>JAPEUS010000008.1:1200000-1711319 GCA_027946355.1 Collariella sp. IMI 366227
CCTACCAGCCCTTCCACGCATTTGACGGCTATTACTGTGAGTCAATCTGCGAGTACCTAGCTGGGACGGACCTTCCCACTTACAGCATGGCAGGCCCGACAAGGTCTCGACCCATGCGCGCATTGTTGAGGATGACTCGCCTGGCGGGCACTAGACACAGTCAGCTAAGAGCCAGGGAGTCGATAGAGGGCCGGAAGTGAGTGTATAAACTTACAGTTTATACCAGCGGCGAGAGAGCATGTCGCCACGCACACTTTGATCACTCCCTGGTCGTAGGCGTTTGCAACCAGCTCCCGCTCTTCGGTCGTAAGCCCGGCCTAGGATGTTAGTTGAGGCGCTGGTGAAGTTTCAGGGGCACTTACATCTGAGGTGTGGACTGTTAGCACCATAATATGATATATTGGGGGTCGTACTCACGATGAAATGCAACACCAGCTGGTATTGTCTGCTCCAACTTTGGATCAAGCCCTGTGCTCAGATTTTGCAAATCCCCAAGCAGATCAAGCCTCTTCTCCTGGATGACAGGGTCCGCTTCGTCAAACGTGGGCATCACCCTGCTAATGAGAACAGCATCCGACTCGCACCCCGCACGGCTGCTTGAGAAGACGAGGACGCCGTAGCCGGCCCTCGCTGTTTCGTTAGCAAGCGTGACGACGGCGTTTCGGACGGGGTCCTTCAACTCCTTGTGGTCGGAGGGACTGATGATTCTCAGCGGCTCAAGCTTGCTCGCCTGGCTCTGAGAGTCTAATTCAACGACCGTTTTCAAAAGACTGGCGGTAGTCGCTGCGGCGTAGACCTTCCCGTCGTAGACCAGATGCTCTTCGATAGGGACTGGGCGGTAGTGTGTTTCATAGGAATGGCCCTGCAGCCAGTCCTTGAGGAGTTTGATGTTCTGGCATAGGATCAGTGACCGTAGGCAACGAAAATTAGGGGGTGATAATGATCGGCTCTACACACTGTCAAGGTGGCGCTCATGGCAATGATTTGGACCGGCTGGCCGAGACAGAGCAGCTTTGTTGCCAGCAGTTCGAGCAAATACCCCCGGTACCCATCATCAATCATGTGGCACTCGTCCAAGACAACGGCTCGGAGTTTGGAAATCGAGCAATCTTCAATGGCTACGTTCACCAGAGAGTTTGCCTGGCAAAGTCAGATTGAATCCTCCCATTGACCCTGAATTTCTGCTCACCTTCTCGATGGTGCAGACTGCGATGTCGAAGTCGGCCCAAGTAGCCCTGATCTTGCTTCCTCCAAAGAAACCTACGACCCGGATGGTGTCCTTATCCGCTCTTTGGGCCCACATCTTCTGTTTCTCGTTCTCGAACTGATCTTTCTGGCCGAGGGCCTCACGAGAGATGCCATTGACAACATTGCGCAGCCAGTGAACTTTCTCCTGAACCAGAGCAACATACGGCAAGACCAGAATGGCCTTGGCATCGCGGTTCTCGAGGACCCTTTTCAGCATCAGGACATCGGCAACGAGAGATTTGCCGCCGCCAGTGGGAGCGCTGTAGACCAGGTTTTTCTCCCCCTTCAACAAGCCCGGGCCGAGAAGGCACTGTTTCTGCCAGGGATAAATGGATTTGATGCCCTGTGAAGCAAAGTTTGTTCTGAGCCGCCCTGGCAAGCCGTAGGCTGGATGAAGCAGTGAGAGCAAGGGGTCAAGAGTAGCCGTGGGCGTGGAAGGGAAGGCTTGTCGCTGCGAATATTCGGATGGCCCATTCTTGCCAGGACCGTCGAGAGACTCGATCCTGCTGGCTGTGAGCCGTGGTGGCTGGCTGGCGAGGTTGGGATTAGGGCGACGGAAGGTAGGCTGTGCCCACGGTCGTTTGTGGGTTGCTACCCCATTGTTCTCGCCAGGGACATGGGATATTAAAGCATCATATGGCCGCTTTTGGCCAGCGAGAGATGATATGGTGTAAGCATTCTGGTGCTGATATGGGTGCTGCTGTTGTTTGGCAGCTTGCAGGGTTGTTGTGTGCCAGGTGCCGAGCCTGGGCTTGTCTGCCATGGCTCACGGTGTTGCAAAGAAAAGCGAGAAAAAGTGGAAACCGGGCCTAGTGCCCTTGCTTGTGAAAACAGCCAACAGCATTTCTTATTTCCAAGTCATTGGAAACATTGGCAATATTTTTTGAGGCCAGTATGGTGGTCGTCGAGGGACGAAAAGGGGAGCGGTTGCCTGGCCACACACCACACACCAAACCTGGAATGTCGCGTCGGATCGTTGCGCACTCCAATCCCCGACCGTTTGGGAAAGAGCCGGAGTGCCTGCAGGGAAGATGACCCACTTACAATGTGGGGCCGCTTGTGGGTCGTTCCAGCCCTGGCTGCCGCGGGCCCTGAAAACATCGCGCAGCCACTGCCAGACAAGGCGGGTGGCTCCACCTCCACGTTTGAGCAGCACCGCAGGCCACCACCACACCTCTCTTCCTGTCACACAAAGCACTCGGCGGTCTGGCCAGCAAATCACCTCATTCCCGTATGTGGCTCTGTGCGACGAATGGTTCAACAGCGACAATTCTCTCTCTGCGACTTTCACCTTTTTGAACGAAGCTTAAGGTGTCGGCTCGCTGGAGGAGAATCCTAAAAACTCCAAGCTGGGGTGGAGTCAGCTGTTGTTCGATCCCCTTCCTTCTCCAAGGTTCTCGCCACACATGGTTGGTGAGAACGACGACTTCAAATAAGTACAGAGTGATGGCAAAAAACCTTTGTATGCACAGTAAAAACCAGCAATCCGAAACACATCGGAAGAAAGCTGGCTTAGCTAGCTAATGAGTGACCAGTGGGCAGAGAGGTTCACGAGAGTGCGAGCATTTAACCGCGCCAAGACTCGCCTTGAGCCGTTCATCATCGGCCAGCTCAAGCAGGAGAAAAGCGACAGACACTCTGACAGGGTGTCGAACCAGGAAGATGTTATCTACAATGACAATGTGCATTCTTTGTGTCAAAAGTGAGAGATGAAATCGACGACGGGCAGTCCCCAAACTGCTGCGACTGTAAATCTTGGCGGATCTTCCAGTCAAACGACCGAGGAAGAAGGTGACGGAAGGACACGGGGTCGAGCCGGGGGAGCTGACAACGGGGATGATAAAGAGAGAACCAAAGCGACGAAGATGTCAAGACTCGCAGTCCCTTGGACACGTTGTTAAAGCGACAGCAAAGTTAAATGGCAAACCAGCTTCCACCGGCGGCCCAGGGCATCAATTCTCGAACACACGAAATCTCGCGGGCATCATTTGAGCCTTCCCCACTTCCATGGCTCCGCTGCCGTTCCTTTTTTTGCACGTCTCATGACGAAACCACGTCTCGGGGCTGCGCGGAATGGCGATGACCGGGCTGCTGGGGGTTCAAGAGTATTCAATCCGGTCAAGACCAGGTCGAAGTCATTTTGATCTCGATGAGTCTTATCTTTCTTATCCCGATGGTCTGGCGCTCCCGATGAAGCTGAGGCGTGTCGATTTTCATCCTCGAAAGTTTGTCGAGGTGAGCTCCAGCAAATCACCCAAGACGGCAATCCCCGGCAAGGATGGAAGCCAAGAAGGTTGCTCGTCACGCCTGCCGCCACAAACGGGCCAATCGAAGCACAGTGTGTCTTCCATGGGTTTCGTACTGGGCTAGCCGACAAACCCTCATCCCTCAATTTCGACCACTCACCATCGCCCTTGTGCTCATCACCACAGGCCTCCCTTCGAAGGGACCCGAGCTGGGTGGTGGACGTCCATGAAAATGCCATATCCAAGAAGCTAAGATAACCCCATCGCTCTCCCGGGCTTCTGATATAAACCCGAGCGGATACCGGGCTGTTCGGAGATCTAGCTGTGACGAGCCCGGCAGCCTGCTGCGTAGCAGACCGACATGCAGGGAACACGTTTGGCCAGTTGGATGGCCACACCAACAAGCGGAGCTCAAAGGCACGCGCTTTTCACCTCATCTCGATGCCCCAGCTGCACCAAGCCACACTGCGCTCGACATATCCCTCTTGCCTTTCAATTTCATCTCTCATCTCGAGTTTTGGGTGTTTTCTGTCACTGGAAGATTTCTCGTTGGCTCCTGCAGCTCGCCATGCCGGCGACGACCATCCCTCATATGTCCAACCGGCGCGACAACCGCAACGAGGTGCAACGAGGTGCGGAGGTGCAGATTGAACCGCCAGTTGTGGAGCTGGGTCGGCCGGGAGGAATCAATAACCCTGTGGGCAATGTCGCCCTCAGATTCTCGGAAGCCTGTGTTCCCACCCCAGCTGGGGGGGCCTGGCTCTTCACCGAGTCATCAGGGACGAAGGATGCCCTGAGTGAAGAAGCAAAAACCACACACCACCGCTTCACTCATAACCCAGCGTGGTGATTCCCCGATTTTCCCCTCGCCTCACATTATTTCGTCACCGGTGTGGCCGCCAGCCCAGGTTTCTCTGCGTTGCAGAGGGTCACGGACCTGACGGCAGTGGGTTGTGCCAAGACTTCTGGCGACGTCCATGGATGTTGACCCTCGACATTGTTGCCGATCATGGTCGCCAAAATGTTTTCAAATCGAGAGGGAAAATGCCATGGCTGATTCTCTTTGTTCGTATCACCATACATATACCAAAATAACCATCAACCGCTCTCGCTCGATCGCAAAAGGTGAGGTGAAGGTGATTGCTGGTGGTGGGGAGGGAGACAAGGGTGGAAACAGACAACGGCGCCACGATACAAAATTGGCAGATCCGGGCAGGCATGAGGCCCGGATCCAACACTGGCTGCCCGCCCAGCTGTTTCCATCCAAGGGGAGGCGATCAAGGGCATTGGCAGACAGTGCGGCAGAATCAATGCTCGAAGGAAGATCGATTGCCAATGGAAAGCTCTGGCCGCCCTCTTTCTGGTTCCGCCCGAGGGGTGATCGGTCTCTAGGCACAGAAGCCTCTTTTTTCCCCCTTCTCGTCTCAAAGAGGAGAAGACCTCGTGGAAACCTGTCCGGTAAGCGCGTCATGATGCCAGCCGACCGATCAGGTGCGGAAGTGAAATGTCGGGGACACCCTCTTGGAGCGCATGTGCCAGCGGCATGGCCACGCTACCTTACAGAGCATTTCTCGACCAGAACTCGACTGCTGTCATCC
The DNA here is from genome assembly GCA_027946355.1 of Collariella sp. IMI 366227. Classification (NCBI taxonomy): domain Eukaryota; kingdom Fungi; phylum Ascomycota; class Sordariomycetes; order Sordariales; family Chaetomiaceae; genus Collariella; species Collariella sp. IMI 366227. The sequence goes on from JAPEUS010000008.1 coordinate 1,205,093, forward strand.
ACATCCAAATTCAAGAAAGCAGCCTTTTGAAGTCCTGGGGGCGAAAGAGGGGCGGGCCGTTGCTGTTCCGCCAATCTATCAGGCACTTGTTTAGGAGTCTCACCCAGCACATCTCGCTGCCACCTCACTCACCCACCTCCCCAGCCGCTCATGACCAGCTTCCTCCTCGACATTGGACCACTCACTCAGTGATAAAAACGTGATCAAGAGCGAGCCAGCGACACCCGGGGTTCTCGTCGAATCTGGCTGCAGGCGTTTTCCTCTGCTTGGGTTTGCTGCGACATGCACGTTGCTCCTCTCTCCACACGTAAATGTCCAATGAAGTCAACTCCACCCCCCGTGCCCACTTTTCGTGCAGCGAAAGGGGTCTGAACGAACAGGCGCCGCCGATGGCATCCCGCGTTCTGGCGACGAGGCCCGGGGCGGGTGGCAGTCGATCGCGTGGCCCGGGCCAGGGGTGAAGAGGGCAGCGGGAGCGGGTGAGGTTGTCGAAGAGGCCTGGAGGTTTCTGGAGCCGAAGTAGCGCTCATGTACCGCCCCCCGCCGCTGCATGGGGGTGGTTTGCCGACGTTGAAATCTGGACGATGTGGCGTCCCAAATGGCGCCGCCTCGCCCTCCGCAGCGACGCCCAGGGCCCAAATTGAGATTCCTCTTGTCGTGTACCGCCCCGGTACCCTACCTGACCTTGCCGTGCCTTGCCTTCCTTGCCATTTGACCATTTGACGCTTCGTCGCTGGTCCCCCATTCTTCCCTTTCCGTTCTACCCACATATCTCTGTCTGCTAGCCTCCCTTCCTTTCCTCTTCCTCCGTGAAGCTTCCACGTACAATTTCCGACCCGTGCGGTCTTTGCCCTTGACCTCTCCCACTCTGGGGTCCTTTCGCCAGCGGAGCAGCGTGCATTCTCATTCCCTCAACCATCCGCATCGACCAGCGCGTCACCCACCCTTCGGCCCGTCTCGACTTTCCACTCCCGTCCCGCGCTATCCATTCTACGACCCAGAAGCTTTCTGGGACCCGCCACCCCGACGCCTCACCCACCCGCGTTCATCACGGGCCTGGGCTTTCGACCTTCACCAACTCGATCCCATCGCGAGTTTTCACCCCCAGTCTTGCCACCTATTTCCCTCACCCGCTGCCAGCCTCTGACGGCACGGGGGAATCTGAGGATTGGGAGGCATTGTTCTTTCTGCGCGGGGGGAACGGACCCGCAGCCGTCTCATCTTATGGACCATCACCTGCCACAGTCCTGCAACCTCTCCTTCAGTCACCATATCTTCTGTGCCTCCATGCAGGCGGGCCCTCGCATCCACCACTCGCCTCTCATTAGCAGTGGGAAGGCCTTGAGCGGCGTCCTCACCCTCCATTGACCAGCAACGCACCCACGCCGCCATTCCGTCACCTCAAAATTTCTCGGCCCACCATGGCTCAGAAATCCCAAACAGTAACCCAGCCCGGGGACCAGGCAAATTCGGGCAGTCGCACCTCATCTGCCAAGGACGGCACGGGAGCACCAGACTCGCCCGGCCAGTCGGCCAACTCTAACGGTAGCTCGGGCCCCATCTCATCCTCTGCCCTCCCTCAAACGTCTGACCCAACTTTAACCTCACCATCCAACTCGGAATCACCGCCGCCCCAGCCCCAGGCCATGGAGAAGCCATCGGCTGCCGGCTCGCAGCCCTCTCCCTACGGCACGCGCTCACGGAACCGCACCGGCGCGGCGCGACCTAATTATGCCGAGGACAAGGACCTTGACGTGGATATTTTCGATGCGTATCCGCATCGCAAAGATGGTGATCCCAAGAACCTGAAGGCGAGCACCAAACAGCAAGGTGCATCGTCAGCATCAGCCCCCTCCAATCTGCCACAAACTGCCCCACGATCGGGCAACTCATCCCTAAGGAAACCGCTCCCCGACACCAGCAAGCAAATTAACGGCACCAAAGACCAGCCCCAGGGCCGCAAATCTTCCCCAGCAGCAGCAGCAGCAGCGACATCCTCATCAGCGTCAGCCGCCAATGGCACCACCACGACAAACGGCGCCTCAAAGGGGAAGAAGCGCAAGGCTGCCGACACCGCCTCGACGGCCAGCGGCAGCCAAACGCCGTCGGCGGCAAATGGCACCCCGTCCTCGTCGGCGCTGCAGAAGCGCCTTCTCACCAGCGGTTTGGCCAGCGGAAATGCCACGCCCGGCGGCGCCGGCTATGGCGCCGAAACGAACATGCTAACGTTTGAGAAGTGCAAGTCACGACCAGAAAATGGGAAGATGGTGGCCGACGATGGCACTGTGCTCGAGGTGAACGGTAAGTTTGTCCCCCCGTTTCGCCCACTCCCACATTGGTTCAAAACTTTCTTTTCCTTTTTTTTACTCTTATCTTTTCGGAGAGTACATACTGACACGAAATGCAGATCACATCTACCTGGTCTGTGAGCCACCTGGCGAGCCGTATTACCTGGGCCGCATCATGGAGTTTCTGCACGTCAAGAATGACCCGACGCTCGCAATTGACGCGCTGCGCATCAATTGGTACTACCGGCCCAAGGACATCGGGCGCAAGGTGCAAGACACGCGCCTGGTTTTCGCCACGATGCACTCAGACATCAGTCCTCTGACGTCGCTGCGCGGCAAATGTCAGATCCAGCACAAGGCCGACATCCGCGACCTGGCGACCTACAAGCGGACGCCTGACTGCTTCTGGTACGAGAAGCTGTACGACCGGTACATCCAGAAAAACTACGAGGTGATTCCGACGCGGGCGGTCATCAACGTGCCCGAGCACGTCAAGAAGGTGTTGGACGAGCGCTGGAAGTTTGTCCTGACAGAGCAGGGCCGCGGCAAGGAGCTGACCAGTGCGGTCAAGACATGCAAGCGATGCAGCACGTACTGCGCGAAGTAAGCGAGAAGAGTTTCTTCCCCCCAGTCCAGCCCAGCCCATCCAGCCCAGGGAGTGACCCAAGTGGGCGACCCTCCCCTCAAGCCAGCCAGACCGGGACCTGGCCAAGCCAGCGCGCCCTGTGTGATTTGGCGGGGTGGCGTGGGACCCCAATAAGGAAATTTGAGGAGGGATGGGATCTGGAGCGAGGTTGAAAAGTGGGACCCGATCCGCTGACACAGCCAAACAAACAGCAACGATTCGGTGGACTGCGCCGAGTGCCAGAACACGTACCACATGAACTGTGTCAATCCACCCCTGCTCAAAAAGCCAAGCCGTGGCTTTGCATGGTCCTGCGCCGCATGCAGCCGCGCCCACGAGCGCAAGCTGGAGGCCCGCCACACCCCCCACGTCTCCGACGCCCACCACCACCACGATGGCGACGACGATGAGGGCCTCGACGACGAGGACGAGGTTATGGGCGGCGTCGACGGTGTCGATACGGGCCGGACGAGTCGCACTAGTCCCGTTGACGAGAACCTGCACCCGCCCCCCACCGCCGAGCAGATCTACCATGCCAGCCTGTGGCCGTACCGCTACTTCGGGATGCACTGCAAGGTGGAGGACGCGCTGGATCTCGACGACCGCATTTTCCCAAGGGCTAGCACCCGTCTGGGCCTGCGCCACCAGGCCATAGTGGTGCCCTGGTTCGGCCGCCCTGTGCGATATGTGAAGCCGCTCGAGTTCAAGAGGTCGGGCAAGAGCAACAAGCTCACTAAGGAGCAGCAGGCTGCTCTGGAGGCCGAGCGCATTGAAAAGGAGAAGCGCCCGAAGTGGATCCAGGACGAGCCGCCTGGATACATAGAGCGCGGCGGCGACGACACGGCGACTCTCCTTTACAAAGCCCCCGAGAAGTGCGGCTCAAGCATGTCCAGCAAGGATGTGGATGATTACATGGCGACGGCTCGGACCATGGCCGTGTCTTTGGGTCTGCCCCCGCACTCGACTAACCTGCAGGACGTCGCAAGGGATCACTTCTTCAAGACCGGCTTTGACCCGAAGAAGGCGCTCGAGGAACTCGCCAAGACTCCAAAGTCTGAATTCAAGGAACCAGAGTTGACCCCTGTAGAGCAGAAGAAGTTCGAAGAGGCCGTTGCGAAGTTTGGGTCGGAGCTGCACAGCGTCAAGAAGCACGTCAAGACGCTGAGCGCCGCAACCATCACCCGCTACTACTACACCTGGAAGAAGACGGACCGCGGAAAGCAGGTCTGGGGTAACTTCTCCGGCCGCAAGGGGAAGAAGGATGCCAAAAAGGCCGAGGCTGCCGCGAACAAGCTGGCCGACGATGTCGCCGACGACCAAGACGACTCTGCATTCGATGCCGACAAGGCGAGTCAGAGGAAAAAGTGCTTTATCTGCAAGTTCTGCGGCACCAAGAAGTCGCCGAGGTGGCGGCGCGCGCCGGCAGCTGCGGTCTCAGCCGTCACCGAGAATGGCGGCAAGAATTCCAACAAGGACAAGAAGGACCAGTACATTCAGGCGCTCTGCAGGCGCTGCGCCGAGCCGTGGCGCCGATACGCCATCCAATGGGAAGATGTTGAGGAGCTGGCCAAGAAGGTTGCTCAGGCTGGTGGTCGCGGGTGGAGGCGCAGGGTCGACGAGGATCTCTACGCGGAGCTCGCCAATGCCGACAAGATGTTCAGCAACAACCGGTTTTCGTCACCCGACTCGACTGCTGCGGCAAGCCCGGTGTCTTCGGTGAACGGACAGGTGGTTGCAACGGAGCCCCCGCGGAAGAAGCTGAAGAGCGGGATTGACAAGGATGCGGAGACGACTCCTTCTGAGACGGGCAGCGCGTCGGGCGCCGCGGCTTTGAAGAAGAAGGAGAAAGCGGTCGAGAAGCAACTCCCGCCACCACCACCTCCGGTTCCCGAGATCCCCAAGCCGCGGACCCTGCCTTGCGCTATTTGCCGGGAAATGGAGCCGATGGGCGATCAGCATCTGTCGTGTAGGGAGTGCCGCATGACCGTACATCGGAGTTGCTATGGCGTCGTCGACAACCGCGCTCCGGGCAAATGGACATGCGACATGTGTCTGAACGATAAGAATCCTCAGCTGTCGATTGTAGGTGGCCTGGTTTTATGTATACTGGAAGCGTACTGACCCGATGCAGCACTACAAGTGTGTCCTTTGCCCGATTGAGTACACAGCGCACGACTTTGTTGAGCCGCCCAAGATTTCGACCTCCCACAAGAAGAAGACGGAAAAGGAGCGGGGAGCGAGAGCGGATGGAACGCGAGAACGCCCAACGCGCGGCCGACTACTACCGCAAAAAGCAGGAGGAGATGGGCCGTCCCGTCAACCCGCGCGAGCCCCTGAAGCGGACGGCCGACAACAACTGGGTGCACGTCACCTGCGCCGTCTTCACGCCCGAGGTCAAGTTTGGCAACGCCAAAGCCCTCAGTCCGAGCGAAGGCGTCCCCCTGGTCCCGCGGTCGAGGTACGCAGAGGTGTGCAAGGTCTGCAAGCGAGATGAGGGGGCGTGCGTGTACTGCCACCAGTGCCACGTCCCCGTCCACGTCGAGTGCGCGCACCAGGCCGGATACGTCCTCGGGTTCGACGTCACACCGGTCAAGGGCTCCCGTCGGGACCAGTTCCGCGTGGTCACCATCAACCGGGGAGAGTGGTGCCATGTCGGCTGGCGTCTGGTGCAAAGACCATGTTCCGGCCAAGACCGCGGTCCATCGCATGCACGAAATCGTGGCTGAGAATGGACAGAATGCTCTCCAGCTTTTTGTGCAGAACTTCAAGCAGGCCGATTTGACCCTGACCGGTTGTGCGAGGAAGGCGAACCAGATCACCGTCGCCTCGAAGATGTCGACATCGCCCACATCGACTACAGCGCTGCAGCTCCGCCGAGTATCGCTCGCCGCGATGGTCAACGGCGACCATGGAGACGCCTATCCGGCTGCGTTCCAGCCTGGTGGCAAGATCTGCCTGACATGCGGCATCGACGTCAGCCCCAAGTGGCATCCTATCGATCAGGTGCAGGAGCGCGAGCTCACCAACGGCTACTACGGCAACCTCGGCTCAGAAGCGCAGAAGTTCGTTGAACAGCGCAGCTTCCAATGCCATAAATGCAAGAAGGAAGAACGGAAGCCGGTTGTTCACTCCTATCCCCCCAGGGATCCGACGCCTTCTCCGGAGCCAGCACGGCAGGTTTCGCAAGCAGCTTCGGCGATTTTGCCTCCAATGGGGCCTACCGAACCAAGGCATCCAAGCAGAGGGCCGTATGGCTGGCCTCCGGGTCCTCCCCCGGGCCCGCCACCTGCGGTTCAGGCTCCGATTCTCCAGGCTCCGGCAGCGGGCCCTATCGCTCACATGATGGTGCCTCCCGTGGTGCAGTCTCCGGCAGTCGCTCCGCCTCCGCTTCCCCCGACTATCGCACCTCGCGCTCCGCCCGTCCAGGCTCCTCCGCCGTATGCGCCTCCCCCTCGGCCCTACGACTGGCATCGGCCTTCAAGCGGCCACGGCCCGCCGCCGCTTCATCAACAGCGCGAGATCAACGGCCGCCTCTCTCCACCTTCCAACTCGATGCCACCGCTCGCGCCGCCTAACCACCTCCGTCCACCCCCAGTTAGCATGCCGCACCCACCTGCCACGTCCCTCCACCAAGCCACATGGCCCAACCCCTTCGTCAATGGCCTGCCCCCTCACCGCGTCGCGTCAGCGGCGGCCCCTCCGCCCACCCAACGGCCCCTACATGCCACCACAACACCGCGGCCATCCCCTTCCGACCTCTCCCACCTCACCCACCCCGCACCACCACCTCCGCCCCCATGGGCGGCACCGGCCACCCCGACCAAGCCGCGTACCATCAACAACAACAACAACAACAACAACAACGTCGCAGCTGGATCCACCAACCCCTACGGCCCACCCCCATCCCTCCTTCACCACGGCAGTCCCCCCACCCACTCACCCACAGATGAGAGACAACGGCCCGCCGCCACATCCTTCAATGCGAGACAACGGCCTTCCAAGCGGACCGCCACCACCGCATCATCGCGAACAACAACAAGGTGGAGGGCTGGCGCCCCACAGCTGCGTGGTGGTGAGGAGAGGACAATGCGCGGCCGCCAGCTACGGGGGCGAGTGCGAGCCCGTCGTTGAGGAATCTGCTTTCTTAGGGGGAGTGGAGGAGCTTGATAGCGGGTATGCTGGATATGCTGGTTGGGGTGGTGGGGGATGAGGAGCCCACGGCCGGTGATGAGGTTGATGGTGGGGATGGCGGAGAGGGAGGCGGGGAGGGATGAGAGGAGGGGATGGCGGGAGAGGGATTATTATGATTACGGGTATGGGTATCAGCGGGAGCAGGAGCAGCAGTGGGAGCAGCATCATCACGATCATCGGCATAATTATCACCATCAGGAGGAGAAAGTGGTGGTGGATGGGTGGGAAGACGGGAGGAGGAAGACCTCTTCTGCTACTGCTACTACTGCTACTATTGATGATAGTCGCGGTGGTACGCCGGGCAGTGGGGCTTCCCCCTCACCCTCCGGGCGTGTGACGAGGTCCAGGGCGAGAGCTGCTGCTGCTGCTGCTGCTGCTGCTGCTGCTGGGGGTGGTGGGCAGAGACAGGAGAGGATGCATCGTTCTTAGTGGGATACTGTTATGGTTTGATGGGAGGGATGGGGATGGGTTTGGTTGGAGGGATCTGATTGAGGATGGGAGATGATGGAGAAGCGAGGGGTGGATAGATGAATTTGGGGGAGAAGTGGTGTTTGTATAGTAAATGTACTTTTTTTTTTCATCCTCGTGCATTCTCCTTTCTCATCGGTTGCGTGAGGCTTACGCTTGGAGCGTGAAAAGCGGACGGATGTGATGATATTGGCAAGGCAAGGCAGGGCATAGGGGTCAGGCAGAGGTAAAAGCGTGTAGAAAGACATTCGTTTTTCTCTATCTTTTGATGGTACCGGTTTCTGGTCTGTTGGGATTGTGATGGGAGATGATCAAACAGACCTATGTCAAGTTTGCTGTACAATGCTGGCTGGTATTGATGATGAAATATTAATGCCATATCTAGTTCTCTGTATGGTGTATCTGGTATGGGATCCCCTGGTTTGGACTATGCCGAGTTGGGATATGCAAAGACAGTTTCGGACAGGCGGGCCAACTTGCCGTGCATCATTCCGCAGCGTTAAATTCAGATTGTTGGGAGCTGCCAACGAAATGGCTCCTTTCTCCTTCGGCTCTTTATGGGTTTGGTTGTCACTCAGACGGTCCTGTCGAGGCACTTGATAAGCCACTTTGAAGCCACGCAACCCTCGACTGGAAATGACAGAGGAAACGGCCTGTGGAACTGTTTCACCTTGGCGAACTCTGCCTTGATTGCCATTCCCATGGAAATGGCTGACTCGACCCAAGTCTGAGAGAGGAACACAGCTCGGATGGACTCCACTGCTAGGGATTTTCAAGGAACCCGCTTTGCCTTCTTTCCAAGCCATGAATAATCCAAAATGCTCTTGGACAAAACTTGAAGACTTGAGAAGCCGCTAGCACCTATAAATGAATTGATAACAAGTGGCGGACGGCAAGGAAAATCGTCTGGTTTGGAGCCGGAAGAGGGTCGACGTCAAATCAGATGGAACGAACCGTCAAGGCGGGAGGCTAAATTTAGTTGGACGTGCACCCTGAAACAGCCCCACCAGCTTTCCTTGCAGCCACGATGAGCGGGGCATCCTGGCGCCCGAATTTCCATGTGGTCCCCTGGGCCAGACTTTGGAAGAATGCGATAGGCCGGTACCTCACAGCGCACGGCATGCTCGCCCATTGGCCCGTACCCCGCTAAGTGCACCAGCCACACTCCAGAGTCTTCGATGGATTTCCACGGGGAGGGGCTGAAGGGGAAGGCGGCGAGTCGATTGGCATCCAAAGAATTTCAGCCTGCTTCTTGCGCACCTGGCGTTTTATAAGCATCCAACTCCTCAAGCCGTCGACCAAACCGTGGACCTTGACTGGACAATCCATATCTCCAACGTACCTTTTCGAGCGACGCGCGCACCACGGCGCAAGTGACACTGGTAGGTCCCTTCATCCCTCGCCTGTCTTTTTCGGAACCGCGGCAGAATCCTCAAGCCTTGCAAAGACAACCTCTGATCCGGGAACTTGTCGACTGCCGCTCGCTGTTCCGGGTTTCCCGACTATTCGCAAAGCCGCCACTGTTTTTTTTTTCTTTTTCGAAACCGCAAGGCTGACCTCTCCAGTCTAGAACTCGATCGTCTCTTCTTTGGATCACGAACAACCGACTGCCGACTCATTGCCAGGCCCAGACCGATCACGGCAACGCCGAGACATTACCCTTTACCTACAATCACCTCTTTCTTCACGTAAAATACCGCCAAAATGGTCAAGGAGACGAAATACTACGACATTCTGGGCGTATGTACCCAAAATCCAAACACACCTAGGCTGGGGCATTGAGCTAATTCGGTGACAGGTCTCGGCAACTGCCACTGAGCAGGAGCTGAAGAAGGCGTACAAGACCGGCGCCCTCAAGCACCATCCCGGTATGTCTTGTGTTTTTGTCGCTATTCCCTGCGCCCGTGCTGATTCTCTCCCAAAGACAAGAACCAGAACAACCCGGCTGCCGAGCAAAAGTTCAAGGAGATTTCCCACGCGTACGAGATTCTTTCCGATTCCCAGAAGCGCCAGATATACGACCAGTATGGTGAGGCCGGCTTGGAAGGCGGTGCTGGCGGTGGCGGCGGCATGGCTGCTGAGGATCTCTTTGCCCAGTTCTTCGGCGGTGGCGGTGGCCTCGGGGGTGGTTTCGGAGGCATGTTTGGTGGTATGAACCACCAGCGCGGCCCGTCCAAGGCCAAGACGATCCACCACGTTCACAACGTTTCCCTCGAGGACATCTACCGCGGCAAGGTTTCCAAGCTCGCCCTGCAGCGCTCTATCATCTGCCCCAAGTGTGAGGGTCGCGGTGGCAAGGAGGGCGCTGTCCGGAAGTGCCAGGGATGCGACGGCCACGGCATGAAGACCATGATGCGCCAGATGGGTCCCATGATCCAGCGCTTCCAGACCGTGTGCCCCGACTGCAACGGCGAGGGCGAGATTGTCAAAGGACAAGGATCGCTGCAAGCAGTGCTTCGGCAAGAAGACGGTTGTCGACCGCAAGGTCCTCCACGTTCACGTCGACCGTGGCGTTAAGAGCGGCACCAAGGTCGAGTTCCGTGGCGAGGGCGACCAGGCTCCTGGAATCCTTGCTGGCGACGTCGTTTTCCAGATTGAGCAGAAGCCACACGCCCGCTTTACCCGCCGGGACGACGACCTCCTCTACCACGCCGACATCGACCTTGTGACGGCTCTGGCCGGCGGAACTATCTATGTTGAGCACCTCGACGAGAGGTGGCTGAGCGTTGACATTCTTCCCGGCGAGGCGATCGCGCCAGGTACGTCCAATTTCCCCATGTTGCCTCGAAGTCCATGGTTCGTTTGCTAATGCGATTTTTCAGGCACCGTGAAGATGATCCGCGGCCAAGGCATGCCTTCCTACCGCCACCACGACTATGGCAACATGTATATCCAGTTCAACGTCAAGTTCCCCGAGAAGAACTGGACTCAGGACCCCGCTGCTTTTGAGGCTCTCCGGAAGTTCCTCCCCTCGCCCGAGGTTGTCAACACCGCGCCTACCGAGGCTATGACCGAGCCGGCGGACCTTGAGGACGTGGACAACTCTTCCAAGGGTTTCGGTGGTGCTATGGATGAGGATGACGAGCACGACCATGAGCCCCATGGCGAGCGCGTTCAGTGCGCTTCCCAGTAAGCAAAAATAGGAATGGTGGATGTTCATACCCCGCTGTGCCCGTCTCTTTCTGAGGCTAAGGAGCCTGTTAATGGGCGGGCACATCGCTAATCGCACGACCGACCTGTGCCGAACCCGCATCTTACATTGGATGCATTGCGCGGCGGATCTTTGATTAATGAGATATGAGGTGGTGGGAAGGAGGGGAGGGTAGGGAAAATACCCCAGGGAGGGAGGGAGGAGGGACCAGACGGGAAGCATAGATTCTCAGTTTTCTGGCATGCATGAAGGGGGTGGTGGTTTTTCTGGCTCATTTTTTTTCATGTTTACTGGCACATCCAACACTTTGGCAAGTCGGCGTTCTCGAGAGGATAGAGAGGCAGTCATCTGGGCTTTCCTGCGGCGGAGTGGTTGCTCTGCTGCTGGATCTTGATTTCTTTTAGCGAATGATATCGGGATTTCGGAAGTCCCCTTGGTCTTGTCTTGTGTCTTGCTTGGAATGCAGAGTGATAATTTGACATGGCTTTGCTAGAAGCTGCCTGATAGATGTGCGTTGGCCAAATTCGAAGTTGTCTGATGGCAGTTCTAGATCTCAGCTCTGGTTCTGGATTAGTTTTGAGATTGTTGATGCTCTTGTATTTGGCGAAACCCATTCTGAGTCACTGTGTCCAGAGATTTGACCATTCCGTAAGGGCAGCTCAACAACCGCCCGTCATCCCTCTTACTTTCGTCTTGCTATCTGCTCAGTCAAAGTCAGAGAGCTTGCGCAGGCTCTCGGTAGTGTACAGAATCTTCTCCAGCTCCTTCCTGCTGATGTTGTGCTCTCCACCGGCTGGCAGATTCTCGGCCATGCTCTGCTGCCAGCCTGCCTCCTCCTTGTTGAGTACGATAAGCGAGGAAGCATTATCCTCCGCAGGGTCGACAACGACCACAAGACGCGACGGCTCGATTATCTCGACATCGAACGGGTTGCCCGGCAACTTGATCGTTTCGCGGTACTCCAGGCTGTTATCTTCGAGAAGCTCGTAGCAGAAGAGCGCAGGGACGCTAAAGATTGTTCGTCAGCACCATGCATCCCCAACAAATACAACGCAGCAACGTACCGTTCAACAACAACCACCACCCCTCCCTCCCCAATCTCACAATCAAAAACCCTCGTCACCGCCACCTTCCCCACCCCTCCTGCCCCTCCACCCTCCTCACATGCTCCAACACCCCCACCTTCCCGGTCACAACCCCTTCACCCAGTCCCACACGAACAGTTCATCATCCCCCGCCGGAGATCAACACTCCCTTCCGCCCCGCCGGCGCCATGCACAACCGACTCACAAAGTCCTCGTGCCCCAGACAGAAATTCTCAATGATATGCGCCTGCGGCATGCCCCGCGACACGCGGATGTGCTCGTCGCGGTCGGCGGTGAGGATGTACTCGCGGGTCTTTTTCTCTCCGATGGGTGTGAGGACGTCCTCGGTGCCAACGCAGATGGCGGTGAGCATAGAGACGTGCCCGAGGAGGAGGGTGCGTTCGAAGTCGAGGCGTTGTTGGGCTTCTTGCTGGGCGGCGGCTTGTTGTTTGTTGCGCGTCATGCTGATGAGTTGGTTCTCGAGGGCTTTGAGGTTGCGCTTGGTGTGGACCGTGAGTTCGTTCGCTTGGGGTTTGTAGGGGCCGGGGAGGCGTTGGAGGGGGTGGTGCTGCGGGAGAGGGGAGGCCGCCTAGCTCGAGAGATGGGGAGGGGATGGCGTGGGTGGATGGGGGAGGGTGGTGGTTGGGGTGGAGGTAAGGAGGGCAGGGCGTAAACGTCGCCAAATTTGTCGGCGCTGAGCAGGGTGCGGTTGTCGGTGGTGAGGGCGAGGAGCAGGGGCGTTTGGGCATGGCTCTGGAGGGTGTTAGTTGTGGTGGTTTAGGGATCAGGGTGGGCGGGTGCTTGCCTCTGGCTGAGTTGTTTGAGGTTACCTACGCCGTCGTGCTCAAACACCCAGATGGTCTTGTCGGAGCCGGTGATAGCGACGAGGTGGCGGCCGTCGCTGGTGGCGTACAGCCCCTGAACGAAGGGTCTCTCATTGCCAGGGACGTCGTATGGAGCGTTCTTTTTGCTCTTCGGCTGGCCGTTGGCGGGCTCCTCAGCATTGCCGTTGGAGGCAGCTTCCTGAGACGCCTCGACTCTTCTCCGCTTGGCGGGGGGCCCTTCTGGAGCCGGCGACTCCTCAGCCTCTGGGGCAGCCGACTCATCCGCTTGCTTCACGGGATACTCCCATGTTGAGACATGCTCGAGGTTTGCGTTGAAAGAGTGGATGTCGCTGCCTCGCGCCGCGAAGACGATGCTGCCGCATACTTTCAGAAGGTGGTACGGGAGAGCCGCATCTGAAGCAAGCGGCGTTGCAAGCTGCAAGAAATTTGTCTTACACAAGCCACATGTGGCTGGAGGCGAGCTAGGAGCTGTAACAGACAACTGCCAACAGGGTTTGAAGACTGGCCCTTATTTTAATTCCAACAATCAATTCTCTCAAATAATCATTACATCCTTCATATTTTACTCGCCTGACTTTTGGAGCTTTCCCAGATCCAGGTGCTGTTTATCATCGAGAGCGCCATCCAGCCACACCCGCTGGACCCCGAGGCCCCTGTTCGACTTTCGAGCAGGTAGAGGTGGGGCTCAAGACTGTCCCTCATTCGTCCACGCATAACCCTACCACCGCGGCCCCCCACATTGCGGGCAATTGTGTGAAATTCCAAGCTCTGGTCGAATCGGGAAACTTATTTCAACACCACGTAACAACGCGATCCCAACTCTCTCTCATCACCATCAAACCATTCGCCCTTAAATAACCTACCTTCACAAAACTAAGAAGATATGGGGGGCAAGACCGGAAACAAGGCTGGCTACTTCGACAAGCTGAAGGGCTTGTTGGAGGAGTACCAGTCCATCTTCATCGTCACCGTCGACAATGTCTCGTCGCAGCAGATGCACGAGATTCGCCAGTCGCTCCGTGGTGAGGCCGTTGTCCTGATGGGCAAGAACACCATGGTAAGCACCCCGCCATTTCTGCCGCCTCAATTGCTGGCAGCTCGCTGACATGCTGTGAAATCTAGGTCCGCCGTGCGCTCAAGACCTTCCTCGTCGACACCCCCGAGTACGAGCGTCTCCTCCCCTTCGTCAAGGGCAACATCGGTTTCGTCTTCACCAACGGTGACCTCAAGGAGGTCCGTGACAAGATCCTCGCCAACAAGGTCGCCGCCCCCGCCCGTGCCGGTGCCGTTGCCCCCATCGATGTGTGGGTTCCCGCCGGCAACACCGGCATGGAGCCCGGCAAGACCTCCTTCTTCCAGGCTCTCGGTGTCCCCACCAAGATCGCTCGTGGTACCATTGAAATCACCAGCGATCTCAAGCTCATTGAGACTGGCGCCAAGGTCGGCCCCTCCGAGGCGACCCTGCTCAACCTGCTGAACATCTCTCCCTTCACTTACGGTATGGGCATCGCTCAGGTCTACGACCAGGGCAACACCTTCCCCTCGGAGGTTCTCGACATCAGCGAGGAGCAGCTCCTCAAGTCGTTCTCGTCGGCCATCACCACTATTGCCGCCGTCTCCCCTGGCCATCAACTTCCCCACCCTGCCGTCGGTCATGCACTCGCTCGTCAACACCTACAAGAAGGTGCTTGCCGTTGCCATTGAGACCGACTTCAGCTGGCCCGAGATCGATGAGCTCAAGGACCGCATTGCCAACCCCGAGGCTTATGCCGCCGCCGCCCCTGCGGCTGCTGCTGCCTCCGGCCCTGCTGAGACTCAGGCTGAGGAGAAGAAGGACGAGTCCGAGGAGGAGGGCTCTGATGAGGATGGCGGCTTCGGCGGTCTCTTGTTCGTGTCCCTGTTTCTGTGCTTTTTGAACTTATTACTGACAACCTTTTCAGCGACTAAATGTCATGACTTGATGACGATGTTCTTGAGCTGGCAATGCTGGTTTAAGCCGGGCAAAGATTTTCTAGATCTCTGCTTCCGGCTACATAGATCGGTCGCGGCTCAATTAAGCACTCTGTGTCTGGTCATTTTTTCTGCCCCTTTTTTTGTTGATGAATGCTGGTGCTCTTGACTCGAGCAGTCAGTTGCCCTTGACCATCAGGTTAGTACCTATTTTCTTCTTCTCTTGCCCGCTACCCCGTGTCGATGATGATACAAATGATCAAAGAGCTTTTTAACCCTGAATTCCATTGACGAGACCCATCAACACTCTCTGAGACACTCTTCTCTCCTTGTTGCTGCTTATTTCATTTCAAAAATGGGGTATCAAGGCTGACCAGACATACAACAGATTTCGTACAAATCCTTCTCTGCCTATTCTACAACTGCAACCGGAGCTTTACCGGCTTGGCTACTCTCGATGACATCTCAACCCCTGAATCCTGCAGTACCTGTTGGGCGACCCGTATCGCCTGCTCGGGGAGCCCAGCCAGACGCGCCACCTTTAATGCGTGACTCTGCCGGTTGACGCCTTTGCGTAACTTGTGAACGTAGTAAAATCCTCCCTGGTCGTCCTCTTCCACATCCGTGCAATACACATCAACAGTCCCATTCGGTCCTCCATCTTCCACCCTCATGCCCTGCTTCGCCACGAGATCTGCAATCCCATGGAAATGAGTCGCGAACAGCGCCCGACACTTGTTGACCGTCACCAAGTGGTGCAGCGCAGCAAACGCCACGGCCGTCCCGTCCTCGGGTGTCGTGCCCCGCCCGACCTCGTCCATGATCACAAACGACCGCGGCGTCGCCTGCCGCAGGATGGCCGCCGTCTCCAGCATTTCCACCATGAAGGTGCTCTGATCCTGGAACAGGTTGTCGGCCGACCCAACCCGGCTGAAGATGGCATCGACGATGCCCAGCGAGGCGTAGTTCGCAGGGACGTAGCACCCGATCTGTGCCAGGATGGTGATGAGCGCGTTTTGGCGGAGGAAAGTCGATTTGCCGGCCATGTTGGGACCTGTGATGAGCCAGATCCTGCCGTGCCCCCCACCATCCTTCGTACTTGCGCTGCCGAGCAGGCAATCATTCCGTTGAAACGTCCTCCCCTGCTCCGCCAAACCCCCCTCCACGGTCGGATGTCTCCCGCCCATGATAACAGTCTGCGGGGTGTTGGTCAGCGTCGGGCGCACCAGGTCCTGCTCGGTCGCCAGCCGCGCGAAGGAGGTCGCAATATCGAGTTCGTCCAGCACCCGTGCGTTGCGCCGCAGCTTGACTAGGTTTTGTACAACCTTGGCGCGCAGCGCCGCAAACACGCGCTGCTCCTCGCCGCGGATTTGGAGGCGGATTTTGTCGAGGCTTTCGCCAAGGGTGGTCCACTCGGGCTGGTGGAAAGAGCGGGTGGTGCGGCTGGAGGAGAGAGTGCGGATTGGGAGGAGTTGATGGTGTCGGAAGTGTCGGGGTCGGTGGAGGAGGGATGGGGTTGGGGTTTGGCGCGCGTCTTTTCCTTTGACGTGGCAGATGTGGCCGAGGCCGGGGGTCCAGCGGAGGGTGAGGGATGTTGCGTTTAGACGCGCGCGGAGGGTTTCGGTGAGTTGGTCTTTTTCCGAGCGGAGGAGGGCGAGTTGGGCGTGGAGGCGGGAGAGGGCGGTGGAGGCGCCGGGTTTCATGATCCAGACTTCGCTGTCTTCGCCGTAGTGGTCGCGGAGGGATGAGGGGGACTTCTTTTTGGTGGCAGATTTGGCGGATGCACCCTTGGGGAGGAGCGTGCTGTCCTCTTCTGTGCCTTCGGATTTAACGATCTCTTGCGCGAGGGCGATCATCTCGCCGGCCTCGCTGTCCTCGATCTGATGCCGCTGGACCAGGCCTTCCTCGTCGATGGCGTTGCGAATCTTTTTGGCAAGCTTAAGGGGCTGGTCCAGGCTGATGCGGTCCACCATCGTGGAGAGACAGTCTTTCGTCGAGCCATTTTCTGGTTGTGCTGAGACGGATGAGTTCAACAGGTTGACGACATCCTCTGTCGCCTTGATGGTGTTGGCCAACCCGAGGAGGTCGTCGGGGTCACCGCGATTCAGGGCAAACTTCTGGACGAGACGCTGCGAGTCATGACTCCTGCGCAGGAGGACGACGATGGCGTCCCTGAGATCCTCATCCTGGATGAAGCGGGCCACCAGGTCCTGCCTGAAGTTGATCACGTCGAGCGATGTTGAAGGAGAGCCTACGTCCGGTCAGCCGGTGCTCATCTCGTCACGGAGCAGAAGGCCCTACTGAGCCAGTCGTTGAGCAGTCTGGCACCACTCTTGGTTACGGTTCGTCTGATGGCATGCAGCAGGCTTCCCCTGAACACGCCGTCCCGGATGGTTTGCTTAATCTCCAGGGAGCGCATGCTATTCCTGTCAATGTTCATGATGGCCATGCTCTCGTGACGGAGGGGCGGCTGCAGCTTCATGCTGAGGCCCTGCAGTCGGCCCCTGACGTAGTGCAGGAGGAGCCCCCCCGCGTCGACCTCGCTGGGGGTGAACTGGTCGACTGTCTGGGCCGGTATCTCCGACTCCAGTAAAGGGGCCCAGTCGGAGAGCTGCCGCAGCTCCCCCTGGGGCGAGTAGGTCACAAGGTAGCGCTCCTCCTGCAGCATAGATAAAAGGACATGGTCCTGATCGGCCTCCAGGGCCTTATCGAGTACAATTTCCCGAGGAGATACCCGAGAGAGGACGGAGCCGAGCGACGCTAGGGTGGTTGGCTGGGTGAAGAAATAACCCGTCGACAGATCCAGCCATGCCAGGCCTATACGGGTCGCAGCACCATTGGGGGACTCTGACGTCGTCATGGCCCGTTGTGCCTCTTGGCACGTGACATGGGCCGATTCCGTCGGGTCGGGCAGGTGAATCGCCATGACATAGTTGTTCGCATAGGGGTCCATGAAGTTCTCATCGATGAGGGTGCCTGGGGTGACGATGCGGGTCACCTTGCGATTGTGCATCAAACCACCCGACTTGATCTTCTCCGAGGGGTCGTTTGGGAACTCCTCCGCGATGGCCACATGTCGGTTGAGGTCCTGGACCAGAATCTTGAGAAATCGGTCCAGCTGAAAGAAGGGAAAGCCGGCCTGGCAGACAAAAACGAGCCATCAGAACATCAAAACACCCAAGCGAACAGGAGACGGGACACAGTGCGCAAGACACGAGAGATGATAATACCATGGAAACCGGGCCGGCGGTGGTCTTCTTCTGGGCGACCTTGATGTTGAGCAGCGGGCCATACTCGTCGGCCTGGTCAAGGTACAACTCGTAAAAGCCGCCGACACGTGTCAGCAGCACGCAGTTGTCGAACTTTTGCATATGGCGCCGGGCCTGCAGCACGACGGTCGGGTATGCGGGCTCATCTTGCTCGGGCGGCAGCGGATCGGATGGTGCGACAACACCCTGGGGCAGCAGTTCGTCCAGCCTAACCACCGTTCGCGTCTTCTTGCCGCGAGTCTGCTGCTGCTGGAGCGGGAGACGCAGCTGCTGCTGGATCATCTGCCGCCGAGAGTATCCGGGGGCAGGTGTCGTCGCGCGTGGTTCAAGCCCGCGCTGGGTAGCGGGGTACAGCGACGACACCACAGCAGCAGTGGTGGCTACATGCCGCGATGCATAACGGGCGACGGTGGCGGAACCGAACAACGGGAGCGAACGAGACAGACGGGGGAGACGGCCGAGACACGCTATCCGAGGGCGCGGGACTGGTGGTGGACGCGGGGAGAGCATCAATTATGGCCTGTTCGGGAGCCCCTCGGGGACGGGAGATGGTGGAGGAGTGACGTCGGTGTTCCGTTGTTTCGAAAAGGGTCGGGTGCCGCTGACGGGACGCGGACAGACGCGACAACGTGATGTCGAAAAAATTGAGGAATCAATTTTCAGGGTTCGGAGCAGCCCAGGGTTGAGCAGGGACGAGCTCCGGGCGAACCAGGAACGGCGGAATGGCAGCAATTGGTAGAGAACGCCTCAAACAGACAGCTGGGTGGGCTTGGCATGCAGATGGCCCCATCACGGCTTGCAGCGGTGACAGGGGGAGCTCTTAGCACGTCGGCACCTTTTCTTAGCGGCTTCGATGTTAGGGAAATGTAGGAGATGGGAGAGAGTGAGAATCATCAGGGTCCCCCTTTTTTCTCGATAGGAAAAAAAAAAAAAAGAAAGAAAGAAAAAATAAAAGACAGGCAAGATCTGGCGAGAATCGAGCCAGGGCAACAACAAGCGAAATGCATGCATTCAGCCCTACGAAAAGCAGCCGGAGCATCGAACAGTTGTTGTGCAAGTCTCGGTCCGGTCTGGTCCGACCATGGGGCCACTTGCGATCTGAATCGGCCGGTTCTTGATGAATCCAGGATCAGAAAACATTTCGCAAATCATGCGAAACCGCGAACCCGTTCCTCGAGAAAGTCCCCCAAATCCCCCCCGGCCACGGCCCATGGGCCACAGAACCCCAGGACAGCAGATGGCCGCAGATGGAGCCATGATGTTCCGAACAGATGCCGATGACCGCCCGATTGCCAGCCGAAACAGATAGGCCACATTGGAGAAAACAAGAAAAGGGGAGAATGGAAGATGGAAAACCGACTGATGCGGCGTGGGGCAGCGCGGAAACGAACCACCGGAGCGCTTCCATGGCGCTCTGCTAACGGCTGGCTCCACGGGAGCGACGAGACGGTGTGTGTGCTGTCGTCCAGCAGACCGCAAAAATGGCACAAAAACACCACAACACGACGCCGGGGGGCGCCAGCACAGGAGAATGGAGATTCCGGCGGCAGATCAATGGAGATGCAGGTGCGATGAAGCGGCGGCAACTGCACGCCGGTGGCGCCCAGCCCACAAATCCCACAAATTCCCAAGAGATGCGAGCCGTCCGAGATGGGAGGGACCAATGGCGCCGCGCGATGTGCCTGGGCATGATTCAAGGGTGGCCCGATCTTGCTCGCGGCCTGGCCTCGCCGGTGGTGGCCATTTGCCAGACACACTCGGCATCGACCGATTTGGGCCCGGTTCTGCCATCATACCCACGCTTTCCGACCAGCTCTCAGGCCATTTTCATCAGCTCCGCCGACCACCCCCAGCCTGAAGGAGCCTTCCTCCCCGCTCCGACTGGGCCGTCGACCCTGCCGCCCAGTTCTTGGTCTTGTTTCCATCATTTGCCCGTGTTGTTGTTCAACCTTCCCCTGAAGCGGTTGACCGGCTCACACCACACACGCAATCGCACACACATATCAACACATCCACACACACATACATCTTGACCTCCACCACAGCTTGGTTCTTCCTGCGTGACTGTCTGGCAGCAAGATACTCCACAGTTATCATCAACCAACAGTGTGAAAAACGAATCTCGTCGAGAACTCTATGCCTCACGAGGCTTTTACCACCTATCAACACACCGATCTATCGAGCATGGCGACGTCTATACCGCTACCATCGTTCAAAGCCCAGATCCCCGTCACTCCGCCGCCCGAGTTCCAGATGTTCATGAAGGGCCCTCCTCCACAGATCCCACGCCCTTACACCCAGGGACTCCACCAAACGCCCTCATCATCAACCAACTCTACCTTCCTATCCTCCGACAAGTTCACCCCATCCCCACGCGCCGTCCCCCACCGCCAGCCTCCCACCCCTCCACCGCCTCCTCTCCAGACCTGTCCTCTCCAGACCTGTCGAAGCAACAGCAATACCCGACCCCCTCGCCCTCCTCCTTCGCCGCCGCGGCCGCCGCCCACCAACTGCACGCGGACCCCACCGCCGCCGCGGCCGTTGACCGCGCTACATCGCCATGGCCTCCCGCATCGCCAGTTACTACCAGCAGCGGTGCCAGGCGGTTGCCAACTTCCAGCAGCAGCGCTGCCAGCAGTGGGCCAACGCCCAGCGCCAGAAGTGCCAGGAGATGATGCAGGCCGCGACGGTCATCGTGGCGTGGTACATCCGCGACCGCATCTCGCGCCGTCGGAAGCGGCAGAAGAGGGTTTTTAAACGGGGGCTGGCGGCCAGGACTGCTGTAGCGGCGGTCGCGGCGGCGAGGGAGACTGGTAATGGGGGTATAGGGTTGGGAAGAGTAGGGGTGGAGAGAGAGAGAGGGAGGGAGGAGGAGGTGGTGGTAGTGGGGGGAGGATTACGAGGGTGAGGCGGTTAGGAGGTGGGTGATGAACGTGCCGATTGGGAGTAGTGCGGCGCCGCCGAGTACGGGGAGTCGGGATGTGCCCGCGGATAGGAGCGAGGTTGACTTTGATATGGACCGCGAAGTGCCCGCCGACAAGGACAGTCAGTTGTTTGGGGTGGCGGACAACCTTATCAAGAGCCACCTGGCGCGGATTGACGTGCCGTTGTTGGGGGTGCTGTCGTTTGATGAGAGCGAGAGCGAGAGTGAGACGGAGGAGGATGAGTTTATGGACTATGAGGATGAGTTGGATGATGGGGAGGAGGAGGATTATGAGGATGGGGATGGGGAGGAGGGTGATGATGACGACGACGATGATGACATTGTTGGGCGCGGCGGGGGACAGGAGGAGCTGGCTTCTACTTCGAAGGACGCACAGTTGGGGACAACGATTAAGGGCAGCCGGAAGCGCTCTCACAGTGAGATTTCATGACACGACGGTTGGTAAGGTTGGCTGTACGGCACACGGGGCGTTTTTTGGTCCTCTTATTTTCCTTTGGACACCAAGGCTTGTTTATACCATTCCATTCCATGATTAGAATTAGCCAGCAATGAGATTTAATTCCTTTTACTGTGTGTGTTCTCTGGATTATGAACTTCTTACAAAGTCGTCAACCAAAATAAGCTAATACCCAACTAACTCAAGTCTCTTCCAAGCGTCATGCCGCCTTCTCTCCTTCTTATCCGTCGACCCTGGTCATCCTTCTGTCGATCTCGCCGCCACATCTCGATCTTGAAACCTTGGCCGGAAGGGAAACCAAAGGTCGATTTTTACCTGCTACTCGCTTGCCTCTCTGTTCCCAGGGCTCCTTGCTGATCGATGAGCCGATCTCTCAGCTGAGATAAAGCCATCTTGACCTCATAAAGAGGTAGTGGTCATCATTCATTTCCGTTTGTCCAGGCATGACCAGTCTCGATGACACAGAGGTGTCACCGAGACCTCGGAAGGTCCCAGTCGTCGATCAGCGGTTCTGATATTGCGACACCAGCTCACACAGCGAGAAACATGTCACCATGAGACGAGCTCGCCTCTATCTGCAGCTCATCTACATTATCACCCAAGATAAGGGATCCCCGAGGAATCCGGATCAGCTCTCCAAGATGACATTTGAAGGATGGCCGAGAACGTGGTCACTCACATTTCCCCCCTTTCTTGGACCCCATGATCCGGGGGCGCGGGGAAGGTGTTGCAGGAAAGGAGGAGAGGTCGCCCCCATTGGCTCCGTTGGCACGGTCAAGTGCGGGGAATCGGGCCAGTGCCTCCCGTGACTTCCAGGTTCCGTGGTCACTGGCCCGGGTGCGGCTGCCGTGACCAACCACCTGCGTTGTGTGTGGTACCTTCCCATAGCTCCGCTGTTTCACCTCAAACACATCGTGACTTCCGTAAGTGCAGGTTGATGACGGGAGCCTGGAATCAGTCCCAACCTTCCAATTCTCGAGGAATTACTGTGCTTAAACATCCTGAGGACGGCTGCTGCTCTTGATTAAGACAGTAATCGGCCAAGCAAGCCTCATCTCGATCCAAGTTCCAGCTCAACGTCTTCTTTCTTCTACCCTGATACCTTTTCGGCTACCTCTTCCCAGAAACACCAAACCTGCTTCTAGACAATTCAGACAGCTCAACACTATGGGTGGCGAGACTCGCGCTCAAATGGGTCCCAGGAGTGACTATCCGCTCCGGGCGCCCAAGCCCGTGGGCCAGATGATCACCAACATCTACCGAGACCGCATCAACCAGTTCACCTCGGGCGGTCAGTATGAGCGTCAGAACCTCCGCGCCATGATGAATGAGGCCGTCGTCTCCGGTGACCCACATGTCCAGCTCTCGGTGTGGCACGCCCCGGACCAGACCAGGCCGAGCTTCAAGGAGGCCGTATCCCACGAGTTTAAGCACACAGCTGTGGGCGAGTGGTTTGGCCCGTCCTGGACCACTCACTGGTTCAAGGTCGTCCTGAAGGTGCCAGAGGAGCTACGAGATAAGCGTCTCCTCGAGCTTCATTGGGATGCCAACAACGAAGGCCTGGTGTGGACGGAAGACGGCCATCCCCTCCAGGGGTTGACAGGCGGCGGCGAGCGAGTGGAATGGATCCTGCCAGAGTCGTTCCGTGACGGCGAGGAGCACACCATCTACATCGAAATGGCATGCAATGGCATGTTTGGCAACGCCCCAGGTGGGGACTCCATTCAACCTCCGGACCCGAACAAGTACTTCCGGCTTGATCGGGCTGAGATCGTGGCCGTCGACCCGGATGCTCGGCAACTCTCCATCGACTTTTGGATCATTGGGGATGCCGCAAGAGAGTTCCCGCAGGACTCTTGGGAGCAGCACAAGGCCCTGAAGGTCTGCAACGAGATCATCGAGACGTTTGAGGTTGGTAACAAAGATTCGCTGAAGGCGTGTCGAGAGATTGCCGAAGACTACATTGGATCCAACGTCAACTCGTCCAAGGTCTACGAGAGCGGCAAGGAGCCGGTCGTCTTCGGCATTGGGCACTGCCACATCGACAGCTGCTGGCTCTGGCCCTTTGCTGAGACAAAGCGCAAGGTGGCTAGATCGTGGTCCAGCCAGTGCGACCTGATGGATCGATACCCCGAGCTCAATTTCGCCTGCTCTCAAGCTCAGCAATTCAAGTGGCTCAAGGAACTGTATCCTACTGCGTTTCAGCGGGTCAAGAAGAAGGTTGCTGAAGGGCGCTTCCACCCCATTGGAGGCAGCTGGGTAGAACATGACACCAACATGCCCAGCGGAGAGTCGCTAGTCCGTCAGTTCCTGTATGGCCAGCGTTTCTACGAGAGCAACTTTGGGAGCCGCTGCCAGACCTTCTGGCTGCCTGACACCTTCGGGTATTCAAGCCAGCTCCCTCAGCTCTGCCGTCTCTCCGGCATGACGCGTTTCCTCACGCAGAAGCTCAGCTGGAACAACATCAACCGCTTCCCCCACAGCACCTTTAATTGGGTTGCGCTCGATGGCAGCCAGGTCGTCTGCCACATGCCGCCATCCAACACGTATACCGCCGAAGCTCACTTTGGCGATGTCAAGCGTAGCATGTCGCAACACAAGTCCTTGGACCAAGACGAGACGTCGTTGTTGGTCTTTGGCAAAGGTGACGGTGGCGGTGGTCCAACGTGGCAGCACCTCGAGAAGCTTCGTCGGTGCCGTGGCATCAGCGACACCGTCGGTCTGCTGCCTCGCGTCCACATGGGCAGCTCCGTTGACGACTTCTTTGATAAGCTTGAGCGCAAGGCCGACTCCCTCGTCACATGGTATGGCGAGCTGTACTTTGAGCTCCACCGTGGAACGTACACCACCCAGTCGAACAACAAGCGCAACAACCGCAAATCTGAGATTGTGCTTCGCGACCTGGAGCTTTTGGCCACCATCGCGTCGATCAAGGACGGGTCGTACAAGTATCCGAAGAAGGAGTTTGACTCCATGTGGGAGAAGGTGCTGCTCTGCCAGTTCCACGACTGTCTCCCTGGCAGCTCAATTGAGATGGCGTACCGCGAGTCGGATGAGGTGAGTTGAACTGGTTTCGTTAGGAAAATAGGTGCTAACAGCGAGTAGATGTACGCTGAGGTCTTTAAGTCTGCCGAGAGCATCATGAAGGACGTTTCTTCGGTTTTGGGCGTTTCCCGCGTTCAAACCGCTACGGTTGCAGACGGCATTGCTCTGAACACGCTGCCGTGGCACCGCAAGGAAGTCATCGATATTTCCGAGAACGAAGCTGCCGTTGCTTGTGGAAACGGTCCGCTTTTGCAACTGCGGACATTCAAAACGGACGAAACCACGCCGCTTGTCTCTATCGAGACGGTGTCGAAGAGCATCTTTGTCCTTGAGAATAGTCAACTCAGGGTCAAGATCGAGGATGGTGTGATCACCTCGCTTTATGACAGGTCTGCCGACCGCGAGGTCATCCCCAAGGGACAAAAGGCCAACCAGTACGTCATGTTTGACGACAAGCCCCTGTACTGGCAAGCCTGGGACGTCGAGGTCTTCCACCTCGACTCGCGCAAGATCCTCGCCTCCAGCGAAACCAGAATCTACGAGCGGAAGCCGCACCGGGTCAGCGTCGTTACCAACACCAAGATTAGCGACAAGTCTTCCATCAGAACCATCATCACTCTCTGCGCTGCAGTCACCGGCCAGCAGTCCTTCGTCGAGGTCTCCAGCACTGTCGACTGGCACGAGACCATGAAGTTCCTCAAGGTCGAGTTCCCCGTCGACATCCGCAACACGGACGCCTCGTACGAGACGCAGTTCGGCGTCGTCCGCCGCCCCACGCACTACAACACCTCGTGGGACATGGCCAAGTTTGAGGTGTGCGCTCACCGTTTTGCGGACCTCTCGGAGCACGGCTACGGCGTGTCCATCCTCAACGACTCCAAGTACGGCTTTGCCACGGCTGGTAATGTGATGCGCCTGTCCCTGCTGCGTAGCGCCAAAGCCCCCGATGCGAACGCTGACATGGGCACCCACCACATCCGCTGGGCGATTCTCCCGCATCAGGGCGAGCTGTCACATGTCACGGTGCGCAAGGCGTTTGAGTTCAATAACCCGCTCAAACTGCTGTCTGCAGACGGGCTGGCGACAAGCGCTGCCTTGGTCGCGGAGATGTCCACGCCGCCCGTGTACCTGACTGAGACCTCGAGCCCGGCGCTGGTGCTCGACACGGTCAAGCGGGGTGAGGATGACGAGGATGTGTCGATTGGTGAGCTGCCTGTCAAGGAAGGGCGGAGTGTGATTTTGCGGATTTATGATAGTCTTGGTGGCAGGGCAAGGGGGACGGTGGTGACGGCGTGGGATGTGAAGAGGGTGACGAAGGTGAATTTGTTGGAGGATGAGATGGAGGAGGTAGTGTTTGGGGAAGGGAGGTTTGAGGTCGATTTGAGGCCGTTTGAGGTGGCGACGTTTAAGTTGCAGTTGGCGGGGAAGTAGGGGGTGGTGCTCTGGGAATAGAAGGTTACTCTTATGTGGCATGTCTTGGAAGGGAGGGGAGCAAGCGACATTGTTAGAACATGAGTTACGTATCTCCAACATGTTTGGTGCGTCACATTGATAGATTTGAGCTCTTTGCTGGGAATGAACTGTAGATTGTCTTTGAACCTGTCGATTTCAGCAGCAAATAAAACACCAGACCAGAAACAAGGGGCATTCCAACCCGAACAACCACATTCCTGTACACACAACAAATCACAAAACCAACCATCACCCAAAAACTCAATGCCCCCCCCTCGCCTTGGCAGCCTTCTTCTTCCTCGCCGCCTTCTCCCTCTCGTACTCGTTCGACGCTCTGCCCTCCTCGCCCTGAATCTCGGCCACGAGCCGCTTGTACTTCTTCTCGTACGCCGCGTCGCGCTCCTTCTTGACGCGCAGGTTCTCGCGCTGCATGAAAGCTGCATCCTTGCGCAGCTCGCGCACGGCGCCCTTGCGCTCCCGCTTGTGCTCCGCCCGCAGCTTAGCCAGCTCCGCCCGCTCCCGGTCCGGGTCGTAGTGCTTGGTCGGATCGAACGTGTCCTCGAATTTTGGAACGTAAGTGCGGATGGCTAAGGGGCGGTGGTGATGCAGCTCGAGGGGCCGACGGGCGAGGTGGGAGATTTGGATGTGCCGGGTTAGGGTGGTGGTGAGGTCGGTGAGTTTGGTGAGGAGGGGTTTGGGGAGGTGGGTGGTGCTAGTTGGGGGTGGTGATGTGTTGGAGGACGAGGAGGGCCGGGTGGAAGGTTTCCGGGAAGGAGGGGAGCTTGTGCCATGTTTCGGCGGCGGATTTGAGGATGGAGGCGGTGGTGCTGATGATGGCGACTTTGAGGGAGGCTGAGGCAGCCGGGGACATGGATTCCTTCGGCTGGCAGTCGCTGCAGTTGAGTTGGCGGACGGCGGTCCTGCTGGCGCCCTTGATTCGGATTCCTGCGGCGGGCTCGTGGAGGGGGAAGAAGCCCAGGTTCTCTTGGGGCTTATCGTGCGCCAGGGCGCAGAGCGTGTTGAGGCAGAAGTTCATCAGCTCTGGTACGTAGCGCTTGGAGAACTGTTGGTACTGCAGCGCCAGGATCGAAAGGTAGGTGCCGGTGGCGTAGTCTGAAAGGGTCTGGGGGATCTTCTGGCCCAGGTAACGAGCAATGGCAAGCATGGCGGGGGTGACCACTTGGTGGAAATGGTCAGAGGTAGGGAAGGTTGTGCTGATTGCGGTCAGGAGGACAAGATCCCCAACCGTGAAGGCCAGAGGCCGTTCTTCCTCCATCTCCTGGATATGCGCCCGGTACGCCTTGGCCACCTCGATGGGGAACGACTTGGCCAGAGAGTGAATGTGACGGCTCAGGCTCTCTAAAGTGGGAAACCAGTGCGGCTCGGAATGGTCGCCAAGATATGCGACGTGTTGGACCAAGGCCTGGGAGAACGTTCCCAGCCTCTCCTTATTCTTGCTGTCAAGCTTGGGGTGGTAGAGAGCTCGGATCCGTTGGATGGCCACCGGGAGCTTTGTGACATCGATGCCCTCAAAGGTCTGGAGCATCTCATCGTGTGTTTGCGGGCACGGGAAGGTGTATGGTATCCCGTTCTCGTCGTCTCCCTTGGTGTTTTTGGGTACTTGGAAAACAGCGTCTTTCGATTCGGCTTCCGTCAGAATGCCCTTGACAAACTCCTCATCATCGTCAGAACCAGACTCTGACTCGGCATCCTCATCGTCGCTCTCCTCGTCTTCCAAGTCGTCGATGTCGATATCCAATTCGGAGCCGCTGGCGACAAGGTCGTCGTCGATGAGGAAGTCGTCTTCGTCGTCGAATCCCAGCTCGGTCGCGGTCGGCCGGTACTTGACGCCATTGCCGAGGCCGAACTCATCGGCATCCTCGTCGTTGAACGGGTCGTAAGCCTCGTCCTCCTTCTTACCCTTCTTCTTGCCGCGCTCCTCATCCTCCTCATCCTCTTCAACTACCTCTCCACGCATGCGCTTCAGCCGCTTCTCCTCGAGTTCCTTGAGCCTATTTGACTCCTCTGCAGCCTGCTCCTCGTCCGTCTTTGTCCTGTCGGCGGGCTGTGCGCGCGTGTCCGCCGCAAGCAGCTTGAGCCTAATGTCGTAGTCCTTTTCGAGTGCAGCCCTGTCCTTCCCGGCAATTACAGTCGGTTTCTGGGCGTCCTTGTCGTCCTTTGATGGCGGCTTCTGTCGCTGGAAAAGCAGTGCTTGTAGTTCGGGCATCGACTGGTCGAGCTCCTCCCTGAGTTCGGTATCCTCCTCCTTTGCCGCTTGCCGTTCCTGGAAACATGTCAGTACATAACAGGGCATGTGTGATACTGGCGCCAGGGAAACTTACGAATTTGTGGAACTTGGACTTGGCAATAATCTCGTCGTAGATCTCCTTCTTCGTCTTTTTCCTGTCTGGTTGCCCCTCCTCATCCGCAAGCTCTTCCACCGCCTCGGCCAGCCGTTGGCGCTTTAGCATCCTCTTCTCAGCACGGGAGCTGTCCGACTCGTCGCCAGAGGGCAGATCTTCCTGGAAATCGTCCTTCGGGGGCTCATCGTCGTCGTCGAACAGGGGCCGACCCATATGCGTCAAACCGCCCATAGGCTCGTCGTCGTCTTCCAAGTCGAACATGGATCCCTTCTTGTGAGCGCGCTGCTGCTCTCGGGTGTAGCGTTCAATCATCTTGTCTTCGAGCGACATGTTCGGATCGTCCTCGCCGAAACGACGGTCAATGAGACCTCCGATCTTGTTGCGCCGCTGCATCTCGACTAGAATGGTTTGGCGTCGCTAGATATGTCCGGTCAGCAAAGTCCCAGCACCATGACTTTCCAGAGGTGGCAACACACCCTCTCCTCTCCCATAGCCTTTGCCAGACCTGGCCGTCCCTTAATGCCCATAGTTTCCTTGTCGTTGGCCGGCTTGTTGGTGGTGACCTCAAACTTGGGACCTCGAGCATTCGTCTTGAACTGGAAAGGGTTGAACTGCTCGCGGATGCCGGCGAGGGCCTCGGACCGGTGCAGGCGCTTGTCGGGGTTTGCCTTCTGGTCCTGGGCATTTTTGCGCTTCTGTTTCTTGGACTGCTGGGGGCCGACAATGCCCTGCTCTCGCAGAGAGGCCTTGAGCCTCTTTAATTGTGATCCGGCCATGTTGGGGGGTTGATCGGTGGCTTGCTAACAGCTGTCTTGTCGGGAGCTGTCGCAGTTCAATGCTCAGAGATTTTTGGAGGAACAACCACCAGCTGCTATCTTATCGATACCCCACCTGGAAATTTTGGCGGTCGGATGTGGCAGTAAACTGCCAAGGCATTTGGGTGGGCCACTTTCTCCAACATTAACCGAACCACAGTGCTTCCCGCTGTGGAGCTTTCCCTCTCGTGCCCGACAGCCAGCAGCGGCGACAACGCCGTCATCACCCACCAGCCACATTGACGCCATGGGTTGGCTAAGCGTGTTCTTCCAAGATGATCGGGTGCTATTTGGCTTCCTGGTCATGAATGTGACAGCTTCGGCCCTCGCCATGCAGTTTCTGCTCCGGCAATGGCGCGACGACGCCGAGATCAAACCGGTGCCGCCCAAGTCCCAGTACATCACCCAGGCCACCGAGGACGCGCTTAAGCTGAGCACGCTGGAGACGCTGCTCGGCCACTACAACCACTCGATTCGGGAAACGTCGGCCAAGATCATATGCGACAGGGTGGTCAACGATAGGGAGACGGTTGACATGCTGCTTTGGGGCATCACGCGCAAGGATTACGATGAGCGCATGAGAAATTTGAAGGCCCTTGCTATCATCACAGACCCTCGTGAGTCCGAGATACCTGTGCTTGGCGTGTTCTGAGTGATGAAACTGACAGCATAAACAGAAAGCCTCGAGCGTCTTCATCGATGGAAAGCGTACGCCGCGCTGGTTCGCTGCTTGGAACTCTCGATCGACCCAGAACAAGAGGTTCTTGACCACGATGACTGGGACGAATACCCCCTGCGCGACATGTCGGAAAAGTTGTGCCTGATGTTCTTCAGCCAGCTGCTCAGCTGCTACAACGCCGAGAAGCTTGTCAAGGCCAAGTTCGTTGAGAAATGGCTCGCTAAGCAGAATTGGGGGCCAACTCAGGAGGAACGACAACGAAACTTTGCCCGCTACATGTGTCGCAGGACCAACCGAATTACTGATATTGTCACTTCAGTTCGCGGGACGCACGCTGGTAGGGAGGCACTGGTGGCGATTGGACTCCTGCCCCAGGCGGCGCCCTCAGACAGTGATCCAGAGGACAACATCCCGCTTGTTGAGCGATTCAGCGTCTTGCTCCCTAATGACATCGCCAATGTCGATCTGAATAATCTGCGAGAGGACGATGCCACAAGATTCTCTTGATCCGCTCCTTGCAGGCAGTGCAATCGGCTGAAGAGCAGCGCATGCGCCATCGACACCGTGAAGCCATGGTTTTGAACGACGGGACCCGCCCGGTGACCAGCGAGGATATTATCCAGAGAGATCCGAGGTCTCCCACCTGAGCTTATCCCGTTACTGGCGAGGCAGAAAATACCGCGAACCGCTCAAGAAGCTCAGCAGCACTCATCACGGCTTTACGGGCTGGCCGTTTCCTTGAAGACAGACCGGTTAATAGGCCGAGTCAAGAGGGCACGAAGTAGGGTTCGACCGTTCTTGAAATAGCCCTCTTTAAGTGGCATACCGAGGATCCAACCTCCAGCACAGCTAGGCATTGATGGCATAGGATAATGTCGTCTCTTCTGCGCCCGGTTGAGACTGGAGGGCAGCTACGCAGCGAAGGCGATGAGATCGCCCGGGGGTATTCAAACAGTTCCCAGCCAGAGATGTGCCCCCATTTAAAGCTGCCAAACCGGGGGGGACTTCGGCTATTTTTGGGGTGCACTGGGTCTCGTACCAAGAGAAATCACGGAACCATCCACTTCGAAATGCGGTCTTCGTCATAACCTCTCAGACTGCGGTGCGGTGGACGTTGAATTTGATAATGAAGTCGGATTTTCGAGACCACCTTCCTGAGGACGTTTGAATGTTGGATCTAGTGGTTGATAACAGTGCGACCCGATATCTTGGGTAGAAGTGAATTGAGTAGAGGCTGAGCAGGAGATCTACCGGGTTTATGGACCGGAAACGAGGGTAGTAAGGCACAGCTTGTATATTGGAGGAAGGCCATGTACATAACATGCACCCCTGGTTTCTTAGGTTTCTACCCATGACAGAGTTGCATTGACAGGGGAGCCGCCTGGAACTGCACCACCCATTGTTGATATCAGACAGTTTCGACAAAAGCATCAAGGAATAAAGTAGCCGTGCGTAGCCCTGTCTTTCATCTGTATAGTAGATTCCATAGTGGGCAAGAGCAGGAAAAACAGGGTCAATTGAAACATTTGGACGGCTCAACCAGGCTTAGAGATGTTCATGCCATGTAGTCAGGTCACCTCGCTCAGACCAAAAGTTGAACATCTCCCTCCGGGATCGCCAAACCTCTTGAGCACATGATGTTGCATGCAAGGGGCTGCGACAAAAGGCATCTCCCACATGGGGATTCCACGTGTCGACGACGGGGCTGCCTAACCAGTCTTGTCGTGGTCTCCAATCTTCCTTGTGTTTGTTTTCTTTCCAGATCTCACGAGACGCGGGGAAGAAGCAGAGCAACACCAATGAGCAGCGGCAGATGGTTGGAGATACAGCGCCAAAGAACACATCCCCACTCCCCTGCAGACCGCAACCCTGGTCAACGGACGACTCTGGGACGCTGGGTTCGCTTGTTGTTGACGCTTGTGCAGCAGCCAGGAACACGCGGGAGGCACTTGCCCTGTGAGAATAAAAAGAACAGACAAGAATCGTCAACAAGCATTGGGTGGTCCTCCCTCAACACCTGCCCCGCCAATGTCTCGCTGAGCTCCGTCAGGCTTCACTCCCTCAGCCAGTCCCCATCCGCCGCTCGTTGCTTCATCTTGCGGCAGTCGCCTACTCATTTCCGACCGTCGCCTGGCCCCTTTCCATCGCGGAAGCTGCTTTTTCGTTGGGCCGCGAGAATCCAATAGTTACCCCGCCGATCTCATTCTCGCAATCCATTTTAACTTTTTCTTCTCGCGCCCTCGTTCAGCATCGACGGGGCCCGGTTCTTTGTCTTCCCACCACAGGACTGGAACGGACCAGGTTTGGCTTCCGAAACAGCGGCCTTCCAACTCTGTCGCTTCGTCGCTTTTCCAACCAAGACAACGAGCAGACCAAGCCGACATCAGCCAGGTTTCATTGCCGCTCCGGAACCAAGGCAAGCCAGCCCGCTTTATGCTTGTGTCTTGAGTGGATAGCCGCTGGGAAGAGCGATCTTTGTCGTTAGCGACCCGGATCCCAGGCGGTGGATTGAAGTGGGTGTGTGGCCCGTCCCGTTGCCGGCAGCTCACTGGAGGGTCTTTGGCGGGTCCCAGAGTCGCAGTGCTGGGGCTGGGTCTGCTGGGTGTGCTGGGCGCCCCCAATCCTGGGACAAGTGGGGGGTGTAAACAACAAATCGCCAGGGCGTGCTGCCGCCACAACTTCCAGCCAAGATGACCTCCACAACAACTTCAACCTACACCCCGAAGACCCGCCATACTCTCTCACGACGACCTCTGCGCGGCGGCGTAGCGACAGCCTCGACTCCAAATCTCAACCAGCTCTACTCGGCACAGCCGTCACGCCTCGCGACTCCGGCGCTTTCGCGCAAACCCTCGGTCGCTGCGCTCACACAAAACTCGTTGGCTTCGATCCCCGATGATTCGGAGGCCTACGCATTCAACTCGGTTCTGACCAGCGACATTATGCCGCCTCCCGCGACGCCCGGCCGCTTTGGCGGCGGCGACGACATTACGATCGGAGACAAGGTTGAGGTGCCGGGGAACATGACGGGGACCGTCCGCTTCATCGGGTCCGTCGCAGGGCGCAAGGGCAACTTTGCCGGCGTTGAGCTGCACCCCGAGTATGCGTCTCGGGGGAAGAACAGCGGCGATGTCGATGGGTGAGCAGTTCTCGCTGTTTTTGCGCGCAGGCACATGCAAAGCTTGGCCATGCAGCTGACCGGGTTACTCCTCCATGCAGTGTTTATTACTTCACGACGGTGCAACCAGGCGCCGGCATTTTCCTCCCGCTCTCCAAGGCCGTCAAGCGAGACGCACCCTCCATGTCGGCAAGCAGCTTCCCGATAACACCGGCGAGCGCCGGGCTCAGGCTCGCGAGCCAGAACGCGACAAACTTCACACCGCCCACCCCCGCCCTGCCCAAGTTCAGCCAGTCCGTCGGCCCCGGCCGCGCCGCGAGCCCGCTGGGCAAGAAGATGCGCCCCTCGCTACAGCGCCCCGAGTCTCCCGTCAGGAGGCTGATGACGCCCGGTCCTGGCCGCCCTTCGCTTGCGAGCCCAGCGCCGAAAGCCACTCCGGCCCGATTCGGCAGCCCAACCTCGGCCAGCAAGTTTACCCAGAGCGTTCGGGGCGCCCCCGGCGATCCCAGCAAGCGCGCCCCGGGACATGCGCGGAAAGGTAGTGTCGGACCGCGCAGTATTTCCGTTATGGGGACGGCGTCGAACCCAAACCTGACCGACGACGAACCGACACCGATGGGCGTGCAAAGAAGCCAAACGAACGGTAGTGTCGGTTCTGTTTCTTCCTTTGCACTAAAAATACGCCCGGCCTCGCGAGCGGCATCCCGGATGGGCAACCCGGCCAACGACGAAGAGATGGAGCGGCTTAGGGCAGAATTAGAAGAGCGGGACCGCCAGCTCAAGGAACAAGCGAGCACGCTGGCCGAAATGGAAACCAGTTTGACGGAGCTACAAGGGCTAATTGAGAGCTCTGAAGGGCCGCCGGGCCACCAGCACCGGAACAGCATCGACGATAAAGACTCACCGGAACAGCATCGACGATAAAGACTCGGCGCAGCTCCGAGCTCTGTTGCGGGAGAAGAACGACAAGATCGCCATGCTCACGGCCGAATTTGACGCGCACCGTGCCGATTTCCGGAGCACTATTGATACGCTGGAAATGGCGAGCGCCGAAACGGAGCGGGTCTATGAGAAGCGCATTGAGGAGCTGATGCAGGAGGTCCAGGAGCTGCAGGATAGAACTGCCGACGTCGACACGGTTGCCGCGCAGCTTAAGCAATTGGAGGAGCTGGTGCAGGAGCTCGAGGAAGGCCTCGAGGATGCTAGGAGAGGCGAGGCCGAGGCTAGGGGCGAGGTCGAGTTCCTGCGCGGAGAGGTGGAGAGGACGAGGACCGAGCTTCGGCGAGAGCGGGAGAAGGCGCAGCCGGCGATGAACGGTGTTAATGGCGCCGGGAATGGGTCTATGTCTAAGGAGCTGGAACAGAAGGAGGATGAGATCAGGGGCTTGAAAGCCATCATCCACTCCCTGAGTCGAGACTCGGTGCCGAACGACAGCTCGGATAGGAACCAGCGGCCAACCTCCTTCCGGCCCCACCACGGCGAGTCCATTGAGGACCGCCTCACGCGCGAGAAGCTCGACCGCGAAGTTGCCGAGCTGCGCGCCCTCGTCGAGAGCAAGTCAGCCCGAGAAGAAGAGCTTGAGCGCGAGCTCGAGACGGTGCGCAGGGAAAGTGTCATGACGGTTGGCCCCAACAACCACCGCGCGA
Organism: Collariella sp. IMI 366227; assembly: GCA_027946355.1. Taxonomy (NCBI): domain Eukaryota; kingdom Fungi; phylum Ascomycota; class Sordariomycetes; order Sordariales; family Chaetomiaceae; genus Collariella; species Collariella sp. IMI 366227. The sequence continues at coordinate 1,239,484 of JAPEUS010000008.1, forward strand.
GCGCAATGAGCGCCAGCAACAATGGCAACGAGCGGAGCTCCATCCGCGACTCGCACGCTACCGTCGTCGCGTCCACCACCGCCGGCCGCCGTAGCAGCAGTCCGGACTCAGCGTCCCACCACCACCACCACCACCCCCCTGCGAAACCTCACCACAACCGCGGCCCCACGCTTGACACAATGCCCGAGAGCGACTCGTACAGCACCGCCACCGAGAACAGCACGCTGTGGTGCGAGATCTGTGAGACCTCGGGCCACGACATCCTCACCTGCACAAACGTCTTTGGGACGTCGGACATGCCGCTGCGCAACAGTCACGACGGCGCGCAAAACGTCAATGGGCATGCCCTTCTCGGGGAGCTTGGCGACGATGCTGTCGGTGAGCTCAATCAGGAGGACTACGACGATGGCATCCCCAAGCCGGCGCCGCTCTCGCCGATCAAGTCGGCGCCGAAACTTAGTCCGCCGCCTGCTGCTGCTCTTCCAGCGCCGGCGGCTCCGATGAGTATGAGTGTGGGTGTGAGCACGACGCCGCCGGTTAGGACGATACCGAACCCGATGGAGTCGGGGCCGGTGGCGGGCAAGGAGAGTGGGGTGGTGGACAATGCGAAGTGGTGTGCCCTGTGTGAGAGAGACGGGCATGATAGTGTGGATTGTCCGTTTGAGGATGCTTTTTAGGGGAGTTGAGAAGAGGGGGAAGAGGGGTTCTAGCGGGGTGTTCTTCTTGTTGTGTTTAAGTAGGGGGGATTGTTGAAGTAGGGTTTTTGTAATCGAAGGGATGGGGTTGTGGTCGGTTAGGGATACTATGTACGGTACATGGACGGCCTGGAGTCGAAGGGCTAGAGCGGGAGAAAGGGGACATCATGCTTTTCTGTTATCATACTTTGTAGGTGGTGGGCTGGCGGTTGGGGGTAAATGGATCATGGTTCTCTTGACGGTCTGAGCTGAGAGAGTGTCGATGCTGCTGTCATGATGCCCCTTCGTTCCCGATATCAGCAATGGATCTCCAAACTGAGCAGCAATCCACTGAATCATGCCTCTAAGCCAAGCCTCAGGGCTGTGACGGGCTGCGGACGGAACCCGGGTGCCCCACTCGGCCCCTGGCTCCCTGTCGCCGTCGTACAGCAGCAACGACAACCCTGGACACGCAGACACGGAACCTTGGCGACTGGCTGACAACACGCAATCAACACTCGACCTCCAAAAGTCTCTGGGCCGTCAGCAGCCGTCTCTCTCAACCTATTTTTGATTTTGCCTTCTTTCGCGCTTCTGGGACTTGGCATTTCCCAATCAACAAAACCCTCCATCGTCGAACCCGAGAACAGTGCTTCGCCAGAACCGACGACACCCCGAGCTCACGACCTGCGATCGAGCTGCCCGTCGATGCGAACAGGATCACCACCAAGCACCAAGCGATACCAATTAAACGTTCCCTCGAGCGCCGCGCACAACCGCCCGCCATGGCGCAAATGCTCTTTGACCTCCTCTCCTCCCTCGGGAGCTGCCTCAACTGCTTCCCGAGCTCGCCCACCCTCAAGATCAACAGTCGCAGCTTCAAGATTTTGCGCTTGCTAGGCGAGGTACACACACCACCAGTCCCTCTCTATGTGTTGACAGGCACTGACAGCATCTCAGGGCGGCTTCTCCTACGTCTACCTCGTGCAAGACACCTCCACGTCGGAACTCTTCGCCCTCAAAAAGATCCGCTGCCCGTTCGGCGCCGAATCAGTCGCGCAGGCCATGCGCGAGGTTGACGCGTACAAGCTCTTTGCGCGCAGCCCGGGCGTCATCCACAGCATCGACTACGCCATCGCCACCGAGCGCGGCGGCGGCGAGGAGAGCAAGACCGTTTATGTTTTGCTGCCGTATTATCGGCGGGGGAATCTCCAGGATATGATCAATGCGAACCTGGTCAACCATGATCGGTTTCCCGAGAAGAGGCTGATGTTGTTGTTTGCCGGGGTGTGTAGGGCGTTGAGGGATATGCATGTTTATACTGGGGTGGTGGGGTGGTGGGGTTGGGGAGGGTGGGAGTAGGGGAGGTGATGCGGCCGGATGGGGTGGATGAGAATGTGCGGATTGCGAAGAGCGCGGCGAGGGGGCGGATGAGGATGATGAGACTGAGCAGCAGAGGCCGTTGATGACCGAGGATGAGAGGATGCCGACTGTGGGGGCGGGGAAGATGAGGAGTTATGCGCATAGGGATATTAAGCCTGGTAAGCCCCCCTTCCTCACAATACTTTTGTGAAGTGTACTAACAACCCCCAGCGAACATCATGATCTCCGACTCCGGCACTGACCCCATCATAATGGACCTCGGCTCCATCGCCGTCTCTCCCCTCCCCATCACCAGCCGCTCGCTGGCCATTGCCACCCAGGACACCGCCGCTGAGCACAGCACCATGCCGTACCGCGCCCCCGAGCTCTTCGATGTCAAGACCGGCGCCGTCATCGACACCAAGGTCGACATCTGGTCGCTCGGCTGCACGCTGTACGCCTGCCTCGTCGGCAAGTCCCCCTTTGAGATGCGCAGCGACGAGACGGGCGGGTCGCTGAGTATCTGCGTGTTGTCGGGGGATTGGCGGTTCCTGATGAGGGGCCTGGGGGAAAGAAGAAGAAGGGGAAGGCGCCGGTTGGTGTGGCTGGGGATCGAATGGAGGCGCGGTGGGGGATGAGGAGGGGCGATTAGCGAACCGATTCGGGAGGTGGTGAGGAGGTGTTTGAGGGTGGAGCCGAGTGAGAGGCCGGATATTGATGAGTTGATTGAGATGGTGGAGAGGGTGGTGGAGGAGTTGCCGGAGGATGGGTCAGCATGAGGGGGGAAGGGGGGTTAAGATGTTTGTGGGTTCAGGGTTGTTTTGAGTGTATGTGGAGTTGGGCGTGTGGTATAAGGTGGGCTGGCGGTTCTGTTCTCTGTACAATGCTTTCATACTATGGCCGTGACGAGCAAGAGCGCTGAATGAATTTACCTTCGTGGATCGGGTAACTACTGGCTTAGTACTCTTCACCACCTGACAACAGTGAGCGACAGCAATGCTTCAACGGAACAATTCTCAGTAAGACCGCATCTATTTTTGTATTCCAGCTCTAGATCCCAACTTCGAGCAAGACAAACAGAAACAGTATCCTAAAAGGGGGTATAATGCCCTGCTTGCCGCCGAGCAAATGCGAATCTTATAGAAAATGCACGCTCATCACAATCATCCCACAACTCCATCCTATCAGTTGGGTAGAGTACTGGCAGCCTCAGCCTCAGCGGCCGCATTCACGGCATCCGCCTGGGACACACACTCCTCCAACACCTTCCAGAACAGCGGAATGTTCAAGCCGCGCGGTATCCTCACACCCTCCACGCCCGGCGGGAGCAGCTTGGCCGTGATCTGGCCGGTCCGGGCACCGGCACGGGCATCTTCGTAGGTCCCCTCCGTGACAACCGTCACCTCAAACCGCTCCCTCTGCGCTGTGCCCTGCTCGGCGGTTGGATCGTAGTCGTAAAAGGGGATCTCATGCTCGCCACCGATGCCAGCGAGGATGGCGGCCACCGCGAGGGGGTCATGCAGCGGCGGGCCCTCGGTGATGCCGAAGACGTCGCTGTCAACAGTTAGCTGCCTTATCACAACCCAGCATCAAAAAGAGGGCTCCCACCTATAAGTCTTCGCAAAAAACATCAACAACTCCACCAACATAACCCTCAACCTCGTCTTCCCTTCCCCCTCCACCCCCTTCCCCATCCCCTCCTTCCCATAAAGCAACAAACTCTGCACCTCCCCGGTCGTCAGCACCAAATGACTCAAATCCAACGGCACCAGCGTCGTCTTCCCTTCAACCCCTCCATCCCAAAATCACCGCCGCCGCCTCCGGATCCGCCAACACATTAAACTCGGCCCACTGCGTCCAATTCCCCACCCTCGGCACGCCTTCCACCTCGCCCAACACCGCGGGCGTAAATCCCCCGCCCAACGCGCCCCATCAAACTCAATCCCTTCACATGCCCCACCAAATCGGGATATTTCAAAAACAGCGCGGCCGCGTTGGTGAACGCGCCGGTGGCGACGACCCATGCGGTTCCTGGGGGCAGGATTTGAGGGCGGCGTAGGCGGCGTCGATTGCCGGGGTGGTAGTGACGGGGATGGGTGGGGGAGGGAGGAGGAGGGTGCCGTCTAGGCCGGAGTCACCGTGGATGTCGGTCGGGGCGTGCATGGTGGGGCGGGAGAGGGCGTGGGAGGCGCCGATGAAGACTGGGATGGTGGAGGCGGCGGAGATAGAGGTTAGGATGGAGGTGGCATTGTGGGTTGTTTTTCTGGGGAGGGGGTTAGCATGGAGTAGATGGAATAAAAAGAAGAGAGCCTGGTGAGAGAGAAGGCTTTTTTACTCTAGGGAGGCATTGCCGAAAACGGTGGAGATGCCGAGCAGGCGGAGCGCCGGGTGGTAGGCGGCAAGGAGGATGGCGAAGGTATCCTGGGAGAAAGAGAGTTAGTTACTGTGCCTGGGAAGTGACTACGGGGGACGTTGCGTGACGAGCCCGGGGAATCCGGGGGAGTCCGGGGTGAGACCCTCCCCCGCTTTCGCCTCCGCCTCCGCGTTTGCGACCGGCTCGGGCGTCATCCCGGCCGTGTCTCACTTGAGTCGGCTCCGGAGGCACGGCGCAGAGCCGGAAACACTCGGGACGGGCTCTTTCAGATGAGGTCTTGAAAGACTTACATCGTGGCCAGGGTCGCAGTCCAGCCAGACGGGGATCCGTGTATCTTCCATCTTGATTGTCGGGGGGGTGAGTGGCGAAGTCTTGATGCCGAGTTTGGGGTTGTTCTTTGTCAAACTTGGTGAAAATTGACCACAAAAAATAATTGCCAAAAAAAGAACAATGCTCAAGCGAGTGAGATGAGATCCGGGCCAGAAGTGTCGTCCTTTTGAAAGGTGAGAGCGGGGAGGTGTTTTAGCAACGGGTCCACTACAGCCGATCCCATGAATCCGTGAAGCTGGAGCAGTGGCCCAATTAGGAAGTTCGATCAACGACGCATCCCTGACTCCGGAGGTTTAGAGGTCACTTGATTCATGGTGCTTATCGACGGGATCCATAAAGTTCGGCCTTGCAATGTGTTCACTAGTATGATGAGTGACTGCTGTGTCTTTGTTCATTGCAGAGTAGTTAAGCTCGCGGGCTTCGGCCACCCCCTTTCTGTCTCTGCATTACCCTCATCACATCCTCAAAGTTGTTCTTATCCCCCTTCTTCTTCTTCCCACCCCTCTTTCTCTTGGACTTATCACCACCACCGCCGCCGCCTTCATCGTCTTCATCACCCCCCCACGCAGACAACTTGACCTTGGTCTCCTCCATGTCTGCTTCGTCCTCCACACGGCTTGACCCAAAGCCCATATCCATGTCCTCTTCGTCGCGGCCGAGCTCGCTAATCTTCTTTCTGAGCCGCTCTTCCTGCTCTGCAGCCCTCCGCTCCTCTTCTGACTTCTCCTGCGCGCTGGCTGCCTTTGCTTTCCTGAGAGCTGCCATGAACGCTGGGTCGTCCAAGGATGGTGTCTTGTACGCCTCCTCTGATGTGAGACCGGTCTTTGAATCTTTGAAGTAATTCCGTGCCGCCGGGGCGTTTGGTCTTGGTGGCGGTGGCATTGCCAATGATGCCTTCTTTTCTGCCTCATCCTTGGCCTCACCTTCCTCGTCTGAGGACTCATCGGACCCTTCCAAGTCGGCCAACGGATCGTAATCTGAGCCGGCGTCGTCGAAAATATTGATCTCCTTGGCGTCCTCCTCAGCTTTTAGTGCTTCTTGCTGTTTCCTGTAAAACTCAGGTACCTCCATTCCGAGCACCTCACCTGAGGCTAGAAGCTCCTTTTCCCTCTCTTGCTCCTCCAACTCCTTGCGGTCAATTTTCCGGATCTTTCGCCTTTCATTGCCATCTTCGTCAACGATAATCATGACCTCACGGCCTTTGCTGTCCCTCTCTATCCTCGTCCCGGGAGTCTTTTTCTCGCCAATCTTCTTGAACTTGGACCCAAGGCTAGACTCCGCTTTTGCTTTAGCTGCTGCTTCCCTCGCAGCTTTCATCTCGGCCAAAATTTGGTTTCGCGACCTCTTTTGCCCCGGATTTAACGCTGTAGTGGCGAATTGGCCCTTCTTCTGAACCTTCTCTTTCTCTCTCGCCTTGACCTCGGTCGATGCGAGCTGCTCCAACAAGGCATCCGGATCCTCACCCATCTCGTCTTGCTGTTCCCCCTGCTCCTCCCCATCTGCCTCACCCGTCCTCTGCTTCTCACTGTACACATCCTCCCCCCTCCTCACCCTCTCCAACAACTTAAAATCCAACCCCTTCACCAAATGCGTACTCGACAAATCGCCGCCCGCAATCTCCCCCCTTAACCTATCATACGTCTCCCGATCAATCTCCTCCTTCTTCAGCGCCTCCTCTAGCGCCTTTAACCTCTCGGCCCTTTCATCCTCCTCCTCCTCCTGCCTCGTCTTGGCGCGGTCGACGTAACCTTCGGCAAACCTGCTGCCCTTGGGCGCTGACGTCCTGAACTTCTTTTGTGACTTGTCAAATGCCTGGTTTCGTTCGGCGAGCTGCTTCGCAAAGTCTACGCGACCGCCGCTGCCGGCGACGGAGCGGGGTGTCATAGGAATGCTAGACTTGAGGCGGGGAGCCGAGCGCGGCGACGGGGGTGCTGCTCGAGGAGCGGGAGGTGGGTGGGGAGGCGCCATTTTTGTCCGAGGTTTTGGATTTGGATGCGTTGACTAGTAGAAGTCGGCGGAATTGGTCGTTGTTCATGGCGGCGGTGACGGGAGGGTGGGATGGTTGTGGTTGGGAATTGCGACAGGAGATCGCGAAAGTTGAGTTGAGCTCAGCCTTGGAAACGAGGCTATCAAGGTGCAAATGCACGAAAGTGGAGAACCCTCCTGGTAATTATAGGGCTTTGGGAGCGTATGGGTCAGGTGACTTCGCGGGGTGAAGTGGAGTCTAGCTCCGTCAAAGGGCGCGTTCCCGACACGTCGGATACGTATCGACGCCTTTGCCACTCAAAGTCAAGCAAGACAGAACCGGCATCCATGTTCTAGGCATGAGTTTGAGGCCTTCTCAAGAACATGGTGATTATTTCTCGCCTGATCCCTTGTTTCAACGATCGCCAACATTGGTTTTTTTCCTTGGGATGAATGCGTGTAAGAAACGCGCTTCCACAGCCACTGAATAATGTCACATCAATTCTTTCTCAGTCTCTCCCTTTCTGTGTTGCAGAATGGGTAGCCGTCTGGAAAAGAACTCGGAGGCTGTGCGGAAGCGCATAGCTAGCCACGCCTTTACCGATGAGACTGGCGAGGAGTACGAAGGCAGCGAGTTTGGGGGGTTCGGCGACTATTTCCACAACAAGAAAATCAAGCTCCAGAACCTTGATGTTGAGCTACGCGCCGGCGCGGGAGACAAGCCCCAGATTTTCAAGGGCGTCGTTGCCCATGTCTCCGGCTACACCCAGCCGTCCCTTGATGTGTAAGCACGCCAACTCAAACCCGTTCTCCATTCATTACCTAACCCGGAACAGCCTCCACAAGGAACTTGTTCAGCATGGTGCTGCCTTCTTGCAATACCTGGACTCCAAGACCATGGCCACGCACATCATTGCCTCGGCCATGCCTCCCAAGAAGACTATCGACTTTACCAGGTACCGCATCGTCAAGCCTGCCTGGGTTATGGACTCGATCAGGGCCGGGAAACTGCTGCCCTGGACAGACTACCGTGTCCTTGACGACGGCCCGAGGCAGAAGACCATCAGGTTTGATGGCGGGAAGATGCTCAACCAGGTCATCCAGCAGTCACCTCTTGGGTACCGCGAGCAGACCCAGAACAGCTTCTACACGAGCCAGTTCAAGAGGTCGGCTGACCGTCAGCCCCTGGGCTCCAGCAGCCCGTTTCAGCCTCCGTCTGCTAAGAAGTCTGCCCCGGCCGAGCTTGAGGTTATTGATGATTTTGATGACATGGACATCGATATGCTCAATGAGAAGCCGGAAACAACCGACCCGAAACGCGCGGGTTCCAGCCCGCTGGGAGGTCAACGCCACAGTGTTGAGGTTGACCCTGAGGATGCCGGGAACCAAACAGCTGACCCAGCACCCGCTATTCCAAGATATCTACTCACGGACAAACCGATGACTTCAGAAGAGCACAACGCCATGCTCCTCCAAGACCCCAAGATCCGCAAGTCATCCACCGCCAACCCCGACTTCCTAAAGCAGTACTATGCCGAAAGCCGCCTCCACCATCTATCAACATGGAAAGCCGAGCTGAAGTCCCGCCTGATGAGCATGGCTGCCCAGAAGACCCCCACACCAAAAGTCACCATGAAGCGCAAGGCTGGCTCCCGCCGATACATCATGCACGTCGACTTTGACAGCTTCTTCTGCGCTGTTTCCCTGAACAGGCATGCCCCCGAATATCGCGAGAAACCGGCTGTGGTTGCACATAGTACCGGAAGCGGCTCTGAGATTGCCTCGTGCAACTACCCGGCTAGGAAATTTGGCGTCAAGAATGGAATGTGGATGAAGCGCGCTCAAGAGCTTTGTCCAGACCTCAAGGTTGTGCCCTACGACTTCCCTGCCTACGAGGAAGCAAGTGGGCTGTTCTACGATGCTATTCTGGACGTAGGGGGTGTTGTTCAGAGTGTCAGTATCGATGAAGCGCTGATTGACATCACCGATCTTGTACTATCTGTCGCGGGTTCAAAGGGTGTGGGGATCAGCGAAAGCAGCGTTTGGCGGGAGCAGGAACTGGCAGTTGAGATTGCGACCAATCTTCGGGCGGAGATTAAGAAGAAGACAGACTGCAATGTTTCGGTTGGAATTGGCGGCAACATCCTTCTCGCCAAAATTGCCTTGCGAAAGGCCAAACCTGCTGGTCAGTACCAAATCAGACCGGAGGAAATTCTGGATATCCTGGGTGATCTTAAAGTTGAGGACCTTCCAGGCGTCGCGTATAGCATCGGTGGGAAGCTGGAGGAGATTGGCGTCAAGTTTGTCAAGGATCTCCGAGAAACCACCAAAGAGCGCCTGGCCTCAATCTTGGGTCCCAAAACAGGCGAGAAACTATGGGAATACGCGCGAGGTATTGACCGCGCCGAGGTCGGCGAGCAGCCTATACGAAAGTCTGTCTCAGCAGACGTGAACTGGGGCATTCGCTTCATCAACCAGGAGGAGGCCGAGGACTTCGTCCGCAACCTGTCGAAAGAGCTTGAACGCCGTCTTCTGAACGAAGGTGTAAAGGGGAAGAATCTGACCATGAAGATTATGCGAAGAGCGCTGGACGCACCCTTGGATCCAGCCAAACATTTGGGCCATGGTAAGTGTGACACATTCACAAAGAGCATCGCTTTTGGCGTTGCCACCAACAGCGGGGAGCAAATTGGCAAGGAAGCTGTTGCCATCCTGCGTTCCTACAAGTTCAGTCCGGGAGACCTCAGGGGGTTGGGAGTCCAGATGACCAAGCTGGAGCCGATCAAGCAATTTTCTGCGCCTGAGGGGAGCCAGAAAAGGCTCAGCTTTGGAACGTTCAACGCGGCTACACCATCAAAGCGGCCAAGGACGGAGGCCATCGAGGATGATACCAAGGCAACATTCCAGAGCCGTTCATCTGGCCCGGAAGTCGAGCAGGATCCTATCACAATCGACCCCTTGACACCAAAAAAGCCCAAGGTCCATCCAGCGCTCGCCCTCGCAAGAGCGAACGCTGCGGACTCAAAGGCCAACTCACCGTTAAATATCGGTGGCACCCAGTTCATCATCCCCTCAACCGTAGACCCTACCATCCTCACAGAACTCCCCCAAGACATTCGCAGCAGACTCATCAACCAAGGCAAGCGCCCATCCGCCGCCCCCTCCCGCGAGGCATCCCCAGCTATCAACTCCCGCTCGGAAAGCCCCGCCCTCGCCGACGACATACCCCAACGTCGACCCCGAAGTCTTCAATGCCCTTCCTGAGGAAATGAAAGCTGAGATACTCGCCTCCTACTGCCCCCGAAGACGCCAACCAGCCGGAGGAGGAGCGGGAATAGGAGCAGGAGCAGGACAATCCGTCCTCCCCCCAATCCCCGCCCAAAGACCGCATAATCCACCGTCCCAGGGAACGCTCAACCCCCACAAAACGCGGTGGCATCAAATCCCTCTTCGGCCGTGGCCGCGACCGCGAGCGCCAGCAGGATGCTGAGGCCCGTCTTATGCAAACCAGCCTCGCACCCCCGATCAGAGGTGCCACCGCAGCCCGCGGTGCTGCGGCCGGCGGCAGTAACCACAACGCAGACCTACCAGCCGACCTCGACCCCGCCTTCCTGGTCGAACTGCCCGAAGACGTACGCCGCGAAGTCGTCGCCGAGCACCGCCGGCGCCGTCTCGCCCAGCAGCGTTCCGCAGGAGGGCTGGGCTTCCGCGCGCCCGCGGGGCGCGCCCGCAGACATAACGACGGCGAATCTGCCGGGGTCCCAAAGGCCGGCCAAACCCGCATTAAATTCCCCTCCAACCCCCCCAAGGCGGGGTTCACGCAGTCCGGCCTCGGGTCGCTGCGTGAGATCAAGGACATGCTTGAAGCGTGGCACGAAGCGACGCAAAGGGACGGCCCGCATCAGGCGGACGTGGAGGTGCTGGAGAGGTATGTAGCAAGGGTGGTGGGGGGGAGGAGAGGGATATGGAGATGGTGAGGGTGTTGGTGAAGTGGCTTGAATGGGTTGTAGAGGAGGGGGAGGGGATGGGAAGGAAGGGTGGAGGGAGGCGGTTGGGAGGGTGAGGAGCGCGGTGCAGGCGGCGATGGGGGAGGGGTTGGGCGGGATGGATTTTGGGTAGGTCAGGTTGTGGTGGGCGTGGGGGCAGGGGTGCGTTGAAGCCTGTGATGGGCGTGGTAGTACTTACCTTAATGGTTCATAGTCTATCAGCTGGAGTATGAATAGGAACAAATGGGTATTGAAGAAGATACAAGAAGGTACGTCGAAGGGTATATCTCAACTGCAAGAAACCACGCCAAACACCAAGCATCGCCCACAAATATCCAACAACTCCAAACATCAAACAGCTCCTAGTCTACAGCCAAAAATTCTTACTCCGCTGCTCATAAGATGGCCAGCGACAGGGCGCCGACACCCACCAGTCCAGCAGCCCACGCAACCCGAGCAGCGGCAGCGCCGGCAACGTAGATCTGTTCCCGTTAGCAAGTAATCGTTTCGGATATCGCAGAAGGACTCACAGTGAGCTTGAGGTTACCGCCGCAAATTTGGGTCTTGTTCCCCTCACATGGCAGGTTGCAGGCGCTGTCCGGGGTTTTCTCTGACATGCTGGAGAGGGTCTGCGCGCACCAGCATTCTCTGAGAGGGAGTCAACAATTGTCTGCCCCAATTTATCATCCCCTTCCTCAAGCTGGCATGTCGTCTGGCGTCTATGCCATGCAGACACCCGTCCCGTCCTCCATCCTTGCTCCTAAACCCACTCCCGGCACTGCACCGCCGATCCCAACCCAACCCGGTCCCCCAGATCCCAGATCGCACATCCCCGATCCGAATCCCCGATCCGAAATCTGATGTCCCATCCATCTACCACCCCCTCCCCTCTCGCAAACAACTAAAAACACACGTACCTCGCATACTCCAACCCCGCGTACTTAAACCTCCCGGACTTCCCCCTTCTCATCCCCGGCCCCGACCTACAAAACCCCAGACACGTCTCCACCGTCATGCCATCTTCCGCACCATACTTCACCAGGTTGGTCCCGCCGCTCAGCGCGCGCGCGCCGGTCGTGTTTGCCAGGGCGGTCGTCTCGTTGAAGCAGCCGAGGTAGGTGTACCGGGGGCGGAGGTGAGGATCGAGGTGCTGGTGACTGTGTCTTCGATGGTGTCCGAGTCTGCGTCCGGGGAGGATGAGGAGGAGTGAGGTACATGGTGTGATTTGGGGGGTGAGCTGTTGAAAAGGGGAGGAGGTAGGGTGATTAAGGTGAGGATTAGTGAGAGGGAAGGAGGGTGGTTTGAGATAGGTAAGTAAGGAACGTGAGAAGGAAAGGTGAAGGAGTGTCGACGGTGAGACGTGTGTTGAGAGAAAGTTGAGTGAGACGAGTCTCAATCCTTCGGCAAAGTCGCGTCGATAGGGCTGACGGAAAATTGGGCGGGGATCCAAGATTGGACCCGCTTTTGATGCGACCCTATGGAACGCTAGGCTAGTTTAGGTTAGGTTTAACTCGGATGCTTGGGGGCGAGAACGCCACGCAGTGACGCTCATGAGTTGACCACTCCGTTCTTTAAGACTCGTTTGTTTAGCTATCTTACTCCCTGCTAATTTGTGTCTTTTTCTCCTCTTCTTTTCTTTCTTTCCCTTTCCTTTCTTTCCACCTCCCAACAACTCTATGTAACGCCTCAACGTCTAGTTAATACATTTCACTTCACCACATTGAACAAGCAACCTTATTACCATACCCAAGTTATGTGCCTCAAGTCCTTTTTTAAATAGAAGAAAGCACAACTACTCCTACTTTTCCCGTTATCCTTACCCTTTTCTCTTCATACAAAATCCCACACTATATTCAGCTCCCAGGCTATATCTCCTCTCCCTCGTCCACGGAAACACATACCCCACCAAGCGACAACCATTTCTACTCAAGTACCTCCTCCCAAAGCAATGGTCTTGTTGACGATAGACAGAGAAAGGTGTAGCGAGCGTAAGGATACGGTCAGGGCACCGGCGACGAAAGGCTGTGGGAGCAAAAATGAGAAAGTGGGCATGACATGTCGCTGCGAGTTGAGGCGGGCGCAGGTAGAAGGGTAATATTATTCAGGTTGTCAGTCAACTTGCTCTCCCGCCAGTATGTCAACAATTTCAAAGGTATGGGCCGCGGGTTGTGACCAAAATAGGGCGAGTATTACGAGCTAGCCGACAAGGTCCGCCATTTGCGGAAGAATATTTGACCATGGCGATGAGAAAGGATGGAGCCTAGATTCTGCAGGCGACTCATACCACATCAGAGATGGCCACCGAATGGACACAGCGGACATGGATTTGTATGTACTTTGAATATCTTTGATATACAGTCACGAGGTTCATCGCTACGTACGAGCTGCTAGACTTCCGAGCCAGCTTGGCTAGCCCTCAAATACACACCCTCACTCCTTCCTCGTCGACCCCCAACTCCCCACCAGGGCCATCGCCTTCTCCCCTCCCTCCGCCACCCTCTCATCCTTCAACACCTCTGACAAACACTTCCAGGGATCCCTGCCACCTCCCCACTTCAACAAATTCTCCTTCAACTGCTCGCCATTCTCCCTATCCAAAGCCCCCTTCTCCTGCCCCGACGAAAAAACAACATCCCACACGCGCTGGGCCAGCACGCGATCAAACAGGTAGCTGTAATACGTGCTACCGTAGCCCGATAGGTGCCCAAAGAAGCCCTGCCACCTCGTTGTGGGCGGGTCCGGCGGCGCGGTGCTGAAAGTGCGCTGCAGGTTGTGGAAGATCGCGGTCGAGTTGAAGTCGCCCTTGCCGGCGGCCGACGAGTGGAGGGACTGGTCGAGCATGGCGAGGATGATTTGGTTTTCTGTGTCCGAGGCGTCGAAGCGCCGTGTCTGGCGAAGTTTCTGGGCGACCATCCGGTACGGGAGGGGCTCATTTGTTTCGTAGTGGCGGGCAAAGAGCGCGAGGACGGAGGGGTCGGCGGCGAAGTACTCCATTAGAGTGGAGGGCAGCTCGGCGAGGTCGGTTGCGCACCGGGTGCCGGACACAGTTTGGAAGGAGGTGCGCGCGAGGATGGAGTGGATGGCGTGGCCCATCTCGTGGAAGAGCGTCTCAACTTGGGAGAAGCTCAACAGCGCGGGGCGGTTGTGTGAGGGGCGAGGGAAGTCACAGACAAGAGCAATTGTGGGAAGCTGCTTGATGCTGTCGCCCTGCCTTGAAAAGGCCATCCCGTCGTTGGCAGCATACTCTGGACTCGCAAACCCGGCCATATCGGGGTCTTCCTTGCTATGGTTCCAGTTCTCGACCATCTCGTCCTCGAGAATCTCGCGGGAGCACCGGAGGGTAAAATGTGCTGGGTTCGGCGACTTGTTCTCGCGGTAAAAGAGGTCGCAGTATAGGACGGCAACGCGACCGTCTGTATCGGACATAACATCAAGACGGCGCACATCCTTGTGCCATGTTTCGCCGCGTCTGGTCTCTCTGGGGACGAGCCAGATGCCGTACAGCTTTGAGAAAAGCCGAGAGAGGCCCTGCATCACGGTACCCAAGGAGAAGTAAGACGAAAGGAAGTCGGCATCGCGGCCCGTTGGCTTCAACGGCCGGCGGACAATTTCTGAGTAGTAATCCTTATCCCAGGGATCCAGGCTGGTCGCTGTAGGGTCCATCTTTTGCTTCTCCAGTAGGAGCTCGGCCATTTCCTGCTGTGCCTTGGGTCTATTACTTCCGGCCAGAGCGCAGAGAAATTGGTCGACAGCCTCGGGGCTTCGTGCCATCATACGATCGCGGAGCGCAAGGTGCCCGTAGCTCTCAAAACCCGAGATTGTGGCCAGCTCGGCTCTCAGCTTCATCAGGTATTCGAGAATTTTTACAGACTGGGCAGACGCAGTGCGGGAAGCGTAGTATATGATCTTTCTCACGTCCGGGTTGTGAACGGTGCGCAGCGCCATGGCAGCCTGCCCGCTTAGCGTGGGCAGATGAACCCTCCCACGCATTGTCAAGTTTTGTGCCTGTATGGGATCCATGCCCACAAGGAAGCTGCTGGGAAGCACGACGGTGGGTTGGTCTGGGGCCATTGTCTGTACGAAGGCGGAGCCGACTGTGCTGATTTCGGAAGAAAGCTCGACGAAACGGTCGCGGCTCTTCTGGGGCAGATCGACAGCCGACTTGGTGAAATCCAGCTTCAGCACCTCGGCGACGGCCTTCTCCTCATCGGACCACACAGCCGTAACATCCGGGTTGGCCATGGCGATGACCAGCTGGTCGTGCAGGCCCGTCATTGTGTTGAGCTCATTCATGTATTGGTAGACCATATCCCAGGCCTTGCTCGCCGCCTGCTGGAAAGTCGGGTCCGGGTGGGTGACTCGCACAAAGTCGGCCATGTCGAGCACACGGCACAGGATGTCGCTCAAACGGTCGAGGTCGCGAACGATAAGACGGTACTCGGCAACCGTAGAGGCGGCCAGCACTTTGTCGACAACGGTGCAGGCCTTCTTTAAGCTCGCTCTGGCGAACACGAGAAATCCCGAGGCCTCTTTCAGGTAGCCATTGCGAAAGAGGCCAATATTGACCAAGCCTGGGTGGGACGGTGCGAGCCTTTGGGGGCGGTCGAAGATATCGCGCAAGAGAGCGTCATCGGTAGGATGACGTGGCGATCGTTTAAAATGAGGTTGGAGGCCTGGCACGAAGTCGAGGCTTGCAAGCCTGGGGGTGGTGGTGAAGCGGCGGAGTGAGAGGGCGCGCGGCGCGGCGCGCTGGATTCGACAGCTGGAGCAGACCCATTGTTGGCATTGCCTTGGCCGCACTGCTGATCTGAGCATGGTGCGGCACTGTGAGGGGGTGGAGGGCGCGGAGGACGCGGAGGTGGGTGTCCGCCGGGAACTCGGGGCCAGAGGGCGGGCGGCGCAACCACCGAGCTCAAGGCGACGGGAGCATCGACGACGAAATCGGCAGCAAGAGGCCAGTGGTGTTTCGCCGGGTTCGAGTTTCGAAGATGGCTCGAGAGACGACTCTGAAATCCAACCCTCCAGGATCGGCCGCCTTTTGTATGCCCTAATAATCGCAGGCTGTCGCAAGTCTAGTCTGTGGTTGAGAATGTCGCGTCTAGGTGAAGAATGTGGGAATGCGAGGTTCAGCAATTGCAGGTTGAGGTGCAGCACCAAAAATTGCCAGGGGTGCAAACCGATCTCTTATTCCTGGGATGGAAGGGTCGTCCATGGGCGTCGCCCGACTGACTCTCCACACTGTACACTTCCGCTGGCTTTGTACTAAAACTTACCGTGCAACAGCCTCAATTCGCACCTCCTTTCTTTTCGAGCCCGGACCGAGACAGCCAGGGCCAGCTCCCGGAAATAGCCGCATCGGTAGCCAAGCAAGCTGCAACAACGTCCAATCCTGGTTTCGCTTCCACAGCCCACGATTGACAACCTCCCACCTCACCACCCAAGCTCCGACACCACCGCCCACCGGGAGCTTCTGCCCGCCCGCCTGCCGGAATTCTCAAGCTTTCGCGAGGGACACTTCAATTGGGTGGATCATGGCTGCCAGAGTGCTGCTGCAGCGGGTAAGGAAGCACCTTCAAGCTCTCCCTCTTGCCTCGTCCTTCCTCGTATCTCGTGATCCCGGAGCACTAAACAAGCCATTGTTCAACCACAGCGCGTCGCCCCGTTGACCGCCGCCGTGTTGGTGGGGGCCGTCACTCTCTATCCCCGGACCGCGCACGCCGAGGCTCCCAACGACCGGCAGTTCGTATGTCCTCCAACTCAATTCCCCTCACTTAAACCTCCGACGTCTAACCAGAACCTCGGCACCACCTCCAGCCTAGGAAGCCCATCTACGATGACGACCTCGACACCGCAGCAAAGCCCGCGCCTACCTCGACCGCCACAACCACCACCATCACCTCCGCCGCTACCATCCCGACCTCCACCCCCGTCCCCCTCAGAAGAGACCCTCCCGCTCGCAGCCCAACCCACCCACCCAACTTCCATCCTCTCCCCACCACCACCGTGGTCCGCCACCGCGCCCCGACCCCGACAGATCGTCTCGCCGCGCAAATTCGCCGCGCCCGCCTCTTCCTCTACTCGCAAGCCTGCGTGGCCGAGGACGCCGTCAACGGCGCCATGTCGCGGGCGTTCGCGCTCGAGCACTCATTCACCTCGACCATCTCCGGGCTGGCGCCCGCGCGCGAGTCGGGCGAGCGCCTGATGCCCGGTCTGATCTACGTCATGGTCGCTGGCATGGCCGGCAGCATCGTGGCAAGGAACCGGAATGTGCTGCTGCGCGGGGCTACTCCCCTGGCGCTGGGCTTGGGCGCTGCTTGGATGGTTATTCCTGTGACTATGGGTAATGTTAGTGGGTTGATTTGGGAGTATGAGAAGCGCTTCCCGGCAGTGGCGGACGCGCATCTGCGGACCCGTGCGGGGGTTGAGCACGGTGTGTGGATGGCGAAGGTGCATACTGAGATGGCGCAGCGGAAGGTGCATGAGGGTGTAAGGGATGCGAGGGAGTCGCTGGAGGGGTGGGTGAGGAAGGGGAAATAAATGAGTGAGAGTGGCGGAGAAAATGACGTGAGAGCATGGCGAGCGGCATGTCCTCTGCTTGTATCATAGGTAGAGATTCCCGCCGGATAGACAAATTTTGCTTTTGTGATGCGATGGCTCTTCAGCCTGTGTGATGTTGAGAGCATCACTGGCTCCCAGTACCATTACAAAAATCTACAATTTTAAAATATAGGGTATCTCTATCATCTCACAAGCTCTGCTCCCTCTTTACAAGCCCACTATAAAACTTCAACGCCCTCTCGTACGTCCACATCGTCACCGCGCTTGCGGGTGCCGCCTTAAACAAGCTCACCGTCAACCCCCTATACAACCCCTCACACCCTCCGTCCTCAAAATCATCCTCACCGCCCCCACCGCCCCTCGTACTCAGGAATATTCCGATGCACATATCGCCCCCGTGTTGGGCCCTGCACCTGAATCCTCTTCCTCACCAAATCCAACGGAAACGTCCCCGTCTTGGCCGTCACACTAGCAATTGTCCCGGCCACCGCACCGGCCGAACTAAACGGCATCTCCAACTCCCCCAACCGCGGCCGCAGCGCCTCGTACACGGCAAAAAACACGCCCATGTACGGCACGATCTGCGCCAACCCCGGTCCCAACCCTCTAAAAAACCCCTTGAGGCCTTCCTCCCGGTGGATTCGGCCTATCGCCGCCCGCAGCGAGCTATACACCCTCTCGGTCCCCTGCGCCGCAAATCGCGTGCGCAGCAGATCCAGCGGGTACGTAGCCGCGGTGGCCGCGGCGCCGCCAGCCGCACCCGCAACAAACGATTCCGCAGACGGCGGGAGCGTGCCCTCGCCGAGGGTGGAGTGGAGCAGGAGGGTCGCGGAGCGGTAGGTTGTAAATTGTACCGCGCTGTAGCACACGTAGAGGAGTTCGGCCGGCACGTTGCCCTTCCAGAGACCCGGGATCCCCTCGTGGCGGAGGATGTGGCGGAGGGTAGGGAGGGTGCCTTTGTAGATGGGTCCGCCGGAGAGGGAGTGGTGGGTGAGCGGGTCAGAGAGGGAGTGGGTTTGGAGTTGGAGCCGGATTTTGACGACGTCGAGGGGGCGATGACGAAGCTGTGGGGAGAGGGGTTAGTCAACGGATGAGGAAGAGAGGAGTTGTTGGACTTTGGGATAAGGTTGGTGTTGGGGTGGGGAGGGGGAAATGTACCGTGCGATCAGCCCTGCCGTCGCCCCGGCTGCTGTGACCTGCAGTCGGGATCCCTCATCCTTGAGGCGGTCACCTTTGCCTGACATTCATCCAGCGGTGATGGCCGTTTCACTCTGTGGAAGGTAGATATGGTTCAGAATTTGGCGACAATAAGCGCCGTATCGCTTGATGTTTTATTCAGATATGGCTCCAAGGTTGTTGCGGCGAAACAAGCAGAATCGGATCAAAATTGGCGCCTAAAACGTCGAAATACTGGTGACCCGCCTGCGCGCTCGTCGTGATGCTGATTGTGGCGTCTTGCTACACGATTCTCAACCGTTGCCGCCCGTCTTCGCGATTGTCCCCAGAATTTTTTGGCACACGGATTGTTGAGATCGAGCAGTGACGACATCGCTGCTTTGAGATCTGCAGGGGTCCTGAATTTTGGGACTTCAGGGCCCTTCACTCAGCCTTCCATTGGGGTTCGATCGGTTCGATCCGTTGCCCAGACTCTGGATCTCTGGGCATGGTAGACCTCAAATCAAGAGATGTTCCAAATCCATCCCGCCAGGAACCGACGGGGCATCGCTGTTCGGGATGTTTGATCCAGCACTTCCTGTCTTTATCAGTGGACACAGCAGGAACAAGTTCGGAGACCGGTGTTAGTTAAATTTCCAGGAGATTCATGGATCAACTGAGTCCGAGGTGGCCGTGCTTGAAGAGACCCGCCCCACAGCGATGCTCAACACAGGCATTCTAATTGGATCCATCCGCCCGAATCTCAGGCTAGCAGCGGGATCCACTGCAACTGGTTGAAATGCCCGAGCTGCATGGGCGGGTCAACGGCAGTGCGGAAACCGCAGCAGCCATTCAGGTGGCAGCCTGCGCGCTGTTGGAGCTTCCCCAGACGACCAACGCGGGGCTCTGAGTTCTGGAGAACCGATCCAGGATCGTTGAACTTTGGGTTGACAGTTTCTCGTTGTGAACAGTCAAGTGTTGACTTCTTTTCTCTTTTATTATCCGTCAACCGTCACCAACCGTTACTCTGACCCAACCGAGTGGTTCGAATCGTCATCCCTTGTTCTGGCCAGATGAAGAGGACTGTGTGACCAGCGATCACAAAGCACATGTGATCAGACTGCCGCCTCCACAAGCCATCTCTTCGTTTGGTCATCTTTACCTGGAGCCCTCCTCCCCTTCATTTCCCTTCCACCATACACCCAGGATATCCTCTTTTTTACCTGAAGGAAGTAGGACTCGACCCTTTCACCTCTACTTCGACGTCCCTCGCCTTCTATCTTCGCTTCTCAGCTATCTTGCTCCAGCATCACCATCACCATGCATCCACTCAACCCCAGCCCTCCAGACATCAGAGACAGAGTGGCCCCGGTGCTCTCAGCCTTGCCTGGTGCAGCTGCTTCAACAGAGCCTGCTACGACAGTTTTGCCATATCTTTCACCCATCCTCCGCCAACGGGTGCAGCTCCTGTCGTCCGCTAGCTCGGAGCCATGGATTCGACTCTTGACGTACCAGCCAGCAATGGCCCCCCCAGCTCACAGGTATTGCCCAGAACGGCAGCCTTGACCCCCACCCAGTGTCGGGAGAAATTGAGGTAGACTGGGACAATGACGTCGACATTGAATTCAAGAAAGTCGATGAAGAAACGCTGCAAGCCATGGTTGTCCTCAAGGAGCAGTCGCTGTTTTTCAAGCTCGTTTACTGCACAGGCGACGCCGAAGGCGGAGGTGACGGATGGCGAGTTGGTGAAGTTGGCATCGCCGACTCCTCGCTCGGTTCCTTTGGGGGATTTTCAACCATCGATGAAGCAGACAAGTCGTTCAAGATGACGCAGGCCACAAGCACCCAGCACCTCAGCGTCAACGGCTACAACACCACAGGCAACACAAACAGCACCTGGAAACCGCAGGCCGCCCATGAAGAGGATGAGGACGATGACGATGTTTATTGGGCTCGGTATGACGCCACCCCGTCCAGGACACCAGCGGCAAACCCCTCCCCCGCCCCGCGGAGCGTGGTCCAGACACAGACATCTCAGCCAGGTATCCCACGCAACACATCCACCGAGGCTGAGGATGCGTACTTCGCTCAGTACGACTCAGTCCAGCCAGCCATGGACAACCATGATCCAGACGAGGAAGCTCACCTCGCCGAGCACGCCGAGCACTTCCAGCCTCTCCCGCCCCTGGGCCTGGCCAAGCCAGAGCCCACTCTTCCCAACGAGGAGACAGCCTCGCAAAGCAAACCCACCGACACCCAACCCCTAGGCAGCTCCCGCTCAAGCCACTCATCAAGCCGGGAAGAGAAGGCTTGGGAGCTGGTCCACCCCCCCCGCCCGTCGTCCAGCGCGAGCTCCAACGGGCCGCACACCGTCGCCAAGCTCGAGGAGGTCGCCCAGGGCCGCCAGCAGACTGAGTTTGGCGTGAAGCAGCACATCTCAAGGAGCATCCGCAGCCTGTTCTTGCTGTCAAGGGCCTCGGGCATTGATAGGGAGGAGTTTGAGAGGATGGTGCATACGGAGTTGGATGTGTTGGGGATGCTTGAGCATGAGGTCTAAGGGGATTTTGAAATGGGGGGTTGGTACTTATCCTTTCTTGTTTTATACTGCATGTCTAAGGTGGGCTGGGACTGGTTCACTGCTTGAGGATCCGTGGGGAGGTCCGTTTGTGCTACGTTCATGGTTCGGTCTAGGGTACATTTGGGATGGAGTTCTGGTTTTGTTGAGATACCGATCATCTAGAAGAATTGGAGATATTGCCCTATTGTATTGTGAGAAGTGGTTGAACGTGAAGAATGTGTGGGCGTGATTCTCGGCGTGGCTTCGAAGCTGTCGCAAGGCCTGTCCCAAAGAAACCAGGGTTAGGGTTTTGCGATCTGACGAATGCTGCCTCAATTGTTAGGCCGCAGAGGATGAGCTTGGCTGCACCAAAAAAGTTGCCGGCGCGAGATTCGGGAAAAAAGCGGCGACGACGAGGCCGGCACGACACCAACTCCACGCCCTCGCTTCCGACCGATAAGCACTCACAGAAGGGGATTGACGCGCCGCTCATCTCCTACGTGCCTCGACCTCACAACCGCCCCCCCACAGCCCAGACACCATGATGGGCCCGAGGTTAAGGATACCGTTGAGGCCGCGCCTCACGCCGACGGCGACGGCGTCGTCGCCCCTGCTGCCGCTATGCGCCCGCGCAAGGTCCATGCACTCGATTGCCACGCTCGACTACAACAAGAACAACGAGATTCTGCAGCACGGCATCCCCGGGTTCATGTCACCAACAGCCTTCAACCTTTCATGGATCCAGTACCAAACACACTGCCTTCAGAAGCTAGACGGCTGGGTGGCTGGTATGTCTCTCCCTGCCCTCCCTCGCCTGTATTCGACGGAAACGAGCACTCCAGATTAGAACCGACGCTAACATATTACTTCCACCATTTTCAGACACGGACTTGGCATCCAAGCATGTCAAGGAGATCCTCCTCCGCACCGCCCGCGAGCCCGAGTATGCCGCCGTTTTCAACTACGCCAGCATGGTCCACAACAACCACTTCTTCTTCAAGCACCTCTCGCCGACCCCGGTCCAGATGCCCGACGTCCTGCGCACCCACCTCGAGCGGTCGTTCGGCTCCATCGAGACTCTCCGCGACGAGATGATCATCACTGCCTCTAGCATGTTCGGCCCCGGCTTCGTGTGGCTGGTCAAGACCGCCATCCCAGGCCTTACCCCGGCCTTCAAGATTCTCACCACCTACGGCGCGGGCTCGCCCTACTCGGCCGCGCACTGGCGCCGCCAGGACAACGACATGAACAACGCGGGCACCAACAGCGCCGACGCCGTCGAGGCCGGCAAGCAGTACCTGGGCAACGCGGCGCAGGGCACCAAAGAGGCCGCCAAAAAAGCGCGCCATCTACGCCCCCGGCGGCGTCGACCTGCACCCGGTGCTGTGCCTCAACACCTGGGAGCACGTCTGGCTGTGGGATTTCGGCTTCGGCGTCGGCCAGCCTACCCGCGGAAAGTTCGGCTACGCCACCGAGTGGTGGAAGAAGATCAACTGGGAGCTGGTGCTCAAGGAGGCCAACATCCAGCGCCACGAGATGTCGGCAGATGGGCCGACCCTGCCGAGCGCTGGGGCTGCGGCGGCGTGAGAAGGACTTATTTTTCAAAGGGTAAGGAGGAAAAGACGATGGTGGACGGACGATGTATAATATGAGCTGGGGAAGGGCGAAAAGGCCCATTTGCCGTTCCCGGAGGAGCGAGATGAATGTACTTGTACAAAATAGACTCGGGTTGAGTGTGTAAGACAGAACTGCAAACCCCCCTCTCCTGCCAGTGTTTTTGGGTCCGCTGAGCGAACCACCATGATGGCCCCCATACCAAGACGTGACACGCATATTCAAGTCATGCATGCTGCTGGCTCGAATAGGGGGCTTCAGATGCTTCCTATCTCCCACCCGCCCTCTCTCTTCCCTTCTCTCTCTCCCCTCCTCTCTCTTTCTCCTCTCTCTCCCCTCCTCTCATTCATGGCCATAGTTCTGCGGTTTAGTTCATACGTGTGAATTGTCTAAAGGTAGTGAGGAAGGGAAAATGGAAGAACGGAAACCCGTAGGCCGCAAAGGCCGAGTTTGATAGCACTTTTACATGCTTTGGACAAGTATTGAAATGGCAACTCCATTTGGAATAGGTCTCCTCTCATCTGGAGACTAATCTCAGCTCCAGGGCTTGGGATTTGTTATTTATCGGTACAACAACTCTTGTCTCTGGTCCCTCTTAGGTCAGGATTGTATTTTACAATATATACTGAACTGGTGCACCGCACCATAAACCCACAACCACACCACACCCTTCTTCTGGTCAGCGGAGTCTGGTGACGGTGATGTCGTGAATTTGGGGGACAATCAACATTCTTTTCTGACGACGAGAACTCGGAGGAGCATACTCAGTGCAGACGGGAGAGGGTGATGCTCTGACCGGAGGGACAGAGCTGATTGTTGTCAGAAACGTGCCATGCATACGACGCCGGAGTCACCTTGAGCCATGACTTGTTGAAGTCTTCGTTCCTCCCGCCTGCCCCCCTCTCTCTCGAGAGAGAAAGAGAACAAGCTCTCACAAGCCTATCTAAATACGACGTGGCCTGCACGTGAGAAAGTAAAACGGAAAATGCAATATCGAAGCCCCCCCCCACTGTCTCCCCTGCACGTCAGCGGGTCCAACTGTCAGATCCCAAACCCAGTGGTTTTTACCCCAGTTCAATACTTCTCAACATGGTGTTTAGTGTCCTACAGTTGGAGGTCTGCCTGGACAGTCGTGACTAAGAGATGGAAGTTCAAGAATTCATTTGGAATACAGCATATCTCTGGTGTGTGAACCAAATACAAACAATGATCAATTTCCAACTTAGGCACAAGGGAACTTAACCCTCGTGATGAAAACTCGGAAGACAGAAAAAAAATTGAGTCTCCGACACTCCAGGCGT
This sequence comes from Collariella sp. IMI 366227, assembly GCA_027946355.1. NCBI lineage: Eukaryota > Fungi > Ascomycota > Sordariomycetes > Sordariales > Chaetomiaceae > Collariella > Collariella sp. IMI 366227. The sequence continues at coordinate 1,263,360 of JAPEUS010000008.1, forward strand.
TCTCACGTGGGCCAGAGACTCAAAGACTCACAAGCACTCAAGTTCCATCTCAGCCAAACCAAGTCATAAAATCAGATACTTTTCTCATTATCAGCTAAACTAAACTACCAAATGCATCCAATTTTACTCATCATCCCCAAAAAGAGCGTCATCCAATATGTCGCCATATCTCAATCTCTCGTCTAAACCTCAAATCGCACCACAGCTCAAGAATTCCAACGCCAAAAACACGCCAGGTCATGCAGGATATCTAGGATATCCAGAGTGTCATACCGAAGAGAGAAAGTAAGGGAAGAACAAGGAGGGTTTGAAAGAGAAAAATAGGTATCATCGAAGCCGCCCTGAGAAGACAAACTAAGGAAATAGATAGGAAACGGACATGAAGAACAAGCGAGGGGAGTAGAAAAAAGGAAACAAAAAAAAAAAAAAAAAACAGAACATATGTACCCAACCCAACTCATCATCACTCATCAACCACCCCACCACCCACAACCCTAAATCATATTCCCATTCACGCTCACCTCAAACCCCTCCCCCTTCTGCTTCCTCGCCTTCGCTAACATCAGCTCCCTCATCCAATCAATCCGCTCATCACGATTCTTCACCGCAAAATGATGTGTCTTGCCCGTCCCGTTCACCACACCCTCACCGGGAGGCGGCGCCGCCTGCGTCAAACTCCCACTGCTCCCATTTCCACTCCCAAACAACGCCCCAACCCCGCCATGGCACTCTCTCTCTTCCTCAACTTCATCCCCTTATTACCAACACTCGCACCTTCCCCGCCTCCTGCGGCTGCGGAATTAACTGAAAGCTAAACCCCCAACATCCCCTTCCTCCCCTCCCCAACCCCATCCTCACTCCCCTTCTTACATGCAACGCCTTGAACGCCGCATTCAACTTACTCGTGCTCGCGACGCCCCCACACGCAATCGCATAATCATCCACATCGATATACTCGAGCGTCTTGCTAGCCTTGGCCATAGCCGCATCCTTGTGCATCGTCAGCCGGGTGCCGCGCAGCTGAAGAAGTGCTCGTGCCACTCGTGGCGGAGCATCTTAGTCTTGCGCTTGCGCATGAGGCCTTGGTACGAGATGGCTGAGCCGCCGGTCATGTCGACGGGGGCGAGGAGGAGATGGGGAGAGGCGGCCGTTGATGTTGACTGTTTTGACGGTGCCGTTGGGGTGGTGACTTTGTGGTGGTGGTGGTGGTGATGGGGAGCGGGTAGGGGAGGAGGAGGTGGTGGTCATGGTGCCGGGGATGGCTGTTCTGGTTGGGGGTGGGATGGGTGGGACGGCTCTTTCGAGGGTTGGGCGCTCGGTCTGAGACCAGGGGTACTGGGCCCGTGGAGGGGCTTGAAGGGGGCGCTGGCTGACGCGTTGGGAGAAGCCGCGCTTGAGAAGCTGTTGAGTGGCGGTGATGGGCGTGACGATGGAGTTCTCGTCGAGGGCTGGCATGACGGGGAAGGATGGCCGGCGAATGGTGTTGCGCGACATGGAGCGGGGAGGCGCTGGGTTGTGCCGGTAGTTCATGTCTGGGGGCACCGACTGCGAGAAGTCACGGGAGACCTGCGGAATCTCGGTCACCGTGACTGGAACGTCCATGTCGGAGAAGGGAGTGCCGAACCGGTAGGGCGCGGTCGGGGTGGCCTCATCCTCGGTCGGCGTCAACTCCCGGAACGAGGGGATGACCTTGGAGATTGGGCGCGCGGATCGGGGCACCGCAGTCTGGGGCACCGCAGTCTGGCACTGCGCGGTCTGGGGCTCTCCGCAAGTAACAGCGTTCGCTAGTGGCGACGGGATAGACAGCTTCGGAAGGCTGCGCAGGCCAGCATGAGGCGCTTTCTGGCTCTGCGGGATGATCTCGAACGGAGGCGTGGGCGGTACCTCGCTGGAAGCATTGAGATGTGGACGGTGGAAGTCCAGAAACTGCCTGACATTCTCCTGAGGGTCCCTTTGCTGGATGTTGCGAAGCGTCGCCTCTTCGAGATATTGGAGTGGAGGCAGACTCCCAGGGCCCATGACATCCGAGGAAGCCACCACAGACGGAACGGCCTCCGAAAAAGGGCGCAGTGCATCGTCACTCGGCACAAGTGCGTCGGCCGTCTCCGGGTTCCCAGGGTTGCCGGCAATCATGATGATCCCGTTGTCGGAGATGAAGGGATGGTCCTTCTTGAAGGCTGCCATCAGGCGCTGGTTGCGCTTCCACTTGGAGCAGTTCTCGCCCTTGGAGCAGGTGTGCGGCTTAGGCATGACCTGCTCAATGCCCACGATGGACACCGACTCAAGAGGAGTGATGACATCGTTGATCTTCAAGCGCGGCCTGCGCTTCTGGCTGCTGCTGGCGGTGCTCTCCTTCCTGCGCAACTCTCTCTTCACTGCCCTATCCGGCTCGTCTTCAATGGGTGTTTCCGGCATTGGCTCCGGCCGCTGGAGGTTTCTCATCTTGTGAATCTCTTCCCAAACCGTCGTCCTCACACCGAAGGACGTAATGCCAAGCTCTTTCAAATCCTCAAACTTCAACGTAACAAGGATGGCGCCGTTGATGTCGTTCTCCACGAATCTCTCTGCGGCGGTGAGCTCAACGCCAGCATTGAGCATCTGCTGGGCGACCATCTCCGGGGTCCAATGTGGCAGGTCCGACGTGTCAAGCTCCTCATCAGTAAACTCAAAAGGGCCTGAATCGCGCTTCTTCTTGGGCAGCGGCGTCAGGTGAACGTCGTGAAGGTGGAAGTCCATCATGTGGGGATCCTTGGGAGTGATTGGCGACAGCGAAAGCGCATGCTGTAGCTCAATCGATTGTGCCGAGGACATGGAGCTGCGAAACAGATGCGGCCCTCTTGGGCCTTCAACCTGCTGCTTCAACTCGTAGTCGAATCGAAAAGCGCGCTGGTGCGTTGGGCTTGGTGTTTGCGCCTCGTCGTAGGTCGAGAGCGTCGTGAAGCTGGGCTGGCCGGACTGTGTACCCATGAGTATCCCACCCTGGGCTACCTCTAGCATTGCGATTCAGGGGCTGTACATACCGAACCAATGCTGATGCGCGGCGAGCAGTCGCCATCATCCAGGCCGTCCAAGTCGCCAAACTCGCTATATACTTCAGATTCATCTGGGTCGTCGCCATGCTCAATCTCTGTGTCCGACTCCATGAATTCTGTGTAGACCGAGTACGGCCTGTTCTTCACCCTCGATGCGGTAAAGAAGGCATCCCGTCCCCTCGACTTCTCCGACATCTCTCGCTGCGGCCGCTCTAGCGCAGCGTAGTGTACTTGCGCCTGTGGCATTGTTGGTTAGTTGAAGGATTCCACGTGGTCAAGGCTCGGGGGGCGCACCATTGATAATGATATATGGCCTCGGCCGAAAAAGGTGGTTTTTTCTGCCGTTGCCGGCGCTCTCTACTCTTTACCCGCAGTCGACAAGGTGTCCTTCGGATTGTGTCTGTGGTAATGATCGACACTACTGCCACTCGGAGCAGACAGGACGAGACCAGCTTCGCATGCCCGCTCAACCGCAATGCCGAGAGCCAGAACCAGGAGGACAGGAACCGGACGGTGGGGCTGCGGCCGGGCGCCTACAGGAGGTTATGTACGACTGTTTGCGGTCTGGGAGGGACGCCGTGATGTTGGCCGACATGCGCAAGCGCCGGGATAAATCGAAATGTGTGGAGGAAAACGGCTGCGCTGCAAGTCACAATCTGATGTGACGATGTCGCACAGAGCACACAACGACGCCGACTGCGGACTGATCGACTGAGGAACTGCTGTGGCTAGAAACGGGAAAGGGAAACGAAACAGCAGGATCTGATCAGGGATCCAGATGAAAGAGGGCGGTCTGCCGCTCCCATTGGGCTGAAAATCCTGCCGTGCTTGCCATTATCGGACACTTCCACCATCTTATTGGCTGGTCTCCCAAAAATCTGGTCGAAAAATAGATGGCCTTCGCGCCCAAAGACATGCGCTAGTCCCAAACAGACAACCAACGAAGGTCCCGCTTTTCAGTCAGGGTGTCGGCGGGAAGGAGCCGGGAAGGCCTGGCCAGTCGATCTTTTCACGCAAAGCTTCGGTTGCTGCATCTCTCAACTGCAACCACTGCAACCTCGTTGCATCCCCTCACCAGGGTTCCATTGCCAGGTTCGATTCTGCGAGCTCTTGCGTTGTAGCGATGGCCCGCCACTCAGCGGCCTTCCCACTCTTGCCTCCGCCGATCAGGTCAGAGTCCGGCACTGCCCTCCTCAAGCGGCCCACGAAGCGGCCATTGAGCTTAAAATTCTTTGCCTCTCTCGCGTGGTGTCGCCCTGATTCAACGTCTCTCCGGGGTCGTCCCGAACCTCGCCGATCCTTCAATTGGTCTCGCTATGGATCAACCGCTGAATTGGCCCTCGATTGGGCATCGACGAAGCTTGATCGGCAGCTAACTCGGCGATTATCCGTCGCGCAAGTTGCGGTCACCAAGGGACGGTCCGGCTGACTCTGGGAGTTCTTCCTCAGTCTGGTTAGCCCCAGCCTCTCGCCAACCGAGGCACTCCATGGCGTGCGGAGGTGAATGTCCAGCTGAGGCCGGGGCAACATGACCTCCCACGAGGAGCACATGACGGCAACAACAGGCCACGATCCACGCGGTTGGGACCCAACAAACCCTCGTTGCTGGTGATAGCGACACGGTGGCAACGAGGTGAGCGCTTGCGGTGAAGCTCAGCGCCGGCATCGCCACCAGTCTTCGCCGGCGGTGAGAGAGAACAGGTTTCGGGCGGCCACGGGAGAGGACAGCGTCAGGTGACGGCTCAGGCCGCTTTTCTTGCGCACAGAGAAAGCCGGTCCTGTGCTCCCCGATGCAACAGCAATGGCGAGCGAGCTTCCAGATTCAGCAACCCAGATTCTTTCTGCAGTCGAGAAGATGAACCCCCTCCTCAACAAAAACCACGCTCTGCAGTGGTTGGTGAACTTCACATCATGCTCATTCTTCACACCACGACGGGTGTCTCTCGAGTCACCCCTCTCACCCAGGTCCCCCACCACGTGGGACAAGTGAACACACCGACTCCCTTTGTGCGCTGGAAGCGCGCTTCGAGGAGAATTCTTTGAGCCTTCGGGAACGAGATTGGGGTGCACACATTGTCTGCTGTGCTCTGTGTCCTCTTTTTTTTTTTTGTCTCACATAAAACTGCCGTTTCTCCTGTAGTTCTCAGGGGTAACTAACATGTTGTACTTTGCATTCTCAATCCACGGCGCCTGCTTGCAGAGAATATCTGCAACCACTTAACACTCTCTTCCGTGAGTTTGGGAGACTTATCTCTCTGGCACTGAGTTAAAAAGAAACAACTCTGTTAGACAGCCTTGCTTCTGCGATACTGCAGAAAACCAAGAGTTAACTAGCGTTATCCCGCGTGGGGCGTGGCGGGCGAGCGGCGGTCAACGGTCGGAGATCTCGGGTTGTGAGGTGCAGATTCTCAACGGCTCTTTGCATCCGTAGTCTCTGCACTGAGAACCCGAACTTGTCCCCCTCTGGTGCTTGCGCGCGGGTCTATTCGTCCTCCTGGCTGACCGCTGGACGCAGGTCTGAGATGGTGTCATTCTCTGGAGAGACTGGGCTGGTTGATGCCCAACAGCTATTCCATACAACTTTGAAGGACAAGGACGATCGTTGGACGTCACCGCTGTTGTTCCGGGATGGAGGACGGATGGGAAGAAGGAAGATACACCCGTGATCCTGGCCAGCGTGCTGTTACCCGACTAACTGCCACAAAACCGACGATAACCTCCACCTTCTGAGAGGAACCATCCTCCATCGAGCACGTTCCGTCTCCCGTTGGTGATATCCACTTCTTTACTCACAAAGTCACAATCTTGTTCGTGACCTGGCGTTGAGAAATCCACCGAGCGCAGAAATTTGCCTTTCCCCCGCATTCCTCAAAACCATTCACATGACTTTTAGGGCCTGCGACCACAGCACCAACCAAGTTTACCAAACCCTAAAATGCTGGTGTGGACATTTGCCAGTGGGTTGGCTTGATATCGCGAGGCCCTTCCTCCGGAGAGGTTGTCCTTGGAGTTTGAGTGGCCAGCTGAAGAGTAGGCTAGAGCCTCGCAACGTCGCACTGGTGACCCCTGTCTCGTATGAAAAGCGAATAGGACGACGTTTCTGGGATGGCTGGATTTGTGGGAGTGTGGCTGGTGAGTGAGTGTGAGTGGGTGGAATTTGCACGTGTGCTGAGTTTCGCCTCGATTGCGCCATCACAAACAGGTTGTTTGAAAGAGGAATTGGGAAACGAGAATGGGCATGGGGGTGAGGCTGATGGTGAGGTTTGCTGCGATGTGATATCATCGCCGTTGTTGGAGTTCATGGGTGCCAATCTCCCCCATCACATCTGCCACCCACCAACACCAACAAGGCCATGAACAATGCCCCCCGGCTTGCCATGCGGACATCTCCACGTTCTCTCTCTGATCTGTCAGCATAATCCATGTTCCCCGTTACGGAAGCTATCGGTGACGACGCGCATTGGCGCATCGTCGAGTGGGGCTTCAAGGCTGGCCTTTTCTCGCTTGAGGGGATCCCTGTTGGTGTTGGGTGAAAGTTCTGATGAGGGCGGGGGTTTGTGGCCGATTTTGAGATCTACAAGCGAGTGTGATTCCGAATGGGGAAGGGAGCACTAACACGAATTGGGAGACTGGTGATTGTTGCTCACAAAGACTTCAAGCTGTTGATTGCTGAGGAGTCATTTGCCACTGGTTGGTGATAAGGTGAGTTCTCAGTCCAGACCTGTATGTCGAGTTCTTGGGATTCAGCCGGCCACTGTGCAGGCCGTTCAGCTCGGCTCAGGATGTCGGGTTTAGACGGATCTTCAATGTCCAACCCATCTTTCCAGCTCGCCAATTCCCCGTGCCCCTGTCGATGCAAGAAACCCCCGAGCACGAAAGGCAAGCCGAGCCAGGGGTTCGCTCTCTCATGACGATCTGCGCGAGGCGGACCAGGGTTATTTCCCGTGGTCGTCCCGCTCGGCCACCCGCAAAAGAAGCAATTGGTGATCTGATGGGATGCAGATATGTTCACCCCCCCTGCTGCTGGTGTTGAGTTCTTGGCCGCCCTGAGATCCCACCATCTCAGCCTTCTCAGCTGGCCAACGGAGAGGAGTCTGTGATTCATCGGAAGGATTGCGAATTGCCTACCATGGGTCTTCTAATCAGAGGAAAATCTCTCAATTCTGTAACAGACAATACCACGAAGGAAATGAGTTCGCCGTTGTGGCGCTGCTCGGCACACGCGGCCATGTTGAAAAGATGACAGGCCGTTCCCACTAACTGCGGGAAGCAAGAAGTAAGTTCCCTGTGAATGAGAGGAACTCTCCCAACAGGGGAATCCTCTGGAGGCTAGCTCCACGATCTGGACGTGTTGGAAGGACTCAACTTCGACGTCGAACCTGGAGCAATACTTGCTTTGTCTTCTCAAGAATCGTTCGATGTTAGCGTCACCGCGCAACAATTGCTTTGTCGCCAGTGTAATGTCCAAGGTCAGCGAGGTGACATCCCGCCGGTACCGCCTTCAGCTCTCGTCTTTTTTTTGCCTTGATGCCGAACTCGAAGTTGGAGGAGGGAATAATGGATTGATGATATGACAGTCGAAAGCAACGCTTGTGACAAATTTTTTTCCCGGATTCGTGAGGAGTTTGTGCGACAATGCTCACGCTCGAATTCATGGCTTGCATCTGTACCAGACTTTGCTGTGGATGGTGAGAAGATCAAATACAACCCTCCGGTCTGTGAGCTCTGGTCTCTGGGTGTTCTCGGTTTGCACCGTGCGAGGTGTTTCTTGAGGGGCAGTTAACTCGGGTGCTTGGAAGTTAATTAACTCCGAAGACCTGGGAGCAGATCCGATGATGTGGGCTAATTTGGGTGAGAGATCAGATGATGGGCAAAATAAAAATAGCCGGCCATCGTTTGCTGTCACACTACACATGTGCAGTTGGTGGGATCCGCAAGTGGGCTAATTCAATCACACAACCGGGGGATAATTTGATTGTGATAACAATTGAAAGAGCTAATTGTCCCAAAACGGAAGTTGGGCGGCTAATTAGCCCAGTTTTGGCCAGAAGCTCGCCCAACTTGGCCCTTTGTGCTGACCACGACCACTCAGACAAACCATTGTTGGATCCTCCAGGACCGCAAAGGTGAGCTTCCAGAAGGATCGGTGTTTTCTTAAAGCCAGGTATGGTTATGTCAGGCAGTCGGCGCTTGTGTTGGTAGCTGTTGGAGGTTTTCTTGTTGCCAGAAACTCGCAGCATTGTTCTCAATCATCCCGAACGCCGAGCCGGTTCTTAGCAAGTCCAGACAATAGTAAACGATAAGCTTCGAGTCTGCTGATAACAAACATTGGACAACCTCACTGTGTCTCCTCGTCCCGCGGCCTTGAGAGCCAGATAGGATGCCAAGTCTTGGTCCGAGCTCAGGGCGGGCTGCATGCCAATCATCAGACCAGGGGTGCTGTCAGGGATGCGACTAGGATCCCCGCACCTGATGCTAGTCCATCTCAAATACCCCTGTCTGCCCCCGCGCATTGGCCAACTCGGCTTCCGCTAGCGCAGGCACCCCTGCAGCCGACCCTGGCTGATCTCGATGAGCGAGCCAATCTGGGCTGGCTGCCGCCCTTCGGGCCGCATGCCCCTCATGCACGAGCGATTTGCCGTCACACAGCCTGACCGCACTCCATCGAATCAACGTCGTCAACCGCCTTTTTTCGCTTTTTTCTCTCGTCTGAGCCTTTTGCACTTCCACGCCGCTGGCTTGCCTCCGCCCGCCTCGCTCCCGAGGTTCCGCCATGTGCGCGAATGCTACGCCGATACTTTCTGCCCTCAGGAGGGGTTGCGCAGATTCTTCGCATGGCCAAGGTACCCGCCGTAGCACCCGACGACCACCAACAACTTCCCTCCCCCACTAGGAAACGGCTCATCTTCCACTCTGTCCTACCACACGTCTGCACAAGCCTGCAGTTCAGTTGCTCCCCGGCCAGCCACAGCAGCTCAGTCCACTCTGACACAGCGCCCAACCTGTGAGGCGGCCAATCCAGGCTTCACTAGCAGAAGAGGCACCATGATTTGCGAGATGCTCAGATTCGAGACCTTGAGTCCCTTCAAAAGGGAAAGCCGGCCTCGTTTTCAGCAGGAATCTGGCTGCTGATAATTCTCGAGTCACGCGGGGGCTCGCATGTCCAAAGAGCACACCATCAGTGAACCCCTCACTTCTCGCACTCCAGAGTGTTCCGGGAAGAGAGCGAGCTCCTCCGGAGTGACCCCTCACTCACTGCGTGAACAAGCTCCACAGTCCACTGTGCCAGAGGCCAGCAGGACCTGCTGTGCCATCTCACTGAGGCACGACAAACTTTATTGCGGAAAAGTGTGCCTCTCCAGGCATCGAGGTCGGCTCCGGCATCAAGCTGGACGTCGTTCGCAACCAGCCGGTATCCTCTTGGGAGCGGATACTGTGTTTCTGTGTGGTCATTGCATGGCGGACATGGAGACGGAGCTGCATGTCCTCGTTAGCTCGGTATCGGTGAAGAGGAAACGTATGCCCATTGGTCAGCCTTCCGTCCACGCGGCTTCAAGCTTTTGCTCTGGGCTTCACCGGCCCGGGAAGACCTGCCCTCAGCTCGCTGCCTCGACATTCGGGGGTCGTGGCTCGCAGATATTGAAAGCCGAAGTCATTAGGAGACTGACTTGTAGGGGAATCTTCACAACTGGAAGGCTTCTCAAGAGCTCACATGGAGATCGGCAGTGTCCGTCTCGCTTCCCAAGGCGAGTTCGGCGGTCTTGCGACATCTCGAGTCACCACCCTCCATTGTGAGCCCTGCAGACGGACCTGGCCCCCGAGCCAATGGCCAACCGGCCGCGTTGATTTCGACATGCATGAAGCTGCCTGTTTAATCGCTCGACAGGCTCCGACCCTTGCAGCCACCTCGCCCCGTCCCCAGCAGCCGGCTGGAGGGTGCGCCCATGTCTTCCTCTCCTTGAGCAGGCGTGGAGAAACAAAGTTGGAGATCCAGGTGTCGTCCAGTCCAGTCCAGTCCAGTCCAGTCCAGTCCATTCAACAGACTCTCTCTCTCTTTTAATTACACTTAACTTTCGCCATCCAACCAGATCGATTTCGACCCGGCAGCATTTATCAAGTTTTACACCATTCAGATTCCGCAGAAGCAAGCAGGACTTGCTCGGATCCAGTCCTTCATTCACGACGATTCAGTAATTTAATATTCCCCACGACGACTTGAACTCTTGAAGAGTTGGAGGGTAGAGAAGTGTTCACAATCAGGACCAGGCCCCTTCCCCCGAACACGATTTGCCTCCTTGGGCATCTGGACCTTGCCAGGAGTGAAGGGCCCCGGCTCACCTGCCCTCCCCTTCTGCTCGGCCCAGCTCCAGGCTCACACCCCGGGCGGCCACCACCCCTCCCCGGCCACCCCCACTGGAGGCACAGAGCATACAAATGTCAACACTACCCCCCAGCCACCAAAGGAACCACTTGAAGGCATCGCAAGTCAAGATGGCCACCGCTACCACGACGACGACGACGACAACAAAGGCCAAGTCGGCCTCCAAAATCGGTGCCAATGGCACCTCCAAGCAGAAGACACAGATGCATCGCCGCTCAAGGACAGGTTCGTCTCACCCGCTTACAGCTCCCTGCCTGTACTGGTCACTAACACTGCCGTGGTGAAGGATGCTACACATGCAGGTTAAGAAGGAAAAAGTGCGACGAGGGTTCGCCCATGTGCACAGCCTGCAAGCATCTTGGCCTGGTATGCGAATACAAGCGGCCGATGTGGTGGAGCAACAACGATGCGCGGAGGAAACACAAGGACGACATTAAGATGATCATCAAGCGCAAGAAGCTGTCCGAGAAGTCAACACACACGCACTCCGTCCCGGGCTCAATCGGCTCACCACCAGGCCTCTCGCACTCGCTCCCAACATCAGCGACCTTCTCCGACCCCCTCGACCGCGCGCGATCCGGTTCTATCGACTCGCACTTTGGCTTCAACTATAACAGTCCACAGAGCTCACAAGAGTTTGGCCCCTTCACGCCACAGATGCATGCCGAGTTTATGTTCTCACCATACTCGCCGTATGAGATCGACGTCAAGACCGAGAGGCAAATGTTCATCAACGATGTCCCGACACTACGCGAATCGACAGTGTCAACCTTCAGCACCTACGCCACCCCTCCGCCACCGGGTACCATCCTGCCGCAATTCCCTCTGGAAGGCGAATGGACCGAGCAGGTGTACTCGGAGCGGAGGGAGTCACTCACCGAGGAGACGCTCAACGTAAACTTCTTTGACTTTTCCAACGGGCCATCAGCAGCATCGCGACAGGTCGCGATCGAGCTCGACGAGGGCGACCAGCGGTTACTCGACCACTTCATCCAATTCGTCCTACCCACCATCTTCCCTATTCTTGAATCCAACCAGCACGGTTCCATCAGCTCGGACCTTATTCTCCCCGCCCTGCAAAACAACAAAGGCTACCTCCATTGCTGCCTCAGCATCGCCGCCCAGCACTACAAAGCCGCCATGGGTTTGCAAGGCGACGAAATCGACGGCGACATCATGCGCCACCGATACGCGACCATCTCCGCCCTCTGCGACGCGCTCAACAAAGACGAGAACCACCAACAAATCCTCGAAGCCGCCCTCGGCCTCATCTTCTTTCAATGCGGCGTCGGCCGCTTCGACGATTCCCTCCCCGACATCCCCTGGCACCAGCACTTCCAGGCCGTGGTCTCCCTCGTCCAGAAACTCGACCTCCCCGCCCTTGTCTCCGACCCAACCGAACCCCTCGCCCAAACCCCCTTCAACATGACCCTCACCGCGTGGATCGACATCCTCGGCGCGACCATGCAAGGGCGCGTCCCGACCTTCGCGCACACCTACCGCGAGAAACACCTCTCCCCCACCAACCCCTCCCTCGGCCTCCGCGAGCTCATGGGGTGTGAAGACCGCGTCATGTACCTGGTTTCGGAGATCGCGTGTCTCGAGGCGCTGAAGCGCGATGGCATGGACGACATCACGCTCTGCCAGCACGTGCACGTACTGGGCGACCAGATTGGGCTAACCGAAATTGGCGAGGGCGCGCCGGTGCTGCCGTTCAACGCCAACGGCACTCTCAGCCCCAAGCAGCTCAGCAAGAACATCACTGCGGCGTTTCGCCTCGCGGCCCGCATCTATCTGTGCAGTCTGGTCCCTGGGTTTTCGCCCGCGCAGGCCAGCTGCATCGGGCTGGTTGAGAAGCTCACGGCCGTTCTGCAGCAGATTCCGAGCGGGACTACGAATGGGTTTGATCGCTCGCTGGCGTGGGTGTACCTCGTCGGCGGGAGTGTTAGTCTGGCGAACTCGTCCTTCCGCGCGTTCTTTGAGGACCGCGTTGCGCAGCTTGGGGAGTTGGCGAATTTTGGCAGCTTCGGGCGTGTGGCGTGCTTGTTGAGGGAGGTTTGGTTTCAGAATGACCAGCCAACCGCCGCGGCGTCGCCGGCGGCGGAGGGCGCGCAGCAACAGCAACAGCAGCAGCAGCAGCAGCAGCAGCAGCAGTTCATCCACTGGCGGGATGTCATGCAGATGAAGGGGTGGGATTACCTGCTCATTTAGAGCGCCTTTGAGGCTTCAATGCTACTGGCGAGCTTGAAGAAGAGGCGTTCATCTGCATGGTTGACTGTGGTGCCAACTTTTCCTTTTCCCTCGGCTTGAAGCTTTTTTCTTTTTTCCTTTTTTAGTATATTTCTTATTTGTCTACAAAACTTTACGTTATTTCGTTACTCGGGCTGCTAGACGTTGCCGCGAGGCAGGTTTTGGTGTGGTGGAAAGGGAAGAGAGAATTTTCTGAGTGCAATTGTTCTGGACGACTACGACACTGGATGGATGGGTGGCTGATGGTGATAGTGGTGGTGGTGGGAGAGGGAGCGGGTGACTGGCATCCTCTTGGACTGGGCTGTCAGGAGCTTTGCTCCCAACCTTTTCTTTTCTTCTTCACTCCTTTTTCTTTTGGGGTTAATATCACGGCGTCTTCCCGGTATATATACAGGGTTGAGAAGCATGCATGATGAGGAGTTTTTTGGTTTTGGGCTTTGGGATACCAGTAGTTTTGGATATACCCGCCTGACTATGGCTGAAGTCGATCAATGAAGACATTTGATTTTGATCATACTCTCATCTGTGCCTCAAAATTGCAATTCTTCTCGGTATCCCATCTTCACGATACTCTACCTTCAACGATGGCGAAGACACGCCACCCATCCCCCGGAAAAGCGACATCGGCCTTCCTCCCATTCCCACCTCCCCAGAACAGGGAACAAACCAACCCCCTCCCCTCAATCCTGCCCTCCTGAGCCCTCAACTGGCCACCCCTTCGGAGCAGCTCGACCCAACAGCGCTGGTTGGGTCGGCTATTCACCTTGTCACACCACCAGCGTTGCACCCTCCCACCTCACTTACCTAGGACCTGCCTTGACAAACTTTGTGCACCGGAGAAGCGGCTGCCAGCATCCCACACTAGATGGCCAAGCGGTGACGATGGATGCGGCTGCCCGTCCGTGGGTAACGGTGCAACGTGCCCTCCAGCAAGCACTGTCTTCCAGAAGCACCGGGTGTGTCAGAATACGAAGTGCGCGCTTGCTGTGCGACGGGGGAGATGCTGTGACTGAAGAATCTAGAATGGTGGCGTCCCGGCGCATGTTTCTGATGTTGTGGCCAGCGAAGCGCACAGATTCATGGAGAGCGGGTGGCAGCGGTTATTCACTGTTGTCCGGTGGGTGGTGTCTTGGACTGCCTCGCGTTAGACGGCAGATGCTTCTCTTGTTCCATCGTGGGTTCCATGGACGACCACATTTTCGGGGAGCGGTGGAAACTCATATCGGCACTCCCTAACCTGCTACAAGGCTGAGCTTGTTCTAGAAATTGAGTTTGTGCTGGTCAAGGTTGTTCTGTTTCGACTGAGGTGTGAAACAGAGCAGCCTTGTCATCCTACTAGGACATGTTCGGGTTAGAAAGGCCCAACTTGCTCTGAACCTCAACTACTCCAGGGAGGTAGCCCAACGGCCACGATCGCTGGCCGCTTCAACCCACGCGATCAGCGATTCTCCAAGCTAAGCTGGCTGCCTCCGATTTGCATTTGTGAGTCACCGCCAGAACAACGTGGCGTTCAAAGCCATTCAGAGCCCATCATGATCCAAACCAAAATCCCGAGAGCATCCCATGCCGAGCAGGCCACCCAGCGCGGCCCAGGTCACTCTGATACAAATTCTCCGTTGCAAGATGAGTGAGGCCCAGTTTGAGGCCGGCTGCCTGCAGATAAATCGCCAGGCGACGGCACGAGGTCTCTTCTGGGCAGGAAACGAGGCGGGTTGGGCGCCGCGGACCAGCTCCGTCGCGATGGCTGCATGCAAGTGCCGACAGCAAGCGCTGGAGACATGGATCTCGTTGTTTCAGCGGCAAAAAGTGGGCTGTGCTGGCAAGAACCTTGGAAGTTTCATGGCACGTGCTCGGGTGGAACGAAGCACGAGCCACTAGATCTGGCTGCCAATTCTCACCCAACCGCTGCGACGGAACTAGAAGCGACAGCTGGGCCGGCCAATCAGACGCGCGGAATCCGGCCAGAATGACCCTTTTTCAGACATCCAACCTCATTGACGCTCCTTCCTCACCACTCGTGCCGCTGCAAGGGTCATCTAGACCGCCAGGGAAGGAGCGGGCGCTTCGGATCGACCTGTCATTGAGCCAGAATTATTTTCTTTCAAACGACGAACAATGCGCTACCGCAATCCGTGGTTCGGGTTGAGTCTTTGCCCCTTGCTGCGGTCAACTTCTGCCCAATTACCCACACCCACACGACCGAGACTGACTCCAATATCGACGATGCTCTCATGGGGGATCGCCTCGGCTTTTAGCATCGGGCCACCGCGCGACCAGACTGTCCAGTGACAGCCAGGCATGGCCGGCGTTTCAACCGGTCTGAACAAATTTGGCATGACCATGGAGTTGTCCGGCATGGCCCGCGACCATCGCCGGCCACTCGATCTGCCTGAGCCTTGATGAACCCGCCGTCCATCGCTCCACCAGGAGATGACCAGTCCGGCCACGGTTGAGCGTGGTCTCTTCTTTTGACCAGTTCCTGGTCCCTGCGTTTCGTTTCGGGCATGGCCAGCCCCGAGGCGGATGCGTCATCTCCCCCCATCAGCAGAATTTGATGGCAAGTGTCTGGTATCTGCTACCATGCCTCGATATACCTCCGGCAAGCGCCTGAACTCTCATCTCTTGATTCTTCCTTTCCCACATCAAGCTCTCACTAGTCACACATTCCATATTACCATCCTCGTCTTCACGCCTTTGCAGTATTCCTGGCGTGGCTGACGATACCTCTCCATCACCAACACCAAAAAACGACAAGAGGGGGCTTTGTGTGCATCTGCTCGCTCTGCCGACATCCCAAGCCCCTTTGTCTTGGGCCCCAACCCAACCCATTGGATCCCATTGTTCTCGAGGTCATTGAGCCGTTGAGATAACTAGACAACGGGACTCCCTTAGGGCAGCAATCTTCGGCCACCGAGCCACACCAGAAACCTAGGCCAACTCAACACAAGATGCGCAGGCGCGGTTTCGCGCTTTGGGCGGCTTCGCTTGCTGCCGTACACACGGCTGCATCCGCTATACCGATGAACAGTTTATTCATGCGGCAATCTTCATGTCCCGTCGACAACTACAACCCCTGCAACAACGCCAATTTTCCCAACTACTTCTGCTGCCCACAGGGCCAAAAGTGCATTGCGCTGGCTGGCAACACCACTGTCCTCTGCTGCCAAGATGGTGCTGATTGCAAGCGGATCATGCCACTCGACTCCTGTGACATCTCGCTTCAAGATGGCAAAGAGTACCCCGACTCTGTAGTCAAGACGACTGCTCTTGGGGGCACCTTGCCGCGCTGTGGAGCCGGGTGTTGCCCATTTGGGTACTCCTGCAGAAACAACGGGTGCGTTATGGACGAGAACCAAAACGTGGTGCCGATACAAACAAACACCTTGAGCCCGAGCCCGACCAGCACCAGCACCCGTACCAGCATCAGCACCAGCATCAGCGGGTCCGCAACGGGCTCCACGGCGAGTGTTAAAACAAGTCCTACAGCAACCCCTAGCCCTACCGACCCGGTTGAGAGCCCAGCCGCGACAAGTGCGCCTCCCGTACAAGCCAGCGAACCAAACGATGGCCCGTCAGCCGCTGCCATTGCCGGTGGTGTGGTCGCGGGGGTGATCGTTCTTCTCGGCATCATCGTACTCGCCATCATCGTGAAAAAGAAGAGGAGGGCGAGCGAGTCCGGCAGTCCCCCCAAGATGTCACGCTCGAGCTCTTCCTTTGGAAACATCAGCGGCCCAATGCTGCCCGCGAATTGGGATGGGCGGGTTGATTTCTCTTCCATTTCACCCGGCAGCGCCCGGACTCGTGGCATGCCCGAATCTAAGGACGACCCTAGTTCGGTAACCGGCGCAATCATTGCCTCTTCAGCGACTACTCCAAACACCGCCGCGATGTTCGCGCCCGGGCCGTATGGACAGCAGCAACGCTTCTCCCCCAAGCAGTCGCAGCAGCACCAAAAGGTTGCCCCCAGCGGTTACGGCAACCTCGAGCCATCGCACCAGCAGCAGCATCAACAGCAGCATGGAGCTGCTCCCGGTGGCTATGGCAACCTCGAGCCATCACATTCCGGGCAGTGGCCGTCTGCCTCCAAGACCTCCGTTAACTCCGACGGCGTTTCTATCCCTAAGACACCACCGCCGGACCGGGAACCCAGCTCGGTGAGCATCGAAGTGTTTGCGCATGGGGACCTTACACCGAGTCGCTGGCCCGAGAACAACACGGGCCGGCGGCTTAGCAGCGCGACGACGTTCACGCAGATGCTGAAGCGGGCGGATTTACCTGACGTGGCGAAGGGGGAGGCGTTTGTCCCGGACCAGCAGTTTACTGTGCCGAGGTCACCGCCGAAGCCGACGGGGAGGAGGCTGGCTTAGCCCCTTGAGAAGCATCGACCTGGCGCCGAGCTTGTTGGCGGAAGGTTTCTCTTTGTAATTGTTTCTTATTGTTCATTGATACCGCATAGATATGGGAGCATTGGGATGGGCTTGGCGTTTTGGTTGCTCACTTGAAGAGGCAGAAGCAGCGCTTCAATGCATAATTCGGGCTTAGAGAAGGGAGAGGAGATATACCCTGGTACAAGTTGCCAATATTTACTTTTCGTTACTTTACCATGTATCTACTTTTACTCTTAATACGACGTTGACGTCGCTCTCAATGTTTATGTCTGAATAGTAAGCCCGCTATTTCAACTATCCGTTTGATCTTTCGACTGTGCATACGTCCCTGATGACAGTCCCTGCGCAGGTATGGTAAAGGATCAAAACGGTGATAGAAATGAAGACGGAAACGAAGATGAATACAACGGTGGAAACAAAATGAAAACAAGAATAAAGATAAAGTTAAAACAAAGACAAAAGCAATAAAGACAAGACCAAAATGAAGAATACCAAGAACTTTGGATATTCACAAGTTGCTGTCTCATGATCCAAAGAACAACTACACAGTTGAAGTAGTGTTGTGTCTGAACATGTTTGTGATGTGGGCCTTGCAAAAGTCATACATTCATATATCAATGAACTGTCACCGAGATACTGTCTGACAACAGCATCCCGCCAGAAGGTGTTGGTGGAACATCACTACGTCCGCTATTTTGCCCAGAAACTCTCAAGAGACAACATGTTGCTACGTCACATTTGCCATATCTGCCCAAACATTCCCGAATACAATTACAGCACCCCGTAAGACGGTATCCCCCTTATCCAACACCCACCCACTCTCACCCCTCCAACTTCTTCACTGAAACACTCACTGCTTCTTCTTCCCGCCCGCACCACCCCCGCCGCCTTCTTCTCCGCCTCCGCCTTCTCTGCCTTAGCCACATCATCCCTCTCCTTCCTCTCCGCATACCACTGCCCGGCCTGCAACACCAACACCCCGACCAACACCAACGCCAAAATCACATGACTCGCACTCAACACCTGCAAACTATCCTCCCTCCCCAACACCACCTCCCCGGTCAACGGCCCGTTATGCTTCACCCCCTCAACCACCGGCCCCCATCATTACTCACATCCCGCATCCCTTCACAATGTTACTGATATACACCCCGACCCCAATGACATACAGCATCAGGCTGCCGCCGTCAAAAAGTACGTTGGCTTCGGAGGGACGGAAGAGCTTGACGAAGAAGCCGAGGAAGCCGACGGAGACGATGATGTGCAGCATGCGCGCGATGAGGGCGGGGACTGGTGCATCAGGCGGAGGTGCGTTTCGAGGTGGTCGAGGAAGGAGGGCGGGAGAGGGTCGGACGTCCAGAGGAGTGGGAAGTCGTAGGGGAAGGAGGCGAAGAGGATGCCGAGGAAGAAACAGACGGCTGGTGGGGGAGGGGTTAGTCCGGGGTGGAAGGGGAAGGGGAGGGGGAAACGTACGCCCGATGATGAGGAATGTTGCAAAGGAGCTAGAGCCGCGGTAGTCCTTAGACCGGGTGGTCTTGGACCAGTCTACCCACTTGGTGTCTACCATTTTGGAGATGGGTATTGGTGACTGAGGTAGTGGTGTTGGTTTGTGGCGTCGCTGACGTCAATGGAGTGGGCGCGGAGAGTTACGCGTAGAAGAACCGTGGCGCGAGACTGTCGCGATGGATGACAGACGCTGCGCAAAGGCAAATACCTTGAAAAACTTTGTTTTCTGTTCTTGCGCAGTCGAAGATCAGACCACGGGTCTTGTCGTCGTTGGTTTAAGCTTGGAGAAGCTTGGGTGCCATGGGTCCCGTCCAAGATAAGCTGCAACCCCACAATGTCACAGTAGCAGGACCAACAAATCAATACTGTACAAATAAGTCTGAAATTGGGATGTATGTACTGTGTCTAACTCAATTTTACACCGTGGCCCAGACTCTTTCCCACCCCTTTCCCCTTTCGCGCTGCATCGGTCATCTCACCAAACTCAGCCGACCTTCCTATTCAGTGCTGGTGTCCAGCGCGCCCATCAACATCTCAGGGTACCGCGTGCCCTTCGGCGCCAGCTTCTTCATCAGGCGGTCCAGCTCGGCCATCTCGTCGTCGGTCAACTCGACCTCGACGGCGTTCTCGCGCACCCTCTCCGGCGCCGACGCGCCCGGGATGGGAATGATGGTAGGCATCCCCGGCTTCCTGCCGAGCGCCAGCACCCAGCCGATGGCGACCTGCCCGGGGGTGCATCCCTTCTTGGCGGCCAGCTTCTCCACCTCCTTGACGAGCTCTAGGTTGATGTGGAAGACGTCCGGGTGGAAGCGCGGGAAGCCGCGGAGGGCCTCGGGCAGGTCGGCGGGCGAGGTGACCTTGCCGGTGAGCATGCCCTTGCCGAGGGGCGCTGGGTGATCGCGGTTAGCATCATTCCAAGCACTTGAGATAGGTGGGTTTTCTTACAGTACGCAATGAGGGGAATATCCAACTCGGCGCACGCCGCCGCAACACCATTCTCCAGCGGCTCGCTGCACCACAGCGACAACTCGACCTCCACGCCCTCAATCTTGGCCACCTTCGCCGCGCGCCGAATCGTCGCGGCGCTCACCTCACTCAGCGTAATCCCCCCAATCTTCCCCCCATCAATCTGCTCCTGTAGCGCCTTGATCGTCACCTCGATCTCCGTCCTCTTATCCTTCCGCGCCGGCTCAAAATGCTCAATCGTCACGCCCTCCCCAAGCATGCGGACGCAGTTCTCCACGCTGTCCTTGACGCCTTCCGGCGAGCCGTCGGCCCCGTGCTTGGCCAGGTCCATGCAGCCCTTGATATTGAGCACGACCTTGGCGCGGTCCTCGGGGTACGCCGCGAAGTACTTGTTGAGGAGGGTCAGGGAGTTGTTGGAGGGTGGGCCGTAGAACTCGCCGCCGTTGAAGTAGGTGCAGCCGCTGGCGATGGCCGCGCGGATGGCCGCAAAAGCGTCGGCGTCGGAGAGGGGCGTCGTGCGCCAGGTGAGGCCTGTGGGGGGGTTTAGTGAGGGATGAGATTGGGGAGAAGTGGGGGGGTATGGGGGTACTCACCCATCAGACCGAAGCCGATGTTGCCGACCTGCTTGTTTTGGATTGTGTGAACCATTGTGATGTTGGGGTTTAGAGTCTGAGAGAGACTATGTTGGTGAGATAATTGGTATGTTGGTTTTGTGAGATGAGATGAGATGAGATGATGATTGTTGTCGAACTTCCTGAGATGACCTCGCGCAACCTCTGATTTATATCATGAGAGCCTCACGGAGTTAGTGGGCTTTACAATGATGGTCAATGGGTTTAACGATGGTCAATGGGTTTAACGATGGTCAATGGGTTTAACGATGGTCAATGTAGACAAGACCCTCTGCCTGAATAGGTGCGAAGAACGCGTAAGTGTTTTCGTAGCCAGCTGCCTGCTTCTTTGCCTTGTTGCTGTTCGTGGTGATTGAAGTACAATGTCCGAGTTCGATTTGGCTCCGGAGGGAAGCTAGGGAGGCCCTGGCTTGACCTACGGATTTAGGAGATAAGGCCTGGAGGTACGGAGGAGTGGACATGGCGGAGGACTCGAGAGACCGCGCGACCCCGTCAGGGTGAAGACGTGGAGAATATGGCCAGACACCACCACGCTTTACTCAGAATCAGAGAGACAAACCCAGTGTTTCTTATAGTTACACAAACACAACATCAATCGAGTCTCTTAGTAGTTGAGATCTGAGTCAGCTTCCCGTCCAATGAGGTGTTGAAGTGAGAGGGCCATTGACCAATCAATGCTTTTAGCTGGTTTCTACCCTGTAACAAGCAAGCTCAATGATTCGCTGGAAGATAGCTCCACTCCAGCACCCTCAAGCCACTGGATCATGACGTGCAGCAGGCCAGCCCAGAGCTCGTGACTGCCGAGTCCAGAACCGGCGCTGGTGCTCGTCTTGACCTCGACCAGCTTCCAAGTTCCAACCAAGCTTGGCTCATCATCTGGCATGTCTCCTCCCGCCCTTTGCACCTCGCTCGCAATTTGCAGGCGTCCTGACGCCACTGGTACCGTCAATAACACGCCGTGTCGTCGCACCCATCGAGCCCTCGGGTAGCTCCAGCTTCCAGGGTGTTGTCCAAGCCATTGAAGGCTGAAGCACAGTGACGAAATCGCGAAACTGATCGATTGAACCATGTCCAAAAATCCCACCTCGCCCGCGCCTCTCTCCCCGACCGCGACACTCCAGCTGTCGCGCCGCAAGTCGTCCAAGGACCGCATTCGGGATATTCTCGAGGTCAGTTGCCGTCTGCTGAACCGCCGTGACTGTCTGCGGCCGGGGTTGTGATCTGCTGCCGTCCTGTCTCCACACGCTTGCTTGCTTGGCTTTTGCGCGCGTCAACATCAAGCAATATTCCGCGCCTACAAGAAGAGTCTCAGACGCCCAGAACTGCAATTAGCATGGCCCGCCTTGCAGAAGCCATCTTTGGCCCCTCAGCGAACAACATCTTCACCGGAACTGTTCGTACCACATCCCCAAGCAACCACGCGCGCGGTCTCCCCCTCCCGGCCCGGGTTCCCAATCGCAACCTCTCCAATACCCAAAGCTAACAAACATCCATTTCTCAGGGCGCCCGCGAACGAGCCGACTCCCTCAACAACCCCTCGGCCGACGTCAGCCCGCGCCTGCAGCCCTGCTCGGCTCCCCTCTAGCCCACACACAGTCCCCGACGACCTCGACGGCGGCAGCAGCAGACACCATGGTAGCGGCGTCGTCACCTCGCCGCCAGAACGGCAGCGCAGTTTGAATTATCAGGGCACAGCTGCGACGCCGGTCAGTCCTGTTGCGCGGAGGAGGGAGGTGAGGATGAGGAAGGTTTCGGGGTCGGGGTCGGGGTCGGGGAGAATGGTGGGCAGGGGTGTGGTGGTAGTGGGGATGGTGAGGGGGATGAGCCCGCGTGGAAGAGAAAGTTGAGGTATTTCAAGAGTATTGAGCTGGAGAATAAGGGGAGTGTGGCGAGGGATCATTTGGCGTTGGGTGCGTTTCCCTGTCTCTACTGACTAGAGCTGGTGTGGAAGAGAGAAGATTGGTTGCTAACAGTTTGGGAATTGTTTAGAACGAACATTCCTCGCCTGGCTGCGCACCTCACTCGCATTCGCCTCGATCGGCATCGCTATCACCCAGCTTTTCCGCCTCAACACATCGCTGTCCGAGGACGGGGACACGAAGCATGCCGAGAAGCTGAGACACTTGGGCAAGCCGCTTGGGACGACATTTCTGGCGGTTAGTATCTTGATATTGCTGCTGGGGTATAACAGGTACTTGCAGGGGCAGTACTGGGTGATCAAGGGGAAGTTCCCCGCGAGTAGGGGGACGATTATGCTGGTGTCTTTTATTGCGTTTGCGGTGACGCTCGCATCGCTGATTGTGATTTTGGCGGTGCAAAGTAACCCTGCGTAGGTGGCTGGTTTTGGTGGGAGGATGTACATAGGAGTAGGAGAGGGTTGCATTTCTTGGTTATGGGTATAGGCGGGCGTGTGTGATGATGCAGGAAAGCAAGCAGAAGAGGCTGTCAACGATGTATGAGTAATGATAATGCAAATGAAATGCAATTGTCAGAAGAATTGAAGTTGAAATAATAATGATTTTTTTTTGGTTTGTCTCAATTGCTGTTTGCAACTGCCTCCAAAACCACTTCCATTCATCTACCCGCATGTCCCACTTTCAACCTCACATCTCAATCCACACACCAACCAACCCTCTTTCACCACACCACTCTATCTCACACTAACCCCAAGCATCTCACCACAACCACACTTTCGCTTCCGTACTCAACCTAACTCAACCCAGCCCAATAAAACACCCATCCCAACAACACCAACCGTCCAAAAAAATAAACGAAAATGGCAATCTCCATCCCGCACTTCGCCCAAACCCAACTCACCCTCCTCGCCTCCGAACTCGCCTCCGAAATCGCAGAGTCCTCTGCCCTCGTCTCCCTGCACGCCCCCGCCGCCCTCCAGCGCGCAGGCGTCGCGCTCACAAACCTTGTCGTCAACAACCAACGCACCGGGCTGGGCGGTAAAACCGTACTCGAACTCGGTCCTGATCCCGCCACATCATCAGGAGGGGGTGGGAATGGGAGTGGGAATGGGAACTACCTGAGCATGGGATTAGAGTGGGAGATATTGTGATTGTTGCGGAGCAGCCGAGCGGTGGGGAAAAGGAGGAGGTGAGGGAGATGGAGGGACGGGGGTGAAGGGGTTGTGACGAGGGTGGGGAGGGGGGGTGGCGGTGGCGGTTAATGAGGAGGAGGGGAGGGAGGGGAGAAGGGGAGGGGTGGTTGGGAGGAGGTGGGGAGAAGAGGGTTTGGATTGTGAAGGTGGCGGACGATGTTACTTTTAAGAGGTGAGTTGGTGGAGGGTTTGTTTATTTGAGTGTTGGGGTGGTGAGGATGGGAGGCTTGAGAGGTTGAGGGGGCGGGCAGGGTCTGGTGGTAGAAGTAAACGCTGACGGTAGCAGGATGAAAGCCACGATGGAAAGGCTGCAGAAGATGAGCGAGGCTGAGTACACGCCGTTCATCAGGGTACTGTTTGGGCTGTCGTCTCCGGGGCCTGTGGCAGCAGATCTCACGAAGGATTTGGACGTGGGAGATATCAAGTGGGTTGATCCCACGCTCAACGACAGTCAGAAGGACGCCATCAGGTTTGCTCTGGCATCATCAGAAATCGCCCTCATCCACGGACCACCAGGGGTAACCCCCCTCTTTTCTCTCATCTTTCATCATGACCACTAACTCTCCCCCCAGACCGGCAAAACCCATACCCTCATCGAACTCATCCTCCAACTCGTCACACTCAACAAACGCATTCTCGTCTGCGGCCCCTCCAACATATCCGTCGACAACATCGTCGAGCGGCTCTCCCCCACAAAATGGTAGTAAGGTGGTGCTAGCGACGCTGCATGGGGCGGGCGGGTTTCAGCTAAGGGGAGCAGTTTGATGTGGTGATCGTTGATGAGGCGAGCCAGGCGCTCGAGGCGCAGTGCTGGGTGCCGTTGCTGGGGGCGAGGAAGGCGGTTTGTGCGGGGATCATTTGCAGTTGCCGCCGACGATTAAGTCGTTGAATTTGAAGGGGAAGAAGGGGAAGGGGGGTGGTGGTGAGGAGGGGGTGGTGAACGGGGCTACGCTGGAGACGACGCTGTTTGACAGGCTTTTGAAATTGCACGGCCCGTCCATCAAGCGGATGCTCACGACGCAGTACCGCATGCACGAGGACATCATGCGGTTTCCCTCCGACGAGCTCTACGAGGGGAGGCTGGTGGCCGCCGAGGGGGTCAAGGCCAGACTACTAAAAGACCTGCCGTACGAGGTGGAGGACACGGACGACACGCGGGAGCCGCTCATCTTCATCGACACGCAGGGCGGGGATTTTCCGGAGAAGAACGAGGACGAGCAGGACACGGGCGGCGGCGGCAAGAAGCTGACCAAAAGCAGCCTGTACGGCGATAGCAAGAGCAACGAGATGGAAGCGGCGCTGGTGCGGCAGCATGTGAAGAGTTTGGTGGACGCCGGGGCCAAGCCCGAGGATATCGCGGTGGTGACGCCGTACAATGCACAGGTATGTGGCCCTGTCCCTGGTGGTTTTCACATGCATGGATGGAGATGGATCTCTAAAGAGAGGGGGGGCCGAAAACAAGCATGATATGCGGCTGACACGGTTGGGGCGAACCAAGCTTGCGATCCTGGCTCCTCTGAAGGAGACATTCCCCGGGATTGAGCTCGGCAGCGTGGACGGATTCCAGGGCCGCGAGAAGGAGGCGGTGATAGTCAGTCTCGTGAGGAGCAACCCGGACGGCGAGGTCGGGTTCCTGGGCGAGAAGCGGCGGCTGAACGGTGAGTCTGTTTCTTTTATTAATCAAATATTGCGTTATTCGGGTCATCGCGAGCAATGTCTTGCGGTAGCATTCCCTGCCGTCCGTGGGCGTATCGATAGTTGGCGATAGTGTGCTAATACAGGGGTATAGTGGCTATGACGAGACCGAAGCGGTCGTTGACGGTGATTGGAAGAAAAGATTGGATCCGGCCCAAATGGCCAGGCCTGATCTGGAAATCCGACGGGAGATGTGCCAGAGCATCGTCATGCCTCGCTGTCTTTGATCTCTGGTTGTGAAAGATCGGAGAATTTCGGTGAGCGTGGGGATGGTGAAGTGGTTGTTACCCCACCGTTCCTTTTTTGGCAGCCAGACAGCTTCGTTGCTCGGTTGCAGTTGCCGAGTCGCAAATGTACCAATGAGTTGTTGGCTGACCAAAAGACAGATCTGAGCAGCATCCAGTCAAAAGGCCATCTTCTCCCGTGTCTGTTCGTGTCTGCTGCTCGGCCTATCGTCTCGTCGCGATCTGTTGTCTCGAGTCGAGGTGACGTTGGAACGGGTGGAGCTCGGCTCGCTGCCACCAATTTTGCCAAGCCCTGGGCCCTGTCGTTTCAGGGCCCCTGTCGGTGGGATGCCACTGGAACAGCGGTCTCGAGCTGCCAAGAGCGGGGTCGGCTCTGTTCGCCGGCTGCCCCTTTCTGCTGCCCAACTCCTCCATCCCTCACAGGAGCCATCTGTCCGACCCATCAACACCAAAACAACGCCGTCCTCGAAATCCCAGGAGCCATCGCGCCATGGTTGCCGGGGTCGCTTCGTGTTATACCGTCATTCCTGCTGACACTCGGCTGAGTTACACATCCGCTACTGCAGTGTTCCAGGCCGGCGTGGTTTTTGCGTCAGGGGTTTCGACTGTGGAGCCCAGTGTTCAGGTTGCTGCTCGACCTCAGCTCCTGGGCTGGAAACTATCGATGGCTTCATTGCCTGGATTCCAGGTTGTTCCAGGAAGCGGTCTGTGTCTTGCCGAATCTGGATGCAGAGACGCGAGGCAACGGCATACCGCGTAAACAGCCGCGCTGGAACGGTGTTTTTCTCGCCTCTATTGGCTGGCTCGCCATTGTCATTGGCTGTTCGTGCGTCTTGTTCCTGATGGCTGCGCTCCAGAGCCCAGCCGGGCATGCACAATGTATCGCGGTGCTTACTGGCAGGTGTCTGCTGGCATGCAGATGAGCGAGATGGTGGAGCAAAATCAAGGAGTCCATGTCCTCTCGGTCAAGCATCCCCATCCAGCACAAACCCCGGGAGATGACAATCCCACGATCCAATGTCCACAGACATCCCGGGTCTCGAGGCGCGGATCAAACTCGCTAGAATCCATGACAAAAGGGTCCTTCCTCTTGTTCCATGCCGGTGTCAATTCAAGAGACAACCGGGCAGCATTGGACCAGGAAGGTGGGGGGCAGAGTGAGCCTTCCATCGTCGCGGGAACTTGATGGCGTGAGACTTGAAGGAGGGTGCATTCCCTCCAATTCACTTTGAGAGGGACTCCAACCCTAATTCAGCACTCGAACACAAACAATTATCCCTTTCTTGTTTGTGACACCGACTCTTCCTCTCCAGACATTCCAAGTGAACAACAAGACATGCAGCTCCAAAACAGGAATAGTGCGGTCCAGAGGCAGGGTCCACGCTGAACCGGACCAAGACGGCCACGCGAGCGTCCCTGGAACAGCGACCAAGACACTTCTTCCCGGATCTTGTGTCAATCCTCGAGCCCGCAATTGGCGCATCTTCGGGTATCCGGGTCTCCAGGCCTCACCGACACCTCACCTGGAGGGAGCCACAGTCTTCCAGACCAGATTTCCGGCTCGACGATCAAAACAAAGACGCTCCGTCACAGCGTTGCATTCTTGGCAACCCCCTCTGCCACCCACAGCCAGGACATAACCCCGGCCGCCCATCCAACAACATGGCATTCGACCTGTCCGCAGTCAGCTGGTCGCACTGCAGACTGCTCACCGTCCGAGACAACGCCTAGAGCCATGCAGCCACGCCGACGATGCAGCTGCAGGCACGCGCCGGGAAAACACGCCCCAAAGTGTCTCTTTGAGCTAAACCGGCGTGCCAGCGGAGCCAGCCAGCCGAATGTCCGCAATCAGTCCACCGGGAACGCCCTCGTTCATCCAGCAAGATGCGATGCCACCATAAATAAGCCGCTTGAGGCTCTCCTGATGTTCCCTGCTCGCTGCCCCTTGAAAAGCACGGACATCCCGACCCAGACTCCCCGTCCAGGACCTGGGGACAAGGCTCGCCCCCTTCCCCACTCTACAGCCCCGAGGACACCCCTCACGGCCCCTCCATCACCGTCACATCAGGGAGCCCCCATCCTTGCACCTGCAGCGCAAGCCTGCGACCTGGGCCTGTCCACTCCCCCTCGCCGGCGCAGCCTGTTGGACATTAATATCTGTCCATTGGTGCTGCTTTCTCCGTCTCGCGGGGCTGGTTCCCGCACAACCTGTGTTGCTGTTGACCTCCTGCCGCCGTTGGTTTGCGTCTCGCGGCTCCGCGTCGGCCACCCTGTCGCAAGGAGTCCAGCATGAGCCTTTGATGCAGCCGGCCATTCACCGACCGACATTCGCTCTTTTCCGTCTGCCAGCCAAGGCCTCTCCGTGCCACAACAGCTTGCATCAGCCAGGTCCCTTCTTCCAAACACCAGTAGACGACATCGGATTTGCTCATTCTGATAGTGATAGCAACCAGCTCGCTCAACACGGCGCAGGAACGGGTGCCGCATCGCTGGTCATGCGGGACCTGTAACGGTGGGACATCGAAGGTGGTTATTGTTCCGCCGGGGTCACCCACGCAACCCGTGCTGGAGGGACAAAGCCGCGACTCAGCATCCTCTTTTTGCGGCTGTGGGTGGTGCCTAGATGGATCGGTCCGGACTACAGCTTTATTAACCGCCTTTTCCCATCTTCCCTCACACTTCCCCCTCATTTTCCGTAAGATCGTGTTGCCATCCACGCCGGACCTGTGCCCAACATGGCGGGCATCTTTGGGAAGTCCGGCTCCACCGCCGGCCGTGCCAAGACCCGGACCAAGACGATCCGGGGTACTATCTCCGCTCCGATACCGATCCCCCAAGCTCCGGAGGACGACGAATTTCCCATCCGGAATCCAGGCTCGGCCAAGGCCTCGGTGACAGCCGACGACGAATTTCCAATGCGCATGCCTGGGACGGGAATTGCGACGCCCTTGCCAATAACCGAGGGCCCCGGGACATCCCCGGACGAGATGCCTGAGCAAGCCACCAAACATGGGACGAGGGAACAGCAAGGTCAGATGTCTCCCGGTCGAGGAACAAGCCCCGAGAGCAGCACAGACCGTGAAGATGGACGGCGGAGTATTCCGGTTCTTGTTCCGGCCAGCGCACCAGCATCTGTCGGTGCCCTCCGAAGAAGCCGCACCGATCTCGACGATAGTCGGCCTCCATCCACCCCGCCTCCCGCACCGCCAACGGTCTCAGCCGCGCATCTAGCACCCGCAGGACAATTAGCACCCCGTCCGGCATCACATTCACCACTCAACGAATCTGCATCTCGGAAGAGCTCCCCATCGGGAGTGTCGTCGTCTCGAGTTTCTCCTCCTCTAAGGGTCTCGCCAGGGCTCCCACCGGTGAGGAGGGCCACGAACCCTGTTCTAAACACCATCAGATACTCCATTGTTAGCGATGCCCCCAGCAAGCAGACCACCCAGAGCAAGAGTTCTCCACAACGAAAGAAGTCGACCCTGCGATCTGCGTTGGGAAGGTTGTTTGGACGAGGGAGGAAGAAGAGCCTTGGTGGTATTCAGGATGTAGGGACGGGATCAGAAACAGATACGGCGCCGCTAAACTCGGTGCAGCATCGGGGCGTTAGTACTGTCCCAGTGCCCCTGGGTATCATTCTGGCTAACACCATTATTCAGGATCCCACTGCACTCGCCCGATCCGCTCCGAAATCACCAGGAAGGTCGACCTCGCTTCCCCTCAGCGAGTATGACCGCCCTCTGCGGTCTCATTCCATCGGACCGGACGACATCATGGCTATTGAGAGCGCCCGGACCTCGCTGCAGGCTGAGGCGGCAGGATCAGGCTCAGCTGCAGCAGCGAGAGGCCGACGCCGCGCTGCTACCACTGGCGCGCAGACATTGCTGCGACCTCATCTGGTTAACCGGGAATGGGGTGCCGGTCTGTCGCCACGGCCGGCGAGTGCCCAAGGCCGCGCAAGCCGGGCTACTGGGCGGTCCGAGTCTGAGGATCCAAACGAAATCGGCCGTGCCATCACGAGCGACAACCGCGCTAACGTCTTGCGGAGACGCTCACGGAGTCTTTCTGGCTTGGAGGACTTTCCCGAAGTTCCGCGGGCTGGTCGGCGGCGGAGCGACGAGATTCGTTACTGGCGGGCGTCGTATGACCCAGGCTTCATGTCGCCTCTGTCATTGAATGTACAGGAAGATATTGACGATGCCGGGGCTGGGGACCTCAGTACGCCGGGGAGCCCTGCGGTTGAGATGCCGCAGACGCCTCCTCAACCTTTCAACTTCCATCTCCTGTCCAAGGAGATGGTAGGGACGAAGATCACGCGCGCCGCTGACATGGCTACTCGGCTCGGTGATGTTGAATCCCGTACGCTGCGATTGGAGCGCGTTGTCGACCAGCTGTGTCACGCTGTCCCGGCCGTCAAGGGCGGTGCCAAACCCAAAGATGTGGTTGTCCCTAGCACTACTGCCCTGAGAAATAATCCAAGTTCTCAGCGCCCATCGGCCGAGGAAAGAACTTATACCGGCTCGCTCCACCCATCCTCACCTCCTAGATCCAGGGATTCGGGTCCAACAGCTGCCGCCTCCCCTCCGCGCCACTCGAAACGTCCTACATCCACCACCTCCACAATCCGCGGAGCCACAAGCCTGCCTCTCTTTGGCCATGAAACCGCGCCCAATACTCAAGAACAGCAGATTGCCCAACTTCGAAGCGACCTCGCAGCCGAACGCGCCGCTCGCCAAGCCCTCGAGGGCCAGGTCAAGAGGCTCTCGGAGCGCGTCAACAGTCTCTCCACCACAATGTTCGCCATGGTGCGCCGCCCGTCTGATTCTCATTTTCAGGAGGTACTTGGACAATCACCGTTTTCCGCAAAGACAGCCCGTCCTTTGCCGCCAAGGCCGGAACAACCTTCTGTATTCGAGACGGACGATGATGATGACGAAGACGAAGATGATGCCGACAACACCTCAGAGGGCGAGGCTGAGGGTGAGGGCACCGAGACGCAACCGACGGATACCGGCTTACTGTTCGCTCTGGCACGCCGCCCGTCCGAGTCCCACTCCCAGAAAGGACTCGCACCATCACAATTCTCTACAAGGCTTGCCCACCCCCTACCCCCAAGACCAGACCAACCGTCCGCCTTTGACATGGACGATGACAATGACCCCGACGAAGATAATTCTGACGGCGCAGACGTTGAGGCCGAAGGCGAGGGAACCGAGACGCAGCCGACGGATTACAGCGGTTCAATGTTGATGCCGACGGCTAAGATAGACTTGGAAGAGGCGGAGCTGACCGAGGATGATTTCCAGACGCCCAGGGAGGGGAGAACGCCGATGGTCGGGTATGATGTGTTTGGTGACGAGTTGGTGCCCGAGTATGGTGATGATGGGGTTGATGAGGGGGGTGAGGCTAAGAGGAGGAGGACGGCTAGGACGCTGAGTTTGGGGCAGTTGACGCTGGGGAAGGGGCAAAGGGGGAGAGTTTGAGGGAGTTTCTGACCGTTTGGGGGTTTGAGTTTTGGATATGAGGAGAAGTCGGTTGGCTACGGCCGGATCGGAACCTTCCAACGGCCACACACGACTTGATGAGACACACGGGATAGCTTGTCTCACTCAGTTGGGATAAATGTGCTACGACACATCATCTTTACTTTACCTCAGCATACCCTGTTTTGGGAAAATTCTCCCTCGCATTGGTACTCGGCATTTACCTGGCAACGTCGACTTGCATATGGCGTTACTGCGGCTTTTTGGATTATCTTATAGCGATGCATGTAATGCTTAGTCTGTCCACTGTTTCACTGGGTGTTATTCCAAGAGCTGTCCTGGAAACCTTGTACACTACTGGAAGTTTTGGGGCTTCAAGGGCTACTTATCAGAGCTGGCATGGGTGATTTAAGCACCGTACCATGTTGGCAATAAACAACCACCTATCCACAAAACGCCGTAGTCTCGCGCCCCTTTGTTCTCTGTTTGAGGGTGGGAGATATGAGGCGGCTAAGCTTAAAAGGCGCCTCTGCATCTTGGGCAGCCTCAAGAGGTTTCCTAAATACCGGCCTGGCAAGCCAACAGAGGACGACTGGAACCAAACCGTTGGGAACGCAGGGAGAAACAACTGGAGACCAAAGCCAGCACAGATTAACAAGAGCTATATTTCTATTTCTCAAACGATCAAACCCGCTGTGTATGCTCCTATCTACGCAGCCCCAACCATACACCAGCCATCCAACCCTAGGTCATGTTACTCCATCCGCCCGTTTGCGTGCGTATCCTCATGACATGACCGGCGAGAACTAGAATTCTCAATGCAGTATTTCCTACCAACTCCTTGTGTTTTCCCGCAACTTCATTTCCCAACGCCAGAGACCCAACACACGGATCCAAAAGTTCTAGTAAACCAAGGCGTTGTTAACACCGGCATCACTTACATTACCTTCGCTGACGCATTACCCACATCCGCCTTAGCAGCGCAGCAGCAGACGTCAAATATCTACCCGGGTTTTGCATACCCATCTTCCTCTTCCCAATCCTTCTCTTCTTTCCTCCCATCATCCTCCTCTTTTTCCTCATTCCCACAACAATTCTCTTCCTCATCTTCCTCCTCCCCATCACAGCGAGTCCCCGGCTCATCCACCCGAGACAACTCATCCATCGAACTCCCGGGTGCCGCAGACACCACATACCCGGGCAAATGCCCAACCCCATCCACCGTATGACCTCCGCCCTCTCAACAAGCGGTTCGTCGACAGCCCCAGCCCCAGCCCCAACCCCACCCATCTCTATCTCCATCATCTTTTCCTTCAACTCCCTCAGCATATCCTGATGATGCAAATGCTGCTGCACATCCCTCCTCCCCTGCCCACAGCATGCTGCCGATCCGAGCAGTCCGACGCGCCCGACGACAAGCTCTGCTCCCCATTCCCACCCCCATTTCCACCACCCCCTTCCCATCCCCTCAACCCCTCCCCCTTCCTCCCTGCGTACTCCACCTCACCAACATTTTCTCCAAAGTCTTAATCTTGACCGGCTTCGACAAATAATCATCCATTCCCGCCCTTCTACACTTCTCCCTGTCCCCCTGTATCGCGCTCGCCGTCATCGCCACAATCGGCGTCCCCACAAACCCCTTGTACGGCACGTGATGCCGCAGCCTGTGCGTGCATTTGTACCCGTCGATAATCGGCATCTGCACGTCCATGAGGATAATATCGGGTTTCGGCTGCGCACCCTCCCGGGCTGCGGAGAGGTAGTCGAGCGCTTCCTTTCCGTTCCACACGGCCGAGACTTGGAAGCCGAGTTTGCGGACGGAGCGGAGGGCGAATTGCCGGTTGATGGCGTTGTCTTCGACGACGAGGACGTGAATTGCGGAGCGCGCGGAGTGGGGAGGTCGGTTTCGGGGTTGGTGGGGTGGGCGTGGCCGGAGGAGTGCCGCCAGGCGGAGCGGCCTTTGGGGTGCGGGTGTTCTTTGAGCAGGTGGTGGTGGTTCGGGGGAAGCTGGGGAGGGGAGGAGGGGGTGAGGTTGGGGAGGTGGTGTTGATGTGGGAGAGGCTTGTTTCGGATTGAAGGTGGTCGGGGAGGAGGTAAGGGGTGGGGAGTGGGTTGTTGGGGGAGCTTTCGGAAGGGGATCCAGAAGGTGATGGTTGTGCCGGCGCCGAAGGTGGATTCGAGAGTTATGCGGCCGTTCATGAGCTGGAGGAAGGTTTTGGAGATGCTCAGGCCGAGTCCAGTGCCGCCGAATCTTCTGGCTGTGGATGCGTCGCCTTGATAAAAGGGCTGGAAGAGCCGTTTCTGCACCTCTTCGTCGATCCCGATGCCCGTGTCCTCGACGGCGAATTTGATCTCGATGACTTCGGCGGACTCCTTCTCTTTCACAACCGAGAACTTGACATGACCGTCATTGGTAAACTTGATGCTGTTTGCGAGAAGGTTGGTCATGATCTGCCTCACCCGGCCCGGGTCGCCCATGACCTCGAGGTCTTTCTCGATATTGGTCGCAATGTCGAAGAGGAACGTGAGGCCCTTGCGCTCGGCAGCAAAGCTGAGCATTTTGATGACGTCCCGGACGACAACCGGGAGCGAGAACTGCACTTCTTCAATGTCCAGACGACCGGACTCGACCTTGGAGAAATCCAAGATGTCGTTGATGACGGTCAAGAGAGCGTTGGCTGAGCGGTGGATGTTTTCCGTGAGCTCGCGCTGCTCCTCCCCGAGCTCTGCGTCCAAGAGGAGCTCAGCCATGCCAATGACGCCACTGATAGGAGTGCGGATTTCATGCGACATCTACCGCTGGTTAGTACAGTCAGCACGGCACACACTATGTCGACTCACGTTTGCGAGAAACTGGCTCTTCAATCGGCTGGCCTCTTTGGCGGCAGCTTCGTTGGCGACCAGTTGACGCTTCTCCTGGGCCTGAGCTTGGAGGTCCTTTTCGCGGGCTTTAAGTTCTGTGACATCCATAATGAAGCCGATGACGCCTTCAATTACATTGTACTTGGCGTGCTCATCACGACTCGCCTTTCCGAGAATGGGCTTCAACCGAGTACGATACCAGCGCCCATCTGTAACGTGTTAGAGTCCCTTATGATAGGAACCTCGGTGGCAATGGCGGCAACCTACCAATCTCATGCTCTTGCAGGTCCTCTGCGGCCTTGCCAGAAAGGACCTGCTCAAGTGGCTTCAAGAAGGGCGGCATCTGTCCCTCGGGGAGCTCAGCGTTGAGGCGGTTGAACACCTCGTACACGTCCTCGCAAATGTACCACCTAGCCTCATTGTTGTCATATTGCGAATTCCATATCAGAGCGCCTTCAAGCATGGTGACCTTGCGGCTGCGGTCAACAGTAAACATGGTCATGTGCGATAGGGCAATGACGCTGAGCAGCTGTTCCCGAGTCCTCTTAGCCTCGATCTTGGTCCTGATACTCTCATTAATGTCGGTGCAGGTTCCTGTGACGGGTGAGTTAGATTTCGAATTTCACCTTCATCTCTATCTTTCTTACCGAACCACTTCTCAATGACACCGGTCTGCTTGTTCCTGAACGGAAGTGCCCTCCCGAGAAACCACCGCCACTCGCCGTCCTTGCTCCGGCAGCGGTACTCGGTCATGTACGGTTCACCTGTCCTAAGGGAGTGTTTCCAGCGCTTCTCAGCCTCGGGAATGTCGTCCGGGTGAAATGGGTTGACCCAGCCCCAGCCGATAGATTCCTCCTCTGACAGGCCAGTGTAGCTGCGGCATCGTGTCGCAGATCAGCCTGAAGCGCTCCTCATCAGCAGCCTTGATCTGGCTGATCTCCTCCGTCATCTTCGTCACGTCTCGGCAGGTGATCACGCCGGCAAGAAACTCGCCCGTGTTGTCGTCCCTGAGGGCTGCCCCTTCGACGTCAAATACCAGCTGCTGGCCAGCTGCGTCTCGCATGCCAATACGGCGGCAGGCGAAGGGCGTCTCGGTGCGAATCAGGACGGATATGGGGTCCTCACTCGGGTCAAGCTGGCGGCTGAAGTCCTCTGTCCACACGGCCCAGGAGGGAAGCAGATCGAAGCCGTCCTCTTTTTCGGTGTCGGTGTTCCGGCTGAAGAGACTGCGGGCGGCGTGGTTGGGGAAGGTCACGCTGCCGTCCTTCCAGGTGGCGAGAATCGGTGTCTGGATTTGGTCAAGCAGGGCGTCCTTCATGATGGTGATCTTTTGCAGAACCGAGGGGGCCCGAGATGTGGATGACAATGGCGGAGGTCCCAGGGGCGGGAAGGGGTGGGGAAAGCGAGACGGCGCGGTGGTCGAATTTCAATGGTGGTGACGTCGAGCCAGAATGAGAAGCAGGCGAGGTCGGCATATTGAGGCTCGTCATCATGTTCTTCTCGGCAACCTCTATGATTCTTGGACTGGCATCGTTCTTCTGCCCTGCAGGTGAGGATTCTGGCGCCGAGCCTGAATCGGTGAAGGTGAGGGTGAAGAAGGTTTGGTTGTCCTCGGTGTCCCAAGGCGAGACAATCATCTTGGCATGGACTTGCAAGGCGACCCAGTTGGGTCGTTGTTGCGGATCCAGCAGGCTTTGTCAATGCCCTTAGGCGAGATCAGGACCTCGACGGCCACATCGGATGGCGGGGCGGGCGGGCTGCTGGCAGGGGCTGGATCATCTTCAGACAACGGTGATGACTGAGCGGCGTGAGCAGCCCTCCTCCGACCGGACTCGACGGCTGCTTGGTCAAGGAACTGGTCCCAGTCGATCCACACGGGAACAACGTCCTGGACGAGGTCGATGCCAACTTCGGACAATGAGCGGCCGCGGAGCTGATCCATGACGGGCACCATCTTGTCGGCCTCCCGAGCGGCATGGGCGTGGGACATGATTCCCAGCAGCCTTCCCATGGCCTCGTTGGCCAGCACGACGGTCTTCAGGCGGTCCAGGACGAGGACGGGGACCGGGAGGAACTGGATGGCGGAGAAGGCGACCTGGCCGGGGGTGATGCACGGCATGGGAAGGCGAAGCGGGCCGGCGGCGGGCCGCAGCCGGGGGATGGTCGGGGTTGTTGTCTTATCGAAAGAGGTGATTCCATCGAAATAGGTGGTACCATCGAGGGCGGTGCTGGCGGAGCGAGGGTCGCTTGAGAGCGACGTCCCGCTGAGTGTCATGGCGTCCTGATGTGCATGTACATGTACAGAGGTACATGTACGTAGCCAAGGAATCAATTGGATGGCATGGTGGGAGCCGGGGGAGCGTATGGAGTTGGTGATAGACGCAAGGTGTAATTGTTGTGAGACGTGTGTCAGGCGGGCAGGTAGTGGCCTCTTTCAGGTGAAGCCAGGCAGGCTCAGTTCAGGTGATGCGGGATGAAAGTGCTGAAACTGAAACTGAGGGTTGTGAGGGTAAGGTAAGGTACGGTAAGGTTACCCGGGTAGTGCGCGGCCAAGAGTTGGCAGAGAGCCGGCTCGGGTCTAGACTTGTGTATCTGTCAAGGAACGGCTGGCTGCGCTTTCTGTCGCAAACACCCGCAAAACTCTTTCTTGTCAATGCCACCACTTGTTGTTATGAGCTATGAAGTGTATATTTTTTGACAAACTTTTCATGTTTATGTTTAAAGATCGGGGTTGAAAACCCAGGGTCCAACCAACCCAGCGATCATCGCCATGTCGTCATGCTCAGGTTTTCGGGGAATCTCAGCGAACCCTGGCCACGCCCCTCATAACCCTGCCTTGGATCTTGAATGTTCGGGAAGCGGCAGAAGGTCTGGGGAATGTGTCTCTTGGCAGCCACACTCGCCATCAGAGCCCCAGACATCTGGAGCCGACGAGAAATCAGGGGCGACGATCACTGGTCCCCTTATTTTCTGGTGGGTGTGACAGAGGTGACGGGCTGACAGTGGGACTGACAGTGTTGGGGAGGTTCGTCTCGCCTCCAACAGTTGCAAACAAGCCGGACCCTCCCGCACGACACAGCGGAGCACGACAATGACACTCGGACAGACGATTGGGATTGATCACCTCGAGAAACTGACAGTCTGGCGCTGCTAGGGGCCGATCAGAATGTCAAAAGGGGCAGTCTGTAATGCGTGGTGAGGTCATCCGAAACAAGCAAACTCGGGGTACTGTTGTTCCGGGCCATTGCCGCATTTGTCGCCTCGTCGTCAGTTTGGCGGTGAAGCAGACGCCGTTGCAGAATTGTGTGTTCGTCCCATTGGGCCAGGGCAAGCTGGTCCCTGACTCACAGCTGACAGCTCTGATGACAGCTGCCAGCACTGGTGACCGATGGATGTTTGCCATTCCTCTAAGACCCACCCTCATCTTTCATCACTTCTAGGCCTTGGCGCTTGAGTCTCAGATCTTCGTCCCCCTCGGTTCTCTCTTTACAAATTCACATCAGCTTTGATGCCTCCATCAGACAGCACATCTATTGACTGATACTGTAACCGGAAAAGCATGATGATCTCAACCCCGCCTTCTCAACGTCTCTCAAAAAGACCACTTCGGGCCCCTCAACAGCAGCCCGTCTCCCTCTCGTACACTCAAGCACTCCGACTGAAGGACGACACTGAAGTCAACCGTCCTGGAAGCACGCAAGGTAGGGAGAGCGTACTGCTCGTTTTGCCACCATGCCACGCGGTGTAGATGCTTACCTCGGTGTGGTGCTCGTAGTCGAGTACAAGGAGCGTTCTCTGACGACCCTGCGCCAGCGGTTTGTCAACCCCGGCGATGCCTTTGCCACCCTGAGGCTCGAGGGGGGGCACGGCAACCGGTGATAGCCCTTGGGAAGCACTTGTACTTCCCATTCCATCAACAATCTCCCACCCACATCCCCCGACTTCCCCAGACGACTCCGACCGTTCACCCACCTGTCCCCGCCTGTCCCCGCCTGTCGGGGGATAATGGACCCCTGGACTCGACACATGTTGGCTCCTCCGCACGTGGCAGTGCCATCATGCACGGCATCCTGTCTCCAAGCTGCTGCTTCCAACCAACCGCACACCAGATGCCCTTGATGCCGAGTCTGCCCTCCGCATCTCCAACCATACCAAATCCCCACCCCAGAACCCCGCACTGCAGGGAAGGGGTCGCCTGTCGTTGAAGCCGTTTGCCCCTCCAAAATCCAAACCCTCCATCAACCCCCGCAGGGGTCGGCCTTTGGCCAGTCACTTGCCTCGGGCGCCATGTGGGAGGAGGGGGAGAGGGCCTTCTGACCGGCTTGGGTGTCGTTGCCATTTGGAGACGTGAGAACCTTGTTGGCCGACGAGCCCAGCCGGTGATGGATGATACCGTGCCGTGGTGTCGGGAGCCATCACGGCGTGTGAATGCGGCACTCCAAGCTGCTCCAAGTCATCCCCCATTGATCCACTTGCCGATTTGGAGTTAATCCCAGGAGATTTCAAACCGCCCGCCTCCAAACTCCACTTGCGGCTTCGAGAAGCCCCCGGCCTTCTCTTTTATCTGTCTGCCGGCCCCCGACCGCGAGCCCTCCTCTTTGCTCCCAGTTTCTCGGTACCACCCAGGCCTCCCCCCTCAAAATCAGATCACCCCACCCACCTTGCCTTGCCACGCCGCCTGTCCAACATGGGTGAACCCATCAGCCCTCCGGCCCAGGGCTCCTCAGTTCCCTTCTTCATCAACGGCAAGGAAGTCCATCCGGAGAAGAGGTTCAACGTTGTGTCGCCCGTGACAGGCAACGTCGTCCATGAGGCTGCCAGTGCAACCGAAGCCGATGCGCGCGCCGCTGTGGACGCCGCCGCGGAGGCCTTCAAGTCGTGGAAGAAGACCCTGCCGCGCACACGGCGGGACATCTTTTTGAAGGCTGCCGAGATCATGAGTAGGAGGAAGGAGGAACTGAGCCGGTACATGATGGAGGAAACGGGCTGCTCGGTCCAGTGGGCCGAGTTCAACGTCAACACCGCGAGGGAGTTCCTGCTCGACGTTGCCGGCCGCCTCGTCGCCCTGGACGGCAGCATGCCTACCACCGCAGACCCCAACACCGGCGCCATGGTCCTCAGGGAGCCCTACGGCGTCGTCCTCACCATCGCCCCCTGGTAAGACCCCCCTTTCAACATCTTGCTCCAGGCCCTTTGCTAAACAAGCCAGGAACGCCCCCTACATCCTCGGCATCCGCTCCGTCCTCTTCCCCATCGCCGCCGGCAACACAGCCATCCTCAAAGGCTCCGAGCTCTGCCCCCGAACCATGTGGGGTCTCTGCTCGGTCCTCCACGAAGCCGGCCTCCCCGCCGGCGTCCTCTCCCTACTCTTCCACGAGCCTGCCAACGCCCCCGCCATCACGCAGCAACTCATCGCTGACCCACGCATCAAAAAAATCAACTTCACCGGCAGCACCCTGGTCGGCCGCATTGTCGGCCGCCTGGCCGGCGAAAACCTCAAGCCCGTGCTGCTCGAGCTAGGCGGCAAGGCGCCCGCCATCGTGTGGGAGGACGCGGACTTGGACCGGGCGGCAAAACAGTGCGCGCTGGGCGCGTTGTTGAATGCCGGGCAGATTTGTATGTCGACGGAGCGGATTATCGTGCACAGGAACGTGCGCGGGGAGTTTGAGAAGAAGCTGGTTGCTGCTGTGGACGACATCTTTGGCGGCGAGGCCCCCGTGCTGATCAACAGCGCTGGCGTCGCCAAGAACAAGAAACTGATCGCCGACGCGCTTGACAAGGGCGCGTCACTCCTGTACGGCGACGCTGCCGCGCAGGAATCCTCACCCACGCGCATGCGGCCCGTGGTTATCAGCGGCGCAACCGCAGAAATGGACATCTACAAGACTGAAAGCTTTGGCCCAACCGTGGCGCTGTACGAAATCGAGACGGAAGAGGAGGCGCTGCGGATTGCGAATGATACTGAGTACGGGCTGACGGCGGCCGTGTTTACCGAGGACTTGAGGCGGGGTCTGCGGTTTGCGAGGGAGATCGAGACGGGCGCGGTGCATGTCAATAGCATGACGGTGCATGACGAGAGCGCGCTGCCGCATGGCGGCGCGAAGGCGTCAGGGTATGGGAGGTTCAATGCCGCGCATGGGCTGGAGGAATGGGTGAGGACGAAGACAGTTACGTATCAGTTTTAGGGGAGGGTTGGAGGAGGGAGGGGGGGGTTGGTTATGAGGGGCGGGGCATAGCGTAATACCACTTGTTTTTGTTGTTGTTGAGTAATCAGGGCGCGCGCCAATGGGGTCTGGTATACAACGATCTCGCTTTGCCCTGATGGGATACGATGAAGATCTATTATCCTCTTACCAACCTATGGAATAGTCTAATACCTGAGCGGTGATGTTTCTTGCTCAATCGACCCCGATAATCGTACATTAACACCGTTCATGTGACGTCAAGTCTAGTACAGTTCCCAACAACCCGTGTGCGGCTTCAGTATTCATCTTTACCGAGCCTTAACCTCATGCGTCAACCATCTTGACATCCTTCCCTCCACTAACAAATCTGCACCCTGCCACAATGAGCCTCTTCCAAACCTCAAACTCAGCATCGTCCCGTGGCGCATACACCATGATATAGCTCCACGGGAACAGCTTGCCCACTCCACTCAAGGGGTGCCTCTCGGCCCTATCGTTATATCAGCTCTTACTCTCATCGCCGCCATCATCACACTGAAGAATCTAAGCAATGGCAGTACTCACCATCCCTTCACAACCGCCTCCTCCGCATCCACCAAGCTCAACGTAACATGCGAACTCCCCTCGTGATGCACATGCGCAATTTCCGCCTTCGCACCACCCATGTACTCCGGCACCTTTACCACCTCCCTCTCTCTCACATCAACACCAACTTCCTTCCCACCAGCAACCGTACGATCAGTCCTCAAGAAAATAGCAGTCGTCCCCACCCCCTCCAGCCCCGACCCCCGCTGCCAACACCAACTGGTTTGCACCGGCCACCGCCCTTATAAACCCCTGCATGCGCTGCACCATCCCCTCGCTGCCCGTCATGCTCGTCTGCCGCTGTGGCGCGGTAAAGTACGGCACCGTGGGCCTCTCCCATCTCTCTGCGGGAGCCAACCCCTTTCTCACCTCCGTCACCACCGCTCCTCCCTCTTCCTCTCCAAGAAAAGACATCTCCCCAAAGGCGCGTACCTCCTCACCACCCTCTCATCCCTCACCATTACCATTCTATCCTCCCTCCCAAGCCATCCCCATCTCCAACCCCCTCCCCTCCAAATCAACAACCTTCACATAAGCAGGCACACACCTCAAATCCCGTCTCGCAATAGCCTTCAAACAACCCTGCAGCACAAACCCAAAGAAGTTGTGGGAATGCCGCCAGGGCCGAGGGAGAGATAGGTGCGGTGGGAGGATAGGATTGAGGGGAGGGCTGTTGTGAGGATGAGGAGGAGGGTTGATGTGCCAAGTATTAGGAGGCGGTTGTTGGTTATGGAGGGGGTGAAACGGGGAGGGAGGAGAGGGAGAATGGGGAGGGGGTTTGCTGAGGGTGGAGGCATCTTTAAATTTGGGGGTGAGTTAGAATTGGGTATTTGAAGTGCTGTGAAGGAGGGTGATGTTGAAGTTTATTGAGAAGTTTGGCTGGGTGGTGGTTCAAATAAAAGGACGAGGGTGAGGGATCGGAAGAAGCCGCGTGGTTCCGGCTTCCTCAGAACCCCGGAATGGCTGGTCAAGGGTCAGACCACTTTTGCTGAGTGTGTCGGTCTCGGGAAGGTGTGAGTGAGGTTGAAGGATTCGGCTTGGGGGCTGAGGAGTGATGGCAGCGTTAAATCCGCCCCCGAACTCTCGGCTTTCTCAGCGACAAAAGACCGCTGACAGTGACTGGAAACAACAACAACAGCCCTTGGACAAAGTTTTAATTGTTTTCTGCTGTTTTGTCTATCTCCCTCCATCTTCGGCCTGGCGGCATCACAAATCCAGCATTAGAAGAATATGCACAGCCGAAAGGAACCCTCAGCTCAACACCCCTATTAAGAGCCCAAGCTATCTCTTACCTCTCTTTCCCAATACACTCTCCCCCTCTTCCCCTTCCTATCCTCACTCCCCTCGAACCTCATCTCAGAAAACCCCCTCACAGCTCCGGCTTCCCCGCAAATCCCAACCTCTCCCCCTCCACATCAAACACTGTAAACTGCGCCTTAAAAAACACATCCCCATAAATCGCAAACGGAAAACCCGAACTACTCTGCAAACCCCCATAGCACACCGTCGCCGTCTCAAAGTCATCCGTATCCGCCGGCGCGAACAACATCAACTCGCCGGGGATCACCGCCTTGTAACTCCCGATATGCAGCGTCAGATCCGGCAGCGCGGCACCGCAGGGGAACACCCAGCCGCCGGCCTGGGCGGAGGATTTTGCCCCCGGGACTTGCCAGTAGTAGGCCTGGGCAATGGCGGAGGGCAGCATGAGGAGGGTGGTGCCGGTGTCGGCGATGGCGGAGTGCGTGAGGGGGACGAACATGTTGGCGGGGGTGGTGGTGTTGGTGGTGGTGTTGGGGATTGGATGGAGAAGCCCGAGGCTATTTCCAGTAGCCGTCGGTGCTGTTGACGTCGACGAAGGAGAGCGGGGCGATGAACTCAGTTTCGTCGAGGAAGCCGAAGTTGTAGTTGCCGCTGGGAGGGGTTAGTATGGGGTGAAGGGTGGGAGGGGAGGTCGGGGGCGCACGCTCGGCTTTCTTCAGGTTGGCGGAGAACAGTGGCATCTCGAGCGACTCCAATGCGTTGGAAATGAAGGTCTTCTGCTTCTTCGGGACGACCTGGTTGATCTTGTCAAACGCGAGGCCGAGCAGGCCGGAGGAGGCGGCGTCGCTGGTGAAGGTCGACGACACGCTGGTCGCGGACTCGATGGCCTGCTGGAAGACGTTGACGCCGCCCACGCTGACCGTGTCGACCCAGACGTTGCCCGACGAGCGGCTGCCGTCGCCGTAGCGGATCGACCAAGTGTGGTTGTCGAGGCGCTGGGCGGTCGAGCTTTCCTCGATCTGGTACAGCTTCTGGCCGCCCTGCTGGTTGGTCGGGGTCTCGCTGCTGAACACCCACAGGTCGGACGAGCCCGTGTCAAAGTTGAGCATCAGGGTCTGGGGAGGCGTGCCGATTTCGACGGGCGCCAGATACTCGACATCGAAGAGCTGCGGGACGGCAGAGACCTCGCCTGTATGAGGTCAGCATGTAATTCAGGAATAGTGGCATTTAACCAACCTGCATCGTTCGTCTCGTTCGTGTAGGGCGACCCAATGACATGCCCGCCATAGCCCTTGTCCTTGGCCCCCCCGTGAGGAGCCTTGATGCCCATCTCCGCAAACACCTTCGCCAGAACAACTTGGAGGTCGTTGGGCATCTTGACTTCGTACTTCTCATAGACCTTGGCGCGGGCTCTCGGGCCCTTGCCGTGCTGTCTGAACTTGTCATTATGGATCTGGGGAATCTTGATCCTAGAGCCGCCGACGTGGCGAGGCTTGATATCCGAGGGATGGACTTGGACGACGTGGGGCGCGCCAGCAACCAAGGCCGGGGCGGCGAGAGACGCCGCGAGGGCAATGGCAGTAAACTTCATAGTCAAAGAGAGGATGTCTTGACCACGTAAAACGAGTGAAGAGAAAACGAAAGTATGTGATCGAGAAAGAAAAAAAGAAGGAGGGGCAGCAGGGAGCAGTCGGTTCCCTAGCAGACGCGTGGTAGGAAAGAAGGTTTCAAAACCCAAGCACGAGAATCTTGGACCTTATGAAAACAAAACTGAGCCGGGAATGAAAGGAAATGGCAGCGGGTTCCCGCCGGGCCCGTAATTCATGCGATGACGGCAGTTCACGCACCCTGCTGGCGATTCAGGGGAAAGGGGCCTCCATGCCGATCGATTGGGCGTGCTCTGGCAACACAAGGACAAAAGGTAGTGGTTCTTTGGTCTTGTGGACGGCGAGGGAACAAATGGTGTGCTGTTGAGGAACGAGAGAGGAAAACAGTCGACCTGACTCGGCAGGACATTGGACGAGGGTATCTCAACCTGAAACAGCAGCATCACCACGAACACTCTCGATTGATGTACCTTTCCCAAAGCCGCTGAGTTCATCTGATCTGTATTCAGTCTTGGCATCAACGAACAAGCCTTCTCTTAGTGGAGCTAGCCCCGGGGCTCTCGGAGCCGGATCACCGGGATCAATCACCGGATCAGTCTGGTGCCCTGTTCAGTCAATGTCCCCGCGCTGGAGTTGGGAGGGGAAAATGAGCAGGATTGCTCCTGTGGAAGGCATTGGTGAGGTTGGTAGTTTTGCGGCTGGATCGTCACAGGATCATGAATATCATTGTTGAAAGCATGTTTTTCATTTCGTGAAGATGGTTGGACTTTCGGCCACACAAAATCACAAAGTCAGTTATTCAGGGGCGCCAGCTGGTACTGCATACCTTACTTACCTCTCAGCTGGCCGACAGCTGGTGCTCAAGACTCAAACCTGTTGGAGACGGCAGTTCCTGATTTGTCAATCACCTTCACCTCACTCAAACGCCTCGCACTTGCACCTGCCACGCAAGCCGGCGCTGGGTGACGCGGCGGCAGCCTGACTTGGGCAAAATCTTTGGTGAGGGTGTGCTTTGGACAACACCATTTTTTGGGTCTTTAAATTTCCAGGTCTTTCTCTTGTCTTTTTACGCCTTTCGAGAACCAGCTTTGCTGTTCTTATGGGCGATTTCTATTTAATCGATCTCGACTGCCTGTCTGGCATCTCCCATCTCAACAACTCACTCCTCAAAAACGCACTGAAATCACAGGCTCAACTCACCCAAGACATACATACGGCGCTGACAGCAAGGCTGCAGCCCAAGTCCCCAGCCAAGAAAAGACACCTGTTGAGAAACAATCACCATGTCGCGCGAGGTCGATCCGCTCATCTCCTGCTTCACTCACTTCAAACACTTTCCCCATCAGGATGAAGCACTCCACCTCCTCAAGAAGATTGCCTCCCTCGTCAAGCCGCTTATGAGAGCCCGAAGCTGGAGGGTGGGCGAGCTCGGCGAGATGTACCCCGACCAGGCCAACCTGCTCGGCCTGAACTTTGACAAAGGCCGGAGGATCTTGATCCGTCTCCGCCACCCTCAAGACAGTACTCAGTTCTTGCCCTTTGAGAAGATCGTCGACACGATGCTGCACGAGCTGTCTCACAACGTCCACGGCCCGCATGACGACAAGTTCAACGCCCTGTGGGAGCAGCTCCGCGAGGAGCTCGAGGGTCTGATGAACAAGGGCTACACAGGCGAAGGCTTCCTTAGTAGGGGCGATCGCCTGGGTGGTCGGGACATTCCACCTCATGAAGCACGTCGCTTGGCTCGCGCCGCCGCTGAGAGGCGCAGGGTTCTCACTGCTGGAAGC
This sequence comes from Collariella sp. IMI 366227, assembly GCA_027946355.1. NCBI lineage: Eukaryota > Fungi > Ascomycota > Sordariomycetes > Sordariales > Chaetomiaceae > Collariella > Collariella sp. IMI 366227. The sequence goes on from JAPEUS010000008.1 coordinate 1,308,333, forward strand.
GGCCAGAGGCTGGGCGGTTTCGCGCCGCAGCCGGGCCAGGACTTGCGCAGGGTCATGTTGGACTCCATCGAGAGGCGTCGAAGCACAACCGAGCAGGGCTGCGCCAACTCCAGTCGAACCAACCGCGAGATCGAGGCCATTTCCCAGTCGTGGACCAAGAACGGTTTCCGGACGCAGGCCGAAGAGGACAAGGCAAACGAGGCGGCCATCGCCCAGGCCCTGTGGGAGCTCGTCCAGGAAGACCAGCGCAAGTATGACATCCCATACCGCTCTCCCTTTGATAGTGACCCGTTTGGTTACGGCGGCGGCTCCTTTCCCCAAGGTGGCTATGGCGGCCGTGGTGCTGACTTCGCTAGGAACGCCGCGCGACCGTCACCGATGCCAACTGCCCCACGGCCGCCGCCACGACCACGGTCGCCTGAGCTGGGGGACCCTTGGGCGTGTAGGATGTGCACGTTGCGCAACCCGGCCTATGCGACATCCTGCGAGGCATGTGAGACCCAGCGCCCCGCGGCCGTGTCTCGGGCGGGCAACAGGTGGGTTTGAGTTGAGCGTAGTGGTGGTGCAGTCCTGACGGTGAAGAAGCAGAGAGGTGATCGACTTGACCAAGAGTCCTCCTAGGAAGAAGCGGAATACTGGCACTATAAGACAGGCTCTGCCGCCACCAGTTCCGCCGAAGACACCACTAACCTGGAGTTGCTCGTTCTGCATTAACGTGATGGAGAGCCAGTGGTGGACATGTTCAATGTGTGGCAAGATGAAGGAGAGCTCATGATCTACGAAACCCAACCCAATTTAATGAGACATAGATAGATATTATACCTGCAGAGGATCATTTGCGAATATGCCCAATACCACTTAACGAATTCTCTCCCCAATGTCTTGGTGAAGAGCGAGAGGCCTGTGCAGTGTTTACTCTACGAACCCCAACCCTGAATCTTTAATTCTTTCACCACAGCAACGGCACCAAAATTCCCGATAACCAGACGCGTTCGATAAGCATCACCGACCTCCAACTCTCCGAAGAACATTAGAAGCACTCCTTTGGCTTGTTAATCTTGGACACGAGAATTTATTTTGGAATTGATGTATCTCTTCCCCTTCTTTACTGACTCCTACATCCTATCTCTGCAATTACCCTTTGCTGTCAAACAACAGCACATTCGTTAACACCATACCCCGCGCCTTCACAACCCAACCCTCTTCTGTTAACATCACTGCGCCGCAAAGCCCACAGACTTCGGTCATTCATTTCAAATACAAAGACATTCCTTGACTTTAAGACAGCCACCATGCTCCGCCGACCTCCAACAGTCCTCTCCATCACCCCCGAGGACATCGCCGACTACGAAGAGCGCGCCGCCGACCGCGCTCGCGCCCTCGAGCTCGAAGCCCGCCAGCAAGCCGCCGAGGCCCAGGCCCGCGCCCGTCGTGAGGCTCTCAGTCGGCGGAGCCATGCCGCTGCGTCTACCCCAACAGCCGGTGGCCGGGGCGGAAGTATTCACAACGGAGGAGGTGGCCTCGACTTCGGTGCCAGAAACAGGAGGATGCTAAGCCCCGCTGAGCACCGCTTTAGCGACTACGATGACGACGATGACGACGACGAAGAGGCCGAAACATCTTACTACGCCCGCGCCCAGGCACAAGCTGCCCGTGTCGTCAGCTTCGGCGCGCTTTCCTCCCCTGGCGCAGGGCGAGCTATCCCTCGCCCAGTGGAACAACAAGAATCAGAAGAAGAGGAAGAAGACGACGACGACGACATGGACATCGACACAACCACCACCATCCCCACCCCCACCAATCCGAATTCCATCCCCAACAGCAACACCACCCCACCCGCCTAGGAAACCATACCTCACGCACGCCACCACAACCCCCTCCTGACCACCAACCCTCCTCCCAAGCCGAAACCCCACCAACCCCAACCCACATTCAGCGCACCACCGCCCCCGTCCGCCGCACCCGCGAACGAACCACAGACCGTGAGATGCAACCACCACCGTCAGTGCCAGCACCAACCCGCGAGACACGGCTCCGCACATATGCTGCTCACCACCCATCATCATCATCCTCACTACCAACAATGATGGGTGCAGGGGTGCCAGGGCGGTGTCTGGGACAGGAGCAGGAGGAGCAGGAACAGGACGGGCGGCGGCGGCGAATGCAACAGCAGTCACGCCTGAGACAAGGAGTGGGAGAGGGGGAAGGAGTGTGGAGGAGAGGATTGGGGTTGGTGCGCCTAGAAGGGGAGGTCGGGGTTGTGAGACTTAAGGTTGGGTTTGGTTTTGGAAGGGGTAATTATGGGGAAGGAAGGGAGGGAGATATGGGTTGGGAGGAAGGCTGTTGAGGGTAGATGGAAGGGGACAAATTTGAGGGGGTATTTGGGTTGGGATTGAATGTGACATGTTAGGTTAGGTTCTGTGTACGGTTTCTGGATGAGATATGAGGAGCGAGTGTTGAGGGTTATGTCAGAAGATGTAAAGAGCGGAGAGAGAAGCGGATGGCTGGATAGATACTGCAGATGGTTGGAGAGTTGCCTCGAATGACCGGTCCTCATCTGGATTGATCTCAAAAGTCGCAATGGAAGAAGATACCCATCCACATTTGCCGTCCACACTGGCCTGGAACATTTACCGTGCACTACCACAAAAGCATAACATATCCCGCACCAGGGTATCATTCCGTTTCTTCTTCCTGCCAAAAGAATCAACTAAGCTGCCTTTGTTGGGTCACCGCCCATAAGCAACGGACGGCGGGCCCCTAATCTTACCACCGCCCGTTTTGCCATCTACCAAGTTCCAATCTGTCCTCCCCATCATACATGGTACACTTCTCACCACCCACCACCAACCCCGAACCCATGTTGCCGCCCCCCAATGCAGCAAGCAAGTTGATATTAAACCACAGAGCCAACCCTCTTTTGTCGCCTTTACCCTGACCGTAGTGTGCAGAAGGAAAAGAGAAAAAAACTCAGACCCTGAACGCCATGCTTTGTGTGGTTGATGATGAAATGATGTGAGAAATGGGATGGGTGTGATTTGCCACGAGTTGGGGGAATCAACCTGTCCGTCTCAAATCTTTTTTATTTTGTGTTATATCCTCGGTTTCGCATCTTGTCCCCATACCTCCGCAATGCCTCTGGAATGGAATGGGGCCATCCACACATAGAGTTGTATGATGGGATCAGCCCTCTCGAAGTCGGCCTTCTCACCTCGGCGGCGGCGGCGAAGTCTGCGACGACGGCTTAATCTTCAGCTTCAAGATCTTCTTCGGCGGCGGCGGCGCCGGAGTCTCCCCTCCCGACCCACTGCCCGCAGCCGCCGGTGTCGACGGCGGCAGGGGATGGCGCGGCGCAGCCCCAGGCAACGGTTTCCGAATCTTGACGGCCGAAGACTGCACCGCCGGTGACGCCCGTGAGTTCGGAACAGCAGGCGAGCTCGGCCGTGCAGTTCCAAAGTATGACGTGGACTCGGGATGGCTGCTGATGGCCGCGCGCTTGACGCCGGCCGGGGTGGCGTGGATGGTTGAGGAGATGGCGGAGCCGGGGCCTTTGAGGCCGATTTCCTGCTTGATTCGGGCTGGGAGCTTGTTCCAGGACTTGAATCGGAGGGTTACCATCTTGCGTGGACGGTTGTTGTGGCCGGTTTCGGTCCGGACTAGTTTTTTGGGGCGGTCGAGCTCGTGCTCCTCGCTCTTGCGTTTTTTGAGTAACTTGGGCCGTGGCTTGTCGGCCAGTTTGACTCCAATGCTTGGGGGTTGAGTGGACAAAGGGGTGATGGGACCTGGTGAAGCCACAAGAGGCGTCGTGGGCACTCGTGCGGGGGGGCGCTGAACTGCAATAGAGTCTGAAGGCCCCGCAATGGGTGTCCCAGGGACCACCGGCCGGCCCACAGTGACCGAGATCGAGTCCTTCCGCACAAGCGGTCCCGGTGTGGGCGTCCTGTTCGACGGCGCACTGAAAGACTGCTTGGAGCTGATCTTGATCTTCTTCGGCTCTGGAACCTTAATGATGGGCTCCAACGCCGGGGGCGGTGGCGGCGGCGGCGGCTCCATGATGAGCTGGTGGCGAGGCGTGGTGCGATATTGCATCGTGAACTTGACGATGCACTGCTTCTTTGCCCCAGGCTGCCGGGGTTGGTCAGTCTGCCGAGACTGCTCAGGTACCCGGGCGCACTTCCAGAACTTGGGGTAGTTGAAGGTCATGAGCAGCGAGTCGTCGGCCTCAAACATGGCCGAGCAGATGGTCAACAGCTGGAACTTCTCCTTAACGCTGGTCTGCGGGGATTCGACAGCCCTCCACATGGCCGCTTGTAGCTCCGTGTTGCCCTTCAGCTCCTCCTTGAGCGCCGCAACAGCTTGCGGAATGCTCTGGCTGCGCGTAGCATCGAGTTTCCTCTGCTGGATCTCGGCTTCTCCCAGTTCAACGACCAAGCCACTGTCATCCACGAGTTGGTCTGGCTCGGTTTGGGCAGCCTTGCTTTCGCCCAAGGCGACGGCAGCGATGCCTTTGCAAAAGATCTTGAAAAGACGGTCACGAATAAAAGGCGAAGGATCGCTGCTGACGCTCGCGAGGAGCAGCTTCATGATCGGTACCTTGGCAAGAAACCCAAGCTCGACGAGGCAATCAAACGCCTCGATCCTGATGAGATCAAGGTTGCCCTCCTGGAGGTACTGAACAAACTCGATGGGCGCGAGTGGGATCACCCGGGCCTTCATCAGGCGCATCTTGCAGTGCAGCGCAGTCGTCGTCCAGATGTTCTTGTATGTCGACGTCCACTCGTCCATGCGCCGGTACTTGTCAATCTCCTCAATCGTCTTCTCAATGAACCGCCTGAACTCGGCGTCGTCATCATCGTCCGTCCTCAAAGTCGACAGGAGGTCCTTCTCATACTCCCATCTGTCCGGGATGATGGATGTCGTGACAGCATCGAGGAGCTTGGCGACGTAGAAGTGGTCAGAATAGTCGTTGTCTGAATTGTCGTTGAAGAGCAACAGATCGAGGAGGAAGTTCCGCGCGTGCCGCGAGCAGCGGCCGTTCTCCCTGGTCCGTGCGATGGCCCCTGGAAGAGCGCACTGCACGGCGTACTGTGCCCTGTCGCTGAAATCGTTTGGCAACGGGGGAAAAGTGATGCTCCCGTTCTTGCCAACCATCCGCTCGCAGAAAAAGTGCCGAAACGTCAAGATGAGCTGGGCGGTCCCAATGTAGTTTAGATCCGGATCAGCCTGCTTGGGAAGATCCTCAACGGCCATGGTGCGAATGCCGTGGTAGTACCGGCGATCCATCACGGTGCGCGTCTCGACGGTGGAGGCTACGCCATGCCGCTTGCCGCGCTTGAAGAATAGCATGGCATCCTGGTGGGCAACCACATCACGGTCCTGTTGCAGCTGGGCTAGGTACATGTAACCGGGCATGTCGGTCACCGTCTCGCACAACCACTCGAAGTTGCAGTCGAGGCGGATCCACTCGTATGATTCCTGGTCCATGGCCGTCTGCACGTTGTCGGCCCAATCCTGGAGGCCCCAGTCTTTGATGTCCTTGGGAGTCATCAGCACGTCGCCTAGCATATTAAAGTAGACAATGTCATCCTCCTGGATATCGTGCTTGTCGGCAGCGTTGAGAGCCGCGGCGGCGGTCGCCTTTTTTGTACGCTTCATGCGCTTGTACTTGGTGTTGTAGGCAATTTGGAGTGTGGTCGTTCCCTTGTCCTTGTCCGTGATGGTGAGGAAATGCTCATAAGGTGTCCCGTCTGCCTCATGAATCCGGACAGTGAACGGCCCAGTAAAAAGCTTGGGCACCACGCCAGCCCACACCTCGTGCACCTCCTCCAACAGTTCCTTCAGAAATTCGTCCTTGGTGATAGCCTTGGGACCGTTGTCCTTGGCCTGGGTCTGGGAAATCGAGATGTCGACGTTGAGGTTCTTCTTGTTGAACCTCTGCTTAATCATCAGCTTCGGACAGCCGGCGCTGTACACCCACTGGTCCCACAGTTCGTCGGGCCGGTACTGGCTCTTCTTCTCGCAGGCTCGCCGGAAATCGGCGTCAGAAAGTGAGGTACTGGTGATGGTCGCGTTGATGTTGGCATTGGACACAATCTGGGAGATGACGCGGACGATGCCCGTCGACCCCGCAATCTTGGACATGCGCTGGTCGAGGATGTAGAGGACCAGGGGCGCCTTGAGGGCCATGAAGTCCAACTCAAAATCACCAATGTTCAGATGCTCGCCAAGGTCATGGAGGGACGGCCGATGAATATCTGTCTCGACCAGCTTGTCGGACAACGTCTTGAGGTGGAACCTATACCAGTTGTTGCCGCAGAGGCTTCTCATGAACAGATCGGTCATAAACCACTGGATGCCAACGATGAGCCAGCTATCCGATCGCTGGTTCGGGACGATGTGAACGCCAAAGTATTGGGAGGCCAATGCATGAACCAGCTTCCTCGTGACGTCAATCTCCGGGTCGATGATCTCGTCTGTGTAGAGCAGCCTAGTACTGCATAACGACATGGACGTTGCCGCCACCGTGTCCGGAATCTGGTCCTCGACAAAGACGAGCTTATAACTCTCAAACGGATAGCGGCCGAACTCGGGGGCGAAGAAATCGGCTGCCGGGACGATGGGCGCGCAAGTGTGGCGCACTTCATGGGCGCGTGTTGGGAGGCAGTAAGCATGAATCTTGGCCGCGTTGGCGCCGAGTTTCTCATCGGCCTCCTCTGTGCGAAACTCGGACCACAGCTGGATATGCTCGAAGGGGCCGATGGCAAAAGCAATATGCTGGGCAGCCGAAAGCTGCGACTCAAACGTCATGATTTTCTTCTTGTCGTCCTGGGGATCGATCTGTTCCCCTGCCAGGTTACCCGAACAAACAACCGTCATCTCCATCAGCTTGTCCTCCTCGACCAACGTCGGCGACGGTGGTGGCGAGGGGAGCGGCTCGCCAAACTTCCTCTTCCGGCTGGCGCTCGCAGTCTGGGGGTCGGCTTGCTGTGTGGCTAAAGGCTGCTCGAAGACATCGCCGAGCGTCCTGGGGCATTTGATGGAAATCTTCCACGGATGTCTCGATCCCGGGTCGTCGACGCAGGGAAAGAGACAGGATGCGGTACCCGGCTCGAGCGAGTGGCGCGTGTAAACGTGAGGGTATCTCATGTCACCCTCCTCAACACCCACGAAATGAAGGCCATCACGGAGATGCTTTGACCGAAATGGAACGGAGACCTTAATGCCATTCTTCTCGTCGTTCGGATCAGGCCTATCAAGTGGGGTGTCTTTGTCAATCCTCAGGGTTTTGATTTTGAGCGTCCGGCGGGGCTCGTTGAACATTCCGTTCGGGCGCAGGGACACCTTGAGGGCGCGGTCGGCAGGGACGCAACAAGGAAGCATCTCGCGGTCTTTGTTAGGTACCTCAGGCCGCTTCGCAGGCTTGAGCGGCGCCATCCGCTTCTTCACTACATGATGTTGGGCGGCGCCGATCTGCCACTGGCGGGGGGTCACGGCCAGATCATACGGATCTGAAAAGGAAGCGCTCGTCCTCAAGCCGTCCACGGTGATGTTGTCCACGTCTATCTCGCACTGGCGCGCATCGAGGTATATTTCGTCGAGATCCGGATTTATCGTGAAGAGATGTATTGTCGAAACGCCGCTGATGCTCTTCTCGCGGAAGTTCACCTCGAGCTCGACGTCCTGCTTGATTATGACGAAGGATTCGGCGCCGGGGGGCAAGTCAGAGGCAACAGCGGGCTCGCCCACAATGTCGCTTTCTGGTATGGCCGACATGGTGATGGCAGTGACTGGTTTCGGTGCGCTGAGGCGAGATGATGGGGGGCGGAGAACGAAGTTGTTTCACGAGTCGAAGACGAGGTTTCGAGGTTTTCGTCGGTCGTTCGGCCAGCCTCTCGAGGCTCAAAAAATCGGCGTGGTTCAGGTGGTCATGGCAGAGACTGAGACACGCGGGGAAGCAGCGGATGCAGAGAAGCGCAGACTCGGGCCTTGTCGTTTTGGGTCGCAAAGGTGGTGACGTGGTCTTGACGCTGCGGGGAAGCGGTTCGAGGCGCAGTTCCCGCAAATGGCAGAATGTTGGCGTGGAAGAAAAAGGCGGCCCAGCAATTTGGAGGCGCGCATGTGAGAAGCAGCGAAGACAGCAGTCGGTGGTCAGTCAGTAGGTGCAGGTTGCTGCTGGGGTCACAGGAGCAGCTGTCTCTCCCCTACTTCAAGGGCAAACTCGGCGGATTCCAGTAGAAAACTCAGCTCTGGCAAAAACAAAAGCTAGCTCGGAAAATAAAGAGTGAATGGTGGGTGGTATGCCAGGTGGTTTGTGGTGCGGGCCACGGTGGACAATGGCCCGGCAGTCGTGAACAGGTGAACAAGCAGACGCGAGATTTCGAGAAGCAGCAACCTGGAAGGCTGGCACTCGATAACGCCCGTGCGTCATACCCCTGCTTCCGAAGTTCTGCCGGCGCACGGTTGCGGGAGCTACTGTGTGGGTCTCATGGGTCTCTCGGCATCAGCCCCACTTCCCCACGATCTGGCATCGAATTTCGAGAGAAACCCATGTCTCACAACTTCAAACAGACTGAACGGCGTTTGCGCAGTGAGCATTTCAATAGGTTGCCAGATATTGTCTTACCAAACGGCTCTTTAGCCGGAAATTGTCTGAACCCCCCCATTTCCCGATGCCTTTAGCTAGTCAAGTCTGCAAGCTGAGTTGCAGTGAGGTGCCATGGTCATCTTCTGTTCTTCCTCATGGTGTTGTCGACCACAAAATCTTTGTACGCGTCTAACCTATAATTCTGCCGGTCTCCCACTGGTGCTCTTTCTAGACGTCTGGTTTTGGAGGTGCCGAGGTCCATCTCCTGCCCAGTCCGACCCACGTATTTCCAGTATTGCCTGGATTGTCCGAGCTTCTTGGAAGCTGCTCAGTGACAAGAAGGGATCAAGTTCTCGAGGTCTCTCTAGAGAACTAGGTTGATCATCTATCTTCCGTCATTTATGATCTCAAGTACCTCACCTATCAAAGCCCGAATAGACTCTTCCTTTGGCTCCTCTATAGACTTCAACCAACCTCCAGTATCGAACCCACGGATGTGCCCGATCAGGTTCTAGTTCCTTAGGTTCTTGTCCTCATTCATCAGATGAATTTTCGTTCAAGTCAACAAACCTTCTGACCGGGATTCTTCGCGGCTATTCCTGCCCTCTTCTTTCCCACCTCACAACTCTGGGCCTCTTCCCCGGGTCTTCTCTTCATGTTGGCTAATTCATTAACCTTTGCTATCCTTCCGGGACGACTCACGCCTGGCTCTTCATCAAACCCCAAAAAAGCCACAAGATGAGCGACACCAAGATGGTCCGTAAAACACTCACTGTCATTTGTTTCCCGGCCCTTTATTAACAAATTCCCAGACCTGCGCCATCTGCCAGGACAACTTCTCCGACAGCGCGGTCGACGTCTGCGGCTCGGGGCACCACTGGTGCCAGGACTGCCTCCGCGGCTCCGTCGTAGCAGCCCACAGAAACGCCACCGACCCAACGGTCATGCCCCCGCGATGCTGTGGCGTCCCTGTATTCCCAATCGACACGATCTTCGAGGCCCAAGAGCACCCTGTCCTGCGCTTCCTCGACGCCGAGTCGCTGGAACTGTGGCGCGTCGCCACACTCCGCGCCCGCGAGGCGGTGAGCGGGTACGTCCACGTTGATGGCGACATAGTTCGCATGGCGAGGAGGGCTAGGCATCCCAATTTGTATCAGTTTTGCCAGCGCTGCAATCGGTTGGTGAATAGGGTTGAAGGCTGTAATCATATGACGTGAGTTTGTCTACTACTCTTACAGTTTCAGTTCTTACTTCTTCCATCTCTTCTTTTCATCCACAACTACGTCCTTTTCTTATTTCTTATTCTCAAGCCATTCCCACTGAACCCTTCCCTCAGCTGCATCTGCCGCCACGAATTCTGCATGATCTGCGGCGAGACCTGGCCGCCCGACATGCAACAACCCACGGAGGACGAGCAACCCCCAGGCCTCTGCCACAAGTTCTTCGGCGATGACGACAAGCACATCCTGCACATCCCAGCCGAGGTCCAGGCCCGCCTTGATGCCGAGGCAGAGATACCGCCGCCAGCTGTAAGTCCATCATATCAAGGAACTTTTCCCTCCCCAGCTCCCAACCCACCCAGTCCCAACCCACCCCATACCATTGTCACATCAACCATCCCAACTAATCCCCCAAAGATCTCCCGCGACCGCACCGGCATTCTTTGCAACCACCATCCCCGAATCATCTTCCTCCCGCCTGCGGCGCGCCCTCGACGAGGAAGAGCGGGAGCGGGCGCGGTGCGATGTGTGTGGACGGTCTTCAGGGCCTTTCTGTTGCAGTGCCGGGGATGTGCGACGCTGCTGTGTTTGGAGTGTAGGGACAGGCTTGTGCAGGAGGAGGAGTTGGTGGAGGGGTGAGGGGGATTTTGAGGTGAGATTGTTTCTATGGGTTTTTTGATGGGATATGAATGAGGGTGTGTGGGACTTGGCTTGTATGGGTATTGTTTCTGGTTTTTTGGGGGCTGGGCTTCTTTGGGTTGTTATGGGTAAGGGACGGGCTGGGATTGACGACTGAACTAGTCTGGGTTGCGGAAATTCGGCGTCTGGCTGGGTTGAGCGAGCAGGTTGAGCTTGCGGATGTGGGTTGATACCCGGTTACAGACACATGTGGGATATCCAAAGAATGTTCAAAGCAAATGAGTCGAATATGTGCCAATTCTACTCGCCTCGGGTAATACGTAAGGGTACCAACCTTGGTAATATAGAAACAATTGAGGATGGATGTGTTTGACGGCAGTGATAATATTTCTCGCCACAAGAGTCGACAGCCAAACCCCCCAACCTCCCAAGTCACCTGGAACCAAGCCGAAGCCATCACGACACCCTCCGCCGTCGTCTCACAACGGAATCTCCCGTCCCGCCAAGAATGCCTCACTCAAAACCAACAGCACCGCCCGTCACAGAATCTTGTCGCCTCTTCCCTCCTTCACACAACTTTCTTCTTTACTATTCACCTAGGCAGGTAGTCATGTACTTTCAACCCACTCAGCTATGGACAAGTCCCAATACCCCTTCCATCCGTACCATGCCCCCCGCCGCCATACCCTTGATATCGCCCATGAAACAATGGAAGGTATACCTCTATGACCAGCAGTAGCAGCAGTCTGTATCTGCCAAAGCCAAACCCAACCAGCGCAAACAGATGCTAAACGCCCTCCTCTTCCCTTCTTTTCCAGGGGATTTGCTTGAAAACAGATCGCTGTGGCAATGCCTTTAAACCCCAAAACCCCGTAAAACAATGCACTCCCCCAATCCACTCCACACCTTCTTATGTACTAACCCTCCCCGCTCTCTCCTCCTCCTCTTCCTCGCCACGGCACTCATCGTCTCCTCATCCCTCATCCCCTCCGGCAGCTCAAACTCCCTCGCCTCCAGCTCTGGCACGGGCTGGCCCCATGCCATGGCCACTCTTGCCGTCGCCGACCTCGACACGCCCCTCCTGGTGCTGGGCTTGGCTGTCGTTGATGTTATCGTCTTCCCCAGCGCCGCATCGCGCTGAGCGCGGTCGCCGAAGAAGGATTTAAATTCTTTTTGTGGCGGGGGTGGGGGTGGGAAGGAGGGGATGTTGGGGGAGGGATTTTGAGAGAGATTTGCTGACGGGGCGGGCGAGGCCGGGGCGTGTGGTGGAGGGTTTAAGTTTGAGTTTTGGTTTTGGTTTTGTGATGGTGGTTGGTTGGGGTTTTGATAATGATGATGTAGGGGGCAGATTCTTTTTTGCTGCGGCGGCGGCTAGGGCTTCCTCGCGGAGCTGGCGGGCAATTTTGGCGTCGACGTCGCTGCTGTCGTCGGGGGGTTCACCTTCCGGCTCGGAATCAAAGTCGCAGAGGCCGGGGACGGGGCCGGAGATGGATTCTTGGTCCGGGTCTTCTTCCTCGTCGTCGGGTTCTTCCTTCTCTCTGCCTGGTCGATGGAGATTTCCTCCTCGGCCTCGCTCTGCTCGAGGCTCTCGGCCGCCTCCCGCTCCGCGCGCTTCTCGGCCTGCACCTTCTCGCGCTTCAGCCGCTTCTCTTCGGCGGCCCAGCGCCGGAACTTATCGATAATGGACTCGCACCCCTTGATGAAGTACTCGCGGGCGGGCTCGAAGGCGCGCTTCTTGGTCTCGGTGATCCCGCTGACGCCCATCAGGCGCAGCCAGTCCGGGCCCTGCAGCCCGTCCAGCAGGCGGATGATCTGGTCGCGCTCATGCTGGGCGCGGCCCTTCTCGGTGTTGCGGTACGACTTCTCATGGCGCTCGGCCTTGCGGTGTGAGGGCTCGTACGAGTCGTCGGGGAGAGGATCCGACGGCGGAAGCGGGTTGTTCTTGTTGAGGAAGCTGAAGTCGATGCGTTGCGAATCGAACAGGTCGGTGAACAGGGCATCGCCGTAGCTGCGGATGGGAGCTGTGACTGGCGAAGGCGCATGGTGGGGCTGTCTGAAGCTGGAGCTTTCCGCGGCGGGCGGAGCTCCATCGGACGTTATTATGATGGGTGTTTCGAGGTTGAGGAGGTCTGTAGCACAAAACGTGGTTAGCAATTGATTTGAGGGTCACGAGATTCAAAGTATACTAGCACGTACGGGTCTCTTTTTGGGTCGTTGCCGATGACTTCATCGTATTCGGGGAAGTAGTTGGACAGCTCGCTCTTGAGGCGCGTGGCCTCCTGGGACCGGAGCTTCCGGCCCTGGTCCTTGGTGTCGGCGGCATTCGGCTGTAGCCTGCTCAGCTCGTGCTTAAGCCCTTTGGCAACCTTCTCCTGGTGTTTTGTGCGCGTGGGCGGCTGCTTGGTGGCCGTCGGAGCTGGCCTGGCGCGATTGGGCGGCTGGGCGCGATGACTCGTTGGGGCGTGCTTGGGGCCCGCAGCGGCAGCGGCAGTGGGTGTGGGTTTGGCGGCGGACGTTGCTGGTGCTGGCCTCGCGTCGGCCGCCTGTTTCGGGACCCCGGGGTGGAAGCTGGACAGGCGATTCGGGATCTCGACGGCGATCTCGGTAGTGTATCTCGGTCTCTTGGCCACGGGCGGGCCGTAGTCGCGTCCGGAGGGCTCGAGGTGCCGCTTCGCGCGGGGGGCTGCTGGCGTGCTGCGGGCGCTGGTCCCTCGGCGAAGTCAGGAGGCGATGGGGGTCGGCAATCTTGGACTTTGCGACGTGGGCGTCGTCGGCTCGTCGTGAGCGGGTCATGGAGGCAGTCATTGTCATTCTTGAGGATCAATCGCCCCTCAACAGGGGGTTGCTGGTGGGTTATGCTCAATTGAGATTGCCAAACGACAGTCGCGACGGGCTGACAGTGTTGGGGCCTCCGCTTGGCGCATGGAGCTTGATATAGGCGCTTGCTGGCTGGTTCCTGCGATTTTGGGAGGTTTGGGGCGAGGAAGGGTGATGGGCCGTCAATATACTCTTATTTCCGGCCATTTTTTGCTTGGACCTTTCTTATGGCATCGGTTTGGCTTCTGCTATGCTGACCCAGTAACTATTGTTCAAAACCCTCAATGGTGAAGGGCACAACTCCAGCACCGACACCAGTGTAGTAACCCTAACCCTAGCGTACTGTATCCCTCTAGATGACCCGAGGAAAGAATGGACTCATCACACAAGCCATTGTTCAACTCCTCTGAATAGAGCTCCATACATCACATGAATTTTTTTTCAAAGCAAAATTTGGTGGACAGTTTCATGGAAGTCTCACAAAAGGCTTTGAGCCCAGGGACTTCGAGCAAATGACTCAAGAACTCCAAACAGCAACAAGGCGACATGGAACAAGACATCAAACTCTTTCGAAACAAAACAACACAAGACAAGACAACATGTCTGGACTTAGAATGACAAAGAAACTGAGCCTCTGTCTTGTAGCTTAAAGACAGTCAGGAGCACGAGCATTGGGTTGTCTAGTATCTTTATCTCTTGTTCCATGTCTCTCTGTCGCTTTCTCTCAGTGTTCCGAATCCTGAGTCTTTCCCAACTCCGTAGCTAGGAAGCTTGTTTGACAATTCACTCAGAACCCAGTACTGACCAACTCATTTTACTGCGTATTCATTTCTCTCATTTCACTTCTCTTCTTCCATTCTTTCATCAATTTTTTTCCTTGCTCTCTTCCTGGCATCTGCTGTAGGTACTCCCCCTCTCCCGTGCCCGAGACAAACAACAACGCACCCACCCAAATCAAGTCACCCTAATTTCCTGCTTTCCGACCACCACCACCACCATTTCATGAATTTTCACCTCTGAGCATCTCAATCAAAACAAAACAACCCAAAAGATTTCGGTAACGTGTAATATTAATTATATCACTACCACCTCTCAAACCCGTAGTATCCTTCCACCCATGATGCTGTAGGTCATGACAATCATTACCGAGCCAGTCGTAACGTCATCAAGCCCAGCCATGCAAATAGACAAGAAAAAAAAAACCAAGAAAAAAAAAAACAGACCTCTATGTACAACAACAAAATTTTCACCACCACCACTCAATGGCAGTGCAGTGTAATCTAATCCTCGTGGACGAGTCGCAGACTCTCCAACTTCTTTATCCCCCATTTGTATCCACACCGCTCAACAATGCGAATACCTAACCCCCTTCTTCCCAATCTCCTTCCTCCCCACCGCATCCTCCGGCAACACCCAGCCCCTCGCCCTCTTCGCTTCCCTCTTCTCCGCTAATTGCGGCGGCGGCATCCATTCGTCCCTCGGCAGCGCCTTCTTCCGTGTCCCGTCCGCAGGCGCCCCAATCTCTGCCCTCCAATGCGCATGCCCGCCCGGCATCGGCTCGTCGCCCGCAAGCATGCACAAGCCCCAGAGGGCGAGGCAGGCCGTCATTTCCGGGTCGGTTGTGTTGGGGTTGGGGGAGGAGGTGGTGGTAGCGAGTTGCACGCTGCCAACCTCGAGGTATCCAAAGTGGGGTGTGTGCTCAGCGCCGTTTCGGACGAAGACGAGTTCGATCTCGGTCAGGATGAAGCCGTAGCGGCAGCCATGCTCGCGCATGGCATGGTGGAGGTGCGCCAGGCCGCGGAGGTACTCGACGCGCTTGACGTTGCCCTCGACGCGCATGCCCGTGTTGAAGCGGTCGAAGGACTTGACGAGGCCGACGACGCGGGCCGTGGGCTTGCCGCCGAACATGGCGGCGGCAGAGGCGGCCTCGCCGGCGGCATTGGCGACAAACATGCAGTCGGTGGCCATGCCGAGGTGTTGGGGGTTTGAGGATTTGGGGGAGACGACGGAGAGCTTGAGGGGGCGGGAAGAGCAGAGAGAAAGGGCGTTGTTGAGCTTGGGGATGTAATGCGCTGCGTAGAGGGCGTGGAGAGCGGTTTCGGTCTCCGGGTGGCGCTGGGTGGTGATGGGGTTGGGAGGAGGGCGGAGGAGACGGGCATGGAGAGGCAGGCCGCGGCGCCCGGGAGAGAGAGGATCGAGGAGGCATTGAAGGAGGTCCAGGGGCGGATTTGACGGACGTCCCACCAGAAGTGCTTGGTGTTGGGGTCGCGGAGGGCGAAGGAGAGGTTGCGGACCAGCGACGGGGCAGGGTTGGCGGAGGTGAGGTAGGAGAAGAGGGTGGTGGTGGGGATGACCTCCTGGGTGATGGGCGCGGCGGCAGCCAGCGGCGAGGTAGCGCAGGGCACGTACTGCTGCTGGAAGAGGAACGGCTCCGGGGACGGGAGATGGGCCTGGGGCAGTGGTTGCGGCGGGGAGTGGGGCTGCTGCTGGCGCGGGACGGTACATAGGTGGGCATCTGGAATGCCGGGAAGTTGTAGGTCTCAACGCCGACAGTGTCGAGGTTGCAGGACGACGCCCGCCTGGAGTGCATGACAGATGACTCGCGGGTGTAGCTGACCGGGGAGCAGAGAAGAGAGGCCGGGTTGCTGTCGTCACCAAAGGTCAGGGCCGAGGAGAAGGAGATGGTCTCTGGGCTCGTGTGGCTGCGAGCGTGTGTGGGCCGGTACGCGCTCTTGTTTGGCCTGGCAGGGGCTGGAGAGGTCCTCGCACGCTTGGCCGGCCGGGCAGGAGCAGTGGTGGGTATGATGGCCTGGTCTTGGGTGCGGATCTTGGGCAGGAGAAGGGGTCCATGAGTCCGGATGGGGGACCGCGCGGGCGTAGTCCGGCGAGTGCTGGGGGCAGAGCCAGAGTCAGAGGGCGACGACTCAAAGGAGTAGACGGATCCATGCGAGCTGGAGCGAGAGTGGCCCGCATTGTACGGGATCTCGAGAAGAGACGGATCAAAGGTGAAGCTCGGGGGAGTGGTGGGATCGCATGGCGGGAAGGTGAAGTCAAAGACATCCGCTGCCAGACTGTCTGGTTGTCAGTGTTTGTTGACAAAACTCCTCTCTGGGTTGGGGTACTCACGTGGACATGGTGACGGCTGGTCAAGGTGTGTCGAGAGACACAATAGTAGCAGATTACAGATTAGGGTGTGAAGCCCGTGAGGAGATGAGGGAGACCGGCTCCGTTGGATGTAAGAGAAAGAGAAAGGAGACGAGAAGGAAACGAGGTGGATCTGGGAAGTAGACCCTGCCTCTCCAAAGAAATGCAGAAGTCTGGGGATGAAAGAAGACGATGTCTGAGGATGGAAGACGAAACAACGAGGAGAGGGGATGAGATGTTCTACTTATCCTCGGCGGCAGATGACGATGGGAACCATAGGCTACAGATGGCCGCCTTGGTGCGGACCCATGATGCATCAGCCGACAAGGTCCGCGAGGACTGGCGGTCGCGGTCTTTCTGGCGACGGATCACGACATGGCGTGGACCGCGAGACTCTAGGGAGTCCAGCGAGAAGCGCGGAGTGGACCGCGATCTGGTCATGGGCCGGGGTCAGGGCCAGGGAGGGGGTACATCGGTACATGAGGTGCGGTGTAAGTCCCGTCCCCGGGCAGGGTCCCCAGGGAAGGGGTACGTACCCGACCTACCAGAGCTGCAGCTGGCGTTGCCTCAGAAAAAAACTTATTTCGATTCGGCGGAAAGAAAACCTGAAACACGGAGACGAGCTTGGTATTCTGTGGGTGGAGGGCGGATGTTGCGGCCACACAGAGACGCCCGCAACGTCGGACGAGCTTGTCGCGACGGTGAGGCGGAGCACAAAGACGGGTACGTACTTCTTGCCGCTGTGTCGGCGGCTCTTGAATATCAAACGAATTCCTCCCATGGCTACCGCCCGGGACAGCGTTTGGGGATTGTGAGGTTTCATTATTCTGCCGTGGGCGAGGAAGACTTCCTTGAACCGAGGTGGTCACTGGTGGAGGAGGGTCTGGCCAGACTCCCTAGATGAGGAGGCGAGAACTCCAAGCTTCCATTGGGCTGCTCATGCTCATGCCCAAATCAGCAGAACCGGTCTGGAAGCTCTGCTCTGCTGGCCCAAGCTCCCCTTGTCCGGATCAGATCAGAATGTTCCCCCATTCCCCCACAACAGCAGCCCACCTTCTCAATCAGTCGGAAAGTCGACGAAGCAACCCGTCGGAATCGTGTGGGCGTTGCAGACATGTCGAGGAGAAACGCAGTTCAGCGTTCTGATTGGGCCAACGTTTGGTTAATGCAAGCCGCATGCGGGCGTCTAGTGAGTTAGAAGCGGACACCTGGCAAGCACTGCATTAGCCGGACTGGTTCTGGTGCCACCCCACACGCACCTTCCCGGGCGCCAATAGGAGTCGTGAACTGTGAGAACCCTGAGCATCCTCGGTCGCGACTCCCACTGGCGCGCTGCAGCCGCGACTTGGCTCGCTTCGCGGCTCTTCTGGCGTTTTCCGCGCCACGACGTGAGCGCGGCGGGCGTGGTCGTGGAGCGTGGGGCGCGACAGCTCAGAGCAGCCACGCTTGTGGCTTTCCCCGCGGCTGACTGGGGAGAATTGTTGGGCAATGGCCATTGAATTCAGAGTCTGTCCGCAAGCCCTGAAAATTGGGCATCATCCCGCGTCCTCCCAATTCTTGGGCAGCTTTGGTTCGTCATCCAGGGATGGCCACTTTCACGGTTCTCTCCTCCAGGCTTTGTGGTCGGATGGTCGCCTCTTCAGGGTTCATCTCATCCCCAGCTCTATTTTGGGCATGCCGCGCATTTCAACACCAGCATCCGCTGATCGAGATCCCTCCCGGCCCGGTCCCGCTCGGACATGGAGGCTCGTTTCCTAGGGCTGACGTAGACGGGGAGGCAGCCCTGATGACCAGCTTCAAAAACCGAGCGCTTGCTGAAATTGCCATGTTTTACAACTGCTTAGAGGCGCCTGTGGTTGGGCGGCTCGCTCAAGCCGGCGTCATTTCCTGAACCGCCCAGCTAACCGCGGGCGCTTACAACCAGCTGGATGTTGTCGTCAGAGCTTCAACTGTTAAGAGAACCCGCTGAATTATCCCTGGCGCTTATCAAATCACTCGACGGCACTAACGCCTCAAGATAGAACTGCTGTGGATCATCCGATCTCTCAAACGCAGAAATCCGATGAGCCCAGCTCCGTCTGATCCTCCGACCGGAACCTCCCCTCTCAAACCCCCAAAGGGCCATCTTCGGATCCGATTGCTCGTCGCGTGCCGCCGGCGTTGCACCGCCTCACTCAGCTACCCGGGCGCGTAGCTCCAGATTTTCCGCTGACCGAGGCCTCACCGTCCCTCTCCCCGTCCACCTCGGTCAGCACCCTCCAAACCGTCTCACAAACTCTTGTCGCGCGGCAGAAAATCATCCCTCAGACCAACACGCTCCCACGTGCCCTCGCGCCCCGGCACGGCCCCTCCCTCATCGATTCGTCCTGTCCACCCCTGCCCGTCGCCATGCAAGTCGCGCTCCTCCTCCAACCAATCTGGCTCGCGCATTCCTCCCCGACAGCCCGTCAAGTTCGCAACTCAGCCCGGCGATTGGCTGTCAACCCTCCACCGCCTCTCACGACTTTGCCATGGCCAACGTTCTGGACGCAGGACGATGTGTGGTGGAAAAGTCCCGCATTCGGCAGTTCGTGTGTGTGTTTTTCTCGAATGGCTTGATGATTCCCTGCTTTTCCGTCTGTTCGGGTTTGTTTCCCCGCTGCCACCCACCGCTCCGCTAGCTCCCGCTTGTTTCGCTGTTTCATCGAGCCAGATTCTTGGAAGACTACGAGGCTCGTTTCAGGTGGGTGAAGATGCAGATGCATGTCTGGGATGACTCACAGGTGGTTTTCAGATGGGGTTTTCTTTTCAAGGTGAGGGGATTTGTGTGTTTGTCTGAGCCGGCTGGGATGGATAAGGTCGGCGGTGAACAAGTGAGGGGTTGATGAAGCGTCACTTCGGGACACAAGATGAGAGAGGCTCTCTTTTCCAAACAGAGCCTTTCACAAGCGACTGCTACGTGATTCCAACACAGACACTGCAACAAAGGTTATTATGTATCATGCCATTCAAAAACCGCAAGTATCTACAGACCCGAATTCTATCTCCGCTTTCCCAGAACCCAGCCTCAATCGCTATCAACTGTTGTGTAAGACAAAGACGACCACTCTCGAACAATGCCTTGTTCCCACCTCCATTCCTCCTCCTGAGCCAAGCAAGCAAATCCCTCCTCCATGCAAGGAGAAAATGCCGCAGGAAAAAAAAAAACTCTTCGCAAACGGAGGGGTCGTCGGGTCTGGCCCCCTCATGAACGCGTCTCTTGCTCCGCACGCGTCACCGCCTCCCGATCTCCACACACCACCTCGCCACCGCGCCATGCCTGCATGCCTCACCAGCTCCCGCTTCCTTCCCCTTGCGGACTCTTCGCAGTCCCACCCCTCGTTTCAGAATTCCCATTGCCATTCCGTCCGCCACTGGGACCAGATTCAACAATAAGCGGTGAACCATCCTCCATCCGGCCCGTTGCTCCCGTCTTCCCACCATCATCAACCTCATTCCTCACCCCCTAACCCACTCCCCTTCCCCTTCCCCCACGCCATCATCTCCTCCTCTCCCTCGCCTCCTCACCCCTAACAGCCCTCTCCATCCCCTCCAACCTCATCCTCTCCACAACCAGCATCCCCCTCGCCAGCTCCCTAATCGCCCTCCTCCCCATCCTCTCATGCATATCCCTCCACCCCGCCAACTCCCCAGCCACAGTTTGCTGCGCGTACCTCAACTCCTCCCCAACCTCTCCGCCTCCCCTTCACTCTGCCTCGCCCTCTCCTCTTTCTCCTCGTTCAACCTCCTCTGCCGCGTATCATCCAGCAGCGCAAGCCCGAGCGGCCAGCGCGGGGCGCGCGAGAGGAGCTGTAGCTGCGCTCTGCGTCGCGCCGGACGGAGTGGATGCGAGAGATTGTTTGCGGGGGCGGGCGAGAGCGCGGAGGACGGACTCAACGTTGGAGTAGAGGGTTAGGAAGGTTGTGTGGAATGCTGAGTGCGGCGAGGAGAGGGAGGGGAGAGGGAGCGGACGTAGGTGGTGAGGGCGGTGGGTGGGGGGGGGGAGGAAGGGAGGGTAGAGAGGGAGCGGGAGAGGAGGTGCGAGGATTCGTGGAGGTCTGTGGTGGGAGGGGAGATTAGTTTGCTGTTTGAGAAGGAGGGGATGGGGAGAGGTAAGTGGACGTACCAGTAACGACATTGCCAACCACGCTCGCGCGCCTGGCTACGCTCCGCGTAGAAAAGTGCACGCTCCGGACCATATCCCGCGCATGGTCAATGAACTGCTCGACCTCCCTAAGGTCTTCGACCGGCTCGTACTCATCATGCACCTTCTCCATCAGCGCGTCCGCCTTGAGCTTGCTGCGCTCCGCCATCATGTCCAGCTGCAGGTCCGGCACAAGGAAGAACTCCCACAGCATCTCGTGTGTCGCAAACGTCGGGTGCTGCAGCAGCACCCGCAGGAACCAGTCCATCCTGAGCTGCAGGTCCTTGAGCACCGCGCGGCTCGGCCGCGAGGGGATCTGCGTCGGCGAGCGCAGGTCGGCCAGCGACGGGATCCACGACGCCGGGTTCTCCATCTGCAGCAGCTTGGCGAGGTGCTCAAAGTCGCTCAGGGACCGACGGCACGTCGTCACCGCGTAACTCTGCTCGTCGACCGGCGCGCCGGACTTTAACACAAACCGGATCGAGGCGTCCTCGACGAAGAAAGCCCTAACCACGCCCGTCGTGCGGTGATCCGTCCCTGGGATGAGGGAGAACAGCACAAGGTCGTCAATCTTGTTCCGCAGCTCGTCGTCCTTAGCCAGCTCGACTGCCGTCAGGCCCCTCAGCTCCCGCGCTGCCACATCCACGCGCGGGTCGCCAAATAGTGTCCGGACCATATCGAACCGGCCGTATTTGCTGGCGAGCATCAGGGGGGTGAACTTCTTCTCGTTGGTCGCGTTGACGTCGACGTCGCACTTCTGCAGGATCTTCGTGGCCAGGCCGGCGTCGTTGACGATGTGTAGCAGAGTGTTCCCCTTGGCATCCACGTGATTGTCCAGGTGAAGCGGCTTTCCGTCTCCCTGGCACTTGGTAGCGGCTTCTATCGCTTCTTCCACCATCGTGGTGTAGTTTTGGTGATCGTAGGACCTGCACAGCGCGAACAGGGGCGTCTGCCCGTTTTTGTCTTTTTGTCGCCACGGCAGCAGTCTGCCGATCCGTTGTATTAAAAAGGGTGCATGAAACAGGTAGTGGGCGGCGCTCCTGCCCCGGGTGTCCTGGATGGCGAGGTAATCGCGAAATCTGTTGTCGTCGATGGACCCCAGGAGGAAGTCCAAAACGGTGTTGACGATGGTCTCATGTCCTAGTTGCACAGCGGCGCTGAACAGCGTGGTGCCTTCGTTGTTCTGGTCGTCCAATATGACGTCGGCCGAGTAGTAATTCCTGAGAGAGAGCAGGTACTTGAGCGCCTGGGGTTGCTTGTTCTGAATAGCCATCATAGGGACCGACTCCCCAGAGGCGTCGTGTGTCTGCGAGAGCCGTTCGATAGATGTATCACCCTCAAACCCACCAAACGTGCCGATGCTCATGGGCATCGATCGGAACGATATCTCGGAGCCGCTGGACATACTCCTCATGTCCATTGCCACCTTCTTGACTCGCTTTGGCGGAGGATGTGGACCCCCTTCTTCGTGTGTGTCTGTCCCATTCTCATTCTGGAACGGGAACACATGGCCGAGACCAGACCCCAGAGAGAACCGTTCCGAGGGGGTAAAGCTCATCGAGGACCGCCTTGATATCCCGTTCGTAAAGCTCCAGCCACTGGAAGACCGCCTCCTCGAGTGAGGCATGAAACCATCCTCATCATCGGCGATGGCATCCTCGTCGGGCTCCATTATTGTCCTCAACCCAGACATGTCGCCTTGTGATGTCGCATCCCAGAGCGCTCTGTTCCGCTTGCTGGCCCTCCGGAGACCACCAGATTCACGGTCGAGATACGAAAGAACCGCCTCGAACGTGCTGAGAGCATACCCCATCTCGCCACTCTCCACATCATCGATAAACACGAAATTTTGAATGTAGGCCAACCTCGCCTGGAGGTGCTTTATCTGCGCCTTGATCACAACATAGAGCAACAACGACACGAGAGTGTCTGCGTTAATGGTCATGGCCGGCTTTTCAGTTGCCGACCCCGGAGCTTGCCCCGGCTGTGGCGCATCCGTGAGCTGGGTGGCCGCCTTGGTTGTCGACAGCAAAATCTCCATCATCTCCTGCGGACAGCTGGCATTGGGCATCTTCCGGAACTCCTCGACAGCCCGACCCAACCTGTTCACCACGTCCCGCTTTGCCCGGTTGCCGCCGTCGACAACAATTCCCAGCTGCGAGATATCGATGTCGTTCATCTGCCGGATTTTGGCCTCCAGCTCGAGGTCGTCCTGCCGCCTGAGCTGCGCAAGCCGCGGGAACACCATATGATGCACGTTCTCGGCAATGTACCGCTCGATCAACCGCTCCACAAGCGGGCCTGTGAGATCGGTCGTCGCACCCAGTAGCGAGAGTTGACTCCTATCCACACTCTGAAACAGGTCGATCGCGGCCGTCACAGCGGTCTCCATCGCCGTCCTCATGATCGTCTCGTCGTCGTCCTCGAACGAGTCCATCAACTGGTTCGCATGCACGCCGTTGGCACTTTCGCGGGCCACATCACTATTAGACCTCGCCCTCTTCAGCGCCTTCGCAATCGGGCCGTCGGGCTCGGGATCCGGGATATCGTTCGCCGACGGCGGCGGCGGCAGCGGCCGCTCAAACACGGTCGTGAACTCCCGAAACAGCCTCTCCAACCCGGCAGCCATCTGCTTAGCAATAGCTGGGAAATGGTTGAGCACCTCGTGGAACGTTTTGATATCCTTTTTTTTGGGCAAGCCTGAGGCTTTGGCGGCCTCTGCCGGCGGACGGATGGTCCCATCGCGTGGCGGAGGCGGCACGGCCGGAACAACCTTGGCTTCTTCCCAGTTCCCGACCAAAGGGTGTGATATGTAGTAGATCAGGAATGAGCGCGGGTCGAGTGTATCGGGATACCAAATGACGTCGTGGAGCAGGTTGGCTTGCGCCAGCGTCTTGAATCCTGAACGAGGGTGTCAGCGTTTGCTTGTCATCCCACACACTGAACCGAGATATACCCTTGTTGGTGTAGATGCTATTATCCTTGATAACCAAACTCCTCCCATTAAACGTCGTGTACACCCTCGGCTTTCCGCGCATCTCGCGCAGGTTTTGGGTGGCATCCCTCCCGCCGGCGCCCTGAGCCTTAGGCACGGGGATGCGCACCACATGGCTCGCGAGAAACTCATCCGAGGCTATGGAGGCCACGAGCGGGGCCCCCGACTCGGGGTCGCGGGAGTTGAGCAGGACATCGGCGGTCGGGACGAGGAGGATGTGCTGTTGGGGCGGCAGGCACTGGGCGAGGATGGGGCTCTTGGAGAAGGCGCTCAGGAATGGGTTTAGGGGTTGCATTCATTCGACTTGGTTTCGCAGTTGCGCTCGGTGTGGCTTGTCGAAAGGCGCGGCCACCATTTGGCAGTTGCTCGAGATGTGGGCGATCGATATCGGGCAAGTCTCAGACAAGGGATCAGTGGGTGACGCAATGGCTTCGGTCCTCGCGGCTTGGAGAGGCGATGGCGGCGTTGTGTCGCGCTGGATTTAGAGGGATCGGTGGCAGATTTCGGGTGGTATGGGTAGAGAAAACCCGTAACTGGTTGCTGAAGCACCAAGGTCTCAAGAAGGTATCACTGCAGATCGTGGTTGAAAGATGGGAGTGGAAGTTCGGCCGACAGTGAATCAGTCGTGGCCTGGGACTGATGGCATGGATACGCGAGCAAGGAGCATGGATGTCACCCATGCGCGAAGCTCGAGCTCTGGCTCACTCCGGCCAATCAGAACTGCCGAGATCCCTTATGTGGGGGGCAGAGCTTGGATGGTTGCTGACAGACGGCCTCGTCCCAGGAGATTGGAAGAGATCACGGATTTTACACCTCTGGAGAAGTCACCACTTGAGATTTACAAGATTCCACGCAGGTTTGGTACTATCATTGTCCCATAATTGCTGGGGTTATCGTATTAGCTGGCTTAATTTGCGAACTTGAGATCAAACAGCCCATGAGGACTGCAGGCTTCAAGATGGCAGTTGCAGGTGTTCAGACATATCTGTCAAGCTGACCAGCGAGCTCAGTCTCTAGGTCTCTCTTCCATCACACCGGGCTGTTCGGCTTCTCCTTCCTGGATCTAAACCAGGGCACGACCTCATGGGCCCGGTGGCCTCGTTGTCATGCAGCATTGGTCAGGTAGCGGGCGTTGATGTTTCATAAACTTCGTATCATTTACCTGCCTGACCTTAAGCCTTGGCAGCACCGGCCTTGATCAGTAGGATGTCGCCGTCCTCGACGACGTAATCCTTGCCCTTGGTCATGATCTTGCCCTTCGCCTTCACCTCGGATTCGTCGCCAAGCTCCTTGAGGATGTTGTAGTTGTACACAATGGCCTGGATGAACGTCTTCTCAAAGTCAGTGTGGATGACACCGGCGGCCTGCGGCGCCTTGGTGCCGTTCCGGATGGTCCATTGCCGGACCTCGTCGGGGCCAACAGTGAAGAAGCTGCCGAGGTTGAGCGCCTTGCGCATCTGGATGATGATCTTGGGCAGCGCAGACTCGGCGCCAACGTTCTTACACTCCTCAAGGGCCGCCTCCTCGGTCTCAAACCGGGTAAGCCGCTCCTCGAAGCAAATAGAGAGGGGAATGATGGGATCGCCCTCAGCATGCTCCTTGACCCACTCAACGATCTTGGGGGAGATGCTTGTTCTTCTTCCTGATGTAGTCCCTCTCGGACAAGTTGACCAGGAAGACGACCGGCTTGGCCGAGAGGAGGAAAAGAGGGTTAATGACCTCAATCTGGCGACGAGTTAGCGCTTGTGTCGCAGTGCTTAATGAAGCAGACAAGTTTTGAAAAGGAGCAAAATCAGAATGGGGTTTTTATCTCAACATGCACTCTGCGTTTAGGTGAGGCATTCAACGAGCTGGGTTATAAGATCGGACCACTGGTCCTTTATCATCATGGAAATGCTTGGGAAGAAAGAAAGTGAAAGCATGCGTACCTCCTTGGGACCCCAGCGGCCCTTGCGGACGTCCTTGCCGTCCTTGAGGTGGGCGAGAATCTTCTCGATCGTCGCCTCCTCCTCCTTCCACTGCCTCATCTGCAGACTCTGGCCGCCCTGGCGGGTCTTCTTCTTCTGGTTCTCGAGAGCCTTTTCGACAAACTCAATATCCTTCAACCGCAGCTCCTCGGCGATGATGTCAAGATCGCGGATAGGGTTGACGTCACCCTCAACGTGAATGATCTCGGCATCGTCGAAACACCTCACGACCTGGAAGATGGCATCGACGGCGCGAATGTGGGACAAGAAGGCATTGCCGAGACCAGCACCGGTGGAAGCGCCACGGGTCAGGCCGGCAATGTCGTAGACTGTGAGGTTGGCGGGCACCCTGGACTTGGGGTTGTACTTCTCGCACAGCCAGTCATAACGCGCATCGGGGACGATGACGCGGGCCTCCTCCGGGTCAATGGTGGCATAGGGGAAGTTCTAGGGCGGAATCAGCGACGGCGTTCTCTTGGGCCCGGAACTCGAACATACTGCAGGGTTACCAAGGTTGCACTTGGTGATGGCCTGGAAAAGCGTAGACTTGCCGACGTTGGCCAAGCCAACCTGTTTGCCAAGTCTCAAGTCAGCAGAGCCGAGAGCTGAGGACCACCAAGGCAACCCACAATGCCGCTCTTCAGACTGTTTCCGGGACGACCCAGGAGGATCTTCTCCTCAACGACGGGCTTCTTGGGAGGCATCTTGTTGCGCTTGCTGTAGTGACGAGTGGAGATGTAGATGACGGTGCAATCAAGCACAGGTTTCTTAAAAAATGCAGAGCTAGCTGCGGGGGTTTGAAGGAGGGGTAAAGAGGAAGCGAAGAAGAAAGATCGGGCTGGGAGTGCCGTCGCGACGAGCTCGTGGGCTGGGTGCCACGAGCTACGTTATGAGGCGAATTGCTGAGACAAGCGAATGTCTAGCAATGGGCTGGATTGGATTGGGATGCCGGTGTCCGTCAACGAACGCGCTGGAGGACGTGATGAGGCTTTGGGACACCGTGGGAGATGAGAGAAGTTGGAAGAGTGAAAATTTTGGTTTTGAGCTTGCATGGCGGGGTTATTGACAGCTGTGGAGCGGCTTGGAAAGGGGCGTGCACGAGCCAGCCACCCCACCCAGCCCCCAAACAGCATGTGGGGCCTTGTTGCCTGCCGGCTGCTGCTTCATGCGGCAGCACCGGGAATGGAAGCTGCACCTCGATGTTTCAACAGTGCCTTGTCTTGGAAGGCAACCAACCTCGAAGCCCCCAACCTCCAGTAACTTTTCAGGTTTCTCAGAAGCTGACCAGCTCAGAGATTTTGAAGTGGCCATCAATCTCACCGCTTCCTCGCCAACCATCGACTATCTAAATACCCACTCTCCAGACGCGCGGCATCCTTCTTTTGGTTGGGGGCTACCCATCTTTGTTGCCAGAGCTCCCTTCGCTTGCAAATTGATGGTTCGGCGGGCAATTTGAAGCCGCCAACGTCACTCCCGAACCGAGCATATCCCGCGCGCATATCCCAGCTGTTGGTTTCAGTCGTCTCTCTCTTCTCACAACCCGCGAAACCACCTCGACGACCTCATCCCTCCTCCCCAACTACCGATAATACACAACCACCATCCAACCCCCAGCCCCCATCACCACCATGCCCCCTCCCGCAAAACCCGAAAACCCACCCGCACCAAATCGCACCGCACCACCCTCTCCCTCTCCAAAACCGAAATCCTCATCAATATTTACGATCTCCTCTCTCCGGGACGCTTATCCTCCGTGCTCTGGCACCTGGGTACCTCCCTGCTCCACTCGGGCGTGGTGATCAACGGCAAAGAATACGCTTACGGCGGGCACGACCAGCGCGGCGTCACAGGCGTGTACTGGACCAAACCACGCCTCGACCCCCCCGGCGGCACGTTCCGGTGCGAGTACCTTCACGGCTTCACGCTAGCGCCGCCAGAGGAGATTGATCGGATCGTGAAGGAGGTGTCGCAGGAGTTTTTGGGGCCGGGTTACAACCTGTTGACGAGGAATTGTAATCATTTTACGTCGGCTCTTTGTGAGAAGTTGACGGGGCAGGCGGCGCCGGGGTTTTTGAACCGCGCGGCGAGTATTGGGGTGGCGTTGCCGTGCGTGGTGCCGAGGGATTGGGTGCAGGTGCCGGATTTTGAGATGGCGGATGGGGAGTTGCTGGATGAGGATGAGGATAGTGATGATCATCATGGGCATGAGAGGGCGAGGATGCTGAGGTCGTCGGATGAACTGCCTAGGTTGGTTGGGCACGACGAAGGGCGGGAGACCCGGTTTGGGCGAGAGAGTGAGGATGATTGGAGGGCGGGAGAGAGTGGACAGGGAAAGGGAAAGGCGCCTGTTAGGGACAGCGCTGGGAGGACACTGCCCCCTTCGGAGAGAGCGCCGGTGTCGTAAAGCACCTTACATACAAGATTTGGACTGGTACTAGGGGGTTTTTAGCATTGCTTTGGAGTTTAGGAAGGACATTGCTGGGTTTTTGATACTGATACCACGGCTGTCTTGGGAGGCGCGGGACAAGTACAAAGGGCCGGCGTTTGGTGGGTATCCTTCGCTCGTTACTTGGATCAGGTTTAGGGATGGGATGGAACAAGCGTTTTGGTTTTGGGCAGAGAATATGACTACTTCATTGATTTTGATCCCATGTTATGATCAAGCCCGTGTCATGTTTGGAAAATGCGAATGTCAACTCACCCCGGGGTTAAAATTTCATGTGTGGTTCATGCGAGAGCGGTCGGAAAGTTCCTGATACCGACTGCTCGCTTGCCTGACATTGGAGCCCTCTTTAGCAAACAGCAGCCCCATACTGGAAGTTCAAGAACTATGGTGGTCTGGCATGGTAAAAGAATAGCCGGGCCCGAAGAAACTGGAAAAGTTGTCTTGTTGACCTCCACCAGGAAGCGTGCAACACAGCGATGAACATTCTCTGTCTATTCATGCTTGCCTTCTATCTATGCAGCTAACCTAGTTCATCGGAATGGGCGCAGAACTACTCACTGCGTTCAAAAAGACCTGTCCCCTCCCTCCTCCCCTTCCGATCTGGACGTTTATGCAACCACCCGATCCGACAGGTCGAAAAACAACGTCTGCTCAAGCCCCAACGCCCTTCGCAGTCAAACCCGCCTTCGCCCCATCCCATCCGGCGCGCCCATCTCCTTCTCCTCATGCTCACGATTCCACTCCAGAATCTCTCGCAAACCCCTCAATCGTCGTACACCCCTTATACCCAATCCCGCCCTCAGCCACGCTCTTCCTCGCCGCGGAATCATCAATAATCGTGTGCACCGACACGCTAAAAACCGACGGCTGCAGGAAGTGGATCGGCCCGCTGGGCTCCTTCAGGCCGAGTTTGGTTAAAAAGGGCAGGTGCGCCAGCAGCAGACACCACTTCTCCGTCACGTTGGCGAGAAGAAACAGGAGGAGTGGGCTGTGGTACGACATGCGGACGCGCGGGATCGACAGCTGTTCGGCGGCGCCGTACACATCGTCGAAGGCAGGCGGCGGGCCCGGGTCCGTGACGTTGAAGGTGCGGCCGGCGCAGGCGGGCATGGGAAACTCATCGTTTCCACGGGCGAGCGCGGCTTCGAATTGGAGGTGGGCGAGGGCGACGTTGCGCGAGTTGACAAAGTTTTGGACGATATGGGCGATCCAGGTAATGTTGTCGCCCGAGCGGAGGACCATGCCGAGGGTGGGGTCGGTTTTTTGGCCGTAGATGGGGTTGCCGGGGCGGATGGTGCCGGTGCGGAAGCTGTTTGTGTTGGCGGCTTGGACGGCGCGCTCGGCCTCGGCTTTGGAGCGGGCGTCTGGGGGTTGGGGGAAGGTCAGTCTTTTTGTTTATGTTTGCTGCGAACAAGGATAACAACTTACAGTTAGAGAAGAATTGGTTGTGAGGGCGCAGAGGGGCATCGAAGTCCTTCTCTGTGACCACTTGGAAGTAATTCTTAGGAGTGCTTTTCCAGGGCCAGATCCAGAACTTCGCCGGGACGATACCAACAGATCCGGAGGAAGTGGCAATAAAGATGTCGGCGCCAGCTTCCCGGGAAGCCTCCATAACATTCACGGCGCCGTCTAGGTTCACATGGCGTAGACGGTGGTAGAAGATCTCGTGGCGTTCCTGGGGTCGGATCATGGCTGCCGTGTGGAACACGGTCATGGGCTTGTTGGCGGCAGACTTCGGCCATGGCTTAGCAAAGGCTGCGTTGACGGAAGAGCGGGAGGCGATGTCTGCCTTTACGAAGTCACAGCCAACGGTCTGCTTCATCATGTCCCGCCGGTTGACGGGCGCAAAGTCGACAATGCGGATGCTCTCAGGGGACTCGCCGCGTTGAAGCAGCTGCAAGACAATGTCTCCGCCCACGAGGCCTGCAAAGCGTCAGAGTGAGTCCAACATCAGATAATATTGAAACTAAGTGCTGACCAGACCCGCCGATGACCACATAGCGGCGCTCCAGTCGCGGGGGCAAGAGCTTCGTGAAGTCGTACGGCTTCTGTTTCTGGCGTTCATAGGTGTCTCGTAACTCCTGTTTCGTCCAACGGCGGGGCGAGGCCTTGCGGGCTTCCTCGGGGACCGAGAGCATCGCCTTGTTCATCTGTCTCAGCCATAGCAGCGCGAGGCCAATGACAACAGCAACCACAGCCCACATAATGATGCTTTTTAGAAGGTATTTGGAGGTTGGTGTTGAGGATCACACAGGAATGAGCGTCATTGGAGGAAGAGAGTGTTGGCTAAGAAATTGAGGGAGAAAAGAGAAGGGTTCCAGGTGAGAATCAAGAGGTCATTGGGGGCTGAAGGGTTACGCGAAACGCGATCTTGTGAGACTTGTCTTTCAGACCGCCATCGAGGAAAGTAATCAGGCTGTCCTTGCCATCAAACTGGCCCATTTCTCCACATTGTGCGCAGGCAAGCACTCGGTTGCTTCGTTGATTGGATTGATAGGACTCCCAAAGTCTGGGGCGCGCTTTCCCTGTGCCTCAACATCACAGAAGATGGCGTCCCGAAAGAGCAGGGCGGGCAAACATGCACCTCACTCAAGCCAGGAAGCTGAATTCTGAGTCAAGGACTCAAGAGTATTTATCATCTTTGAGGAGCACGTCAATGGTGAACAGGGAGGTTTCACCGTTGATACAACCTTCCTAATTGACCGACAAGACCCCACGACAGTTGTTGATTTGTTCATCATCTCATCTGAGCTGCAAGGAACAGATCCATGATCCAAGCCTGGAAACGTTGCTCCGGCCCGCCAATGCAACTCGAGCCCACCCAACCACCCGCCCATCTGATTGGATGAACGTCAAAGGTGGAGCGCGGGCTGTCCCTTTTGTGGGGGTTGGCGATCGGTGCAGCTGCTTATCTCAGCACACAGGTCGCTTCAGATGTCTGTGGGACATTCTCAACCTCATCTCTTCTTCCTCTCGACGTTGCTGTGATGCGGCCCGAGTGTCTGCGATCGCAGGAGGAGGCCATCCAGCGCGGGGATGAAACAGCGAACACCCCAGACGCAATCAAAACACGGATCACGGATTTCTGCTGCCGCTTCTGGTTAAGCCGGGACCGCGACGCCGAGGGCCCCTGATCCTGGCCTGCGGTAATTTACCGTTTTCCATCCATTTTCCACGAGCCCAACCATGCCACTTTTGCGAGAGAGCGAGAGGGGCCTTTCTGTGTTTGCCGTCCACGTTGTTTTCGGGTCTGAGATTGAGTGTGATGAACTTCAGGGTGGCTGCTGCGGGATCGTGTTGCGTGGCGTCGACGGTCCAGGAGGCTGGGGTGTCAGTGTTGGTGCCCGCTTGGTGCCGTTTCCATGGTGTCCGTTGGATGGGAAACCCACGATGCTGTCTAGGACTAGGACGCGAGACCTGAATCCAGCCAATCACGCGCCGCCCAGCTTTTCACATCTGAGCCGTGAGTCTTGCTCCTTCCCGCTGCGAGCTGCCCTCAGTGCCGGGCAAGCCGTAACATACGCTATCTTTTTGTGTAGGAAATCGGGCCTCAAACAGGTTCTTCCTCCAAGCATCAACAATCCCAGATCTTGCCCTGGACACTTCATTTATCCTGCTGCTACTGCATTTTCCACATCATCTCGTAGAATTTCACCTTGGTCATCAACTCTCAGCACTCTCACACCCTCACCACTCTCATAATGCGTCAGAACATCCTGCTCGTCGCGCTCTCGGCGCTCGGTGTCGCCACGGCCCAGAGCCAGAACTTCACCATCGACCCCAACTCCATCAACCCGTCGCTGAAGGGTATGGGTTGAGAAATCTCATTTTCTGAGGCGTGTTGGACTGACAATTCCCAGGCGAATGGTGCAATGCCGAGTACAACACCTGCCGCATTCTCTGCGCTGAGAACCCGACTGCGAATGAGTGCGATGCCGTAGGTCGACTGTCGCGTGTTTGCCATCATGCAACGATTTGCTGACACACCACGACAGACCACCCTTAAGTATGTCTGCACGTGCCAGAACGGCACTGCCCCCGGCCTGGACTACTACACCCAGACCATCCCCTACGTGAGTTTCCCCTGTGCACGGCGGACGATGAGCTCGCTAACATGCCCCAGTTCATCTGCGACAAGGCCTTCTCCGACTGCATTGCCGCCAACACTGGCAGCTCGCGCGCTCAGGATGAGTGCAAGACCAACATCAAGAACAAGTGCGGTAGTCTTGATCCCACCAAGGCCGATGTCGGCGGTTCCTCGGACGAGGCCAGCAGCAGCAGCGTCGCTCCGACCTCTTCTACTCCCACCGAGGCTCCGGCGGCTACTCAGAGCAACCCCACCACTACCACCTCAAAAGGGCGCCGCCGCCGCTACCAATGCTGTCCTCATTGGCAACGGCGTCGCCATGGTTGCTGCCGGCGTGTTTGCTGCTCTGCTCTAACGAGCCACGGTGATGAGAGGCACCAGCCAGTCGCGCACAGAGTATGGCCGACCGTGCCCGGGTGCCACGGCGTTGAGATCGTTAATCTTCTTGTATTGATTTTTTTCTTGATCTTCCTCAGGACAGGATTTTTCCATCGGTGACAGCAGGACCTGCAGGTACATAGCCCTCGCAAGGACGGCGGGCCCCAATGCGCACGAGAAGACGAAACTCTGGTTGATGATGTCAGGACGAAGGGATGTTGGCTGTGTGGGCCATGTAATGGAGGATGTAGGAGGCAGGGATCTGAAGGTGGTGTTTAGGAGCTAGAGATATATCCATTTGCTTTTCCAGGTTCGGTTTCCAGGTGCTTGAGATGTGATCTGACTGGTAAGGCTCGTTAACGAACAGCAAAGTGCGTGGGTGGTCTTTGTTGTTTGGTCTCTTTGTCTTAATTTCAACACAATCCCTTTGCACAACCCCTTTGTATGAGAGCGCATTCTGCTGATTTAAAACAGCTCCCTTCTCAAGACTCGACAAACTGAAAACCCCTCGAACCATCCAGACCGAGTCCCATCATCCACTCCAAAGTATCACACTCATCCACAATGTCAGCAAACACCACCACCACAACCCCCCACCAACTCCCGTCCCCCCTCACCCTCCCCGAAATCATAAGCGACATCCTCACCCACCACCTCACCCACCTAACCCCAACCTGCCTCCTCACCCTCCTCTGCCCCGAATGGTCCCTCTGTGCACCCAACCCTCGACACCTACACTCTCCTTCCTCCTCTCATTCTGGTAACACCCGCGGCAGTATCTCAACGACCTTCTCCACTACCACTCCTGCATTGCTGGGAGTGCCAGCACCCCTCACGCAAACTATGCGTGATCCCCGCGCTGGGGAGAGAGGGGCTTCCGGTGGAGTTATAGACGGGAGCTGGTGAAGAGGTGGTTGGGTAGAGTTGTGGTGGTGCTGGGGCAGAGGAGGACGGAGACAGTTGTGCCGTTGTGGGGCAAGATTCTCCCAGGGGGTGGTGGAGGGCATGGTGCTTTTTGAGGGATTTTAGTGTGGTGGACAATGGGGATGGGGGGATGGGGGGGAGTGGTGGCGTTTGAGGACGATATTTTGGCTGGGAACGGGGAGGTGCGGAGTGCGGATGGGCGGGAGAAGGAGAGGTTTCCGGGTGGGGGTTGGGTGGGAGAAGTATTTGTTCAGGAGGGTGAGGTAGCTGGTGGTGAATACCGTGCCGGAGCTGGCGGAGCTGAAGGCGTCTGAGCTGGGGTGGCTGTCGGAGCGGTGGGGGGCGCAGGTGCACCGAAATATCCTGCGGTTGGATCAGAGGCTGGAGTATGAGCGGAAGGCGAACTTTTTGCTGCGGTGGGAGGCGATGGAGCGGTTGGAGACGCTGGCGCTGGACCTTAGGGGGTATAGTCTCCCAGGGACGAAGTATCTCCACGATGAAGACATTGTGCGGCTGGCGCACTCGCCCAAGGGGAAGGGATCGGAGCTGTTGGTCATTGCGGGGCTGAGGTCGTTGGGGGGTTATTCTGGCCCTGATGCGGTGGGGATGGAGGAGGTTGAGAGAGGCACGTGGAATGCCCAGAGGCAGATGTGGGTGGATGAGCGGCGTGGAGGGATGGTTAACTGGTGGAAGTTGTTCAAGAGAGCAGTAAGGCCTGGTGGATGGCTTGTCTGTGTTGACAAGGCTGACGACAAGGAGTTCAAGCTGCTCCAGCTGGACACCCTTTTAAGGGTGATGGTATAGGGGGGATTGCTGGAAGACTGCTGGTAAGTGTCAAGGACACCCTCTGCTCTTTTGGTGCGACTGAACAAGATGCTCAGCTTGGTAGCTTGGGTAAGAGTCATGATCCGTTTTATTATTTGTTTCCTATGAGGAAATATGTTTTCAGAGTTGTTTAAGCTTGCCTTTGTCTTGTCTTTGTCTTGCCTTTGTCCTGGCCGCCAGGTCCGTTTGTCGTCAAGTGTAAGTTTTCCGTGGGTCAACTCCTGAGCTGATCGCTGACAACCGGTAGTCCAATGCTCAACGGTTGACCAATCCATAGTGGCCCAGCTCGCCCTCAAACGACAACTGTAGACCACAGGGGTGGTGCCGCTGACTCGGGTAGATGCCTGATCCAAAGCCCAGCTCCGTGTCACATTCAGCTTTGGAAACCTGGAGTGAAAGTGTATCTCGTTGATTCGCTGTCCGGTTCTTCATGGAAACAGGGCTGCCACGCGAGCAAAAGGGTTGGATGCGGTGTCAACTGGTTATTGGTTCAAGGCTCTGAGAGTCAACCATTCCATGGACCATCATCGAACCTAAGTTTGCTTTGATTAGCCACCCTGGTCTCACACCGAGAGGGCGCCGTTATCTCAAAACACCAACAACCGCAAGGCTCCGTACAGCCCACCACTTCGTCACTTCCGATGACTTCACCACCATTTCTGTGGGGTGGCAGCTTCGCACCGACCACCTGGCAACGTGTGCTGCAGATTTCTGAGAACCAAAAGCACCTCATCTGCGCAAGCTACCAGGCTGTTGCGACATTGCCCCGTCATAAACGTTCTTTCCTTCCCGGTTGTGACTGCAACTATAAAACGCTTTTCTAGGTACGTTCAACCTTTCCATCCATTAACCCCAACTTGAACGCTGAGCTCGTTTTCATTAACACCGACCAACCATGGTGCAAGGCAGGCTAGACAAACCAACAAGACACGGCGACGGTGCCCCCTCAACATCGCAACGAGCACGTCTCCACGGTTAGCATTTCAGCGATCAGAGCGCCATCGTCGACGCCCAAGTTCCAGCAGCAGCAATATCAGCTGCAGCAGCAGTTCCCACAGCAGGAGCAGCCTCCACAGCAGGGACCGGTCTCGAGACCGCGATCGACGCCGAGGCATCAGCGTGAGCCGTTCTCGCAGCAGAGACAAGCCGTGGAACCGCCATCGACACCGAAGCTCCAGCAGAAGCAATTCCACTAGCGTGGACAGCTTCCGGAACCGATACAACCTCCGAAGCCCAAGAATAATTATGTCATGGTATCGTCACCGATTGCGACTTGGAGGGTCCAGCTCCAGTCATCGAGGAAGGACCCCAACAAACCGCGTCCACCAGCCCCAGGTATGGCGGGTTCGATTAAAGATGCTCGACGACCCGCACGAGGCTTTTTGGCTCTACACTCCAAGCAATGGCAGCGTGGCCACCTTGGACTCCTTGGTCAGAGGGCATTATGAAGACACGAGGGACAGGCTGGGGGACTCTGCAGTCCTCAAACTCTACGATGTCCAAGGCCAGGAGCTGAGCCCCGAACACGAAATCAACAGCAATTTTATGGAAGTGTGGTATCGAGTGGCCAAATCCGAGAACGATGGCGAGAGTTGGAAACTCTCACACTGGCGGGACAAGAACGATCGTCCCTTTGGTGCCCCGTTCAGGGCGGCGATACTTCATGCCATCGACACAGGGGCAGCCGTCGAGGAGATCAGAAATATGGTTGCAAAAAGACTGAGAATCACTGATGCAAAGAGGGTTATTCTGATTGCTAGGAATGGTATGCGACGCGGCACACTTCCACGGAAGCCGCTGGGAGGTCCGTAAGATCAAGGATTCATGGCTTTGCACCTGGCTCTCCATTGACATCACCCCAAAGCGTGGCTACATTGTCCTTCGCGGCATGGACAGGGAATACATCTACTATCCCTATGCCCAAGACGTTGGTCAGGAAAAGCCGGTGCAGGAGGTAGTGGAATACCTCGAGACCCGTGTGCTTCAGGGCTCGCATAAGCACCACAAGAGCGCGCTCGCAGGGCGGCAGGGCTTTGTCAGGCTCGGACACAACGGGCGTCTCTTGAATGCCTGGAATACCGAGGCAACATGGGGTGAGACCTACGAGTTTAAGATCACGGAGGACGACGCCGCCGACATATTTGTGCGCGAAGAGTCATGGCTCCTGGAGGCAACTGAGCAGTGCACCCTATGCATTGAGACGAAAACTCTGGACGAGATGCCCGTCAAGATCACATCCCGTTGCAGCCATAAAGTCACCGTTTGCCGACACTGCCTTGAGGAATGGCTTTGCTCATGCAT
The DNA here is from genome assembly GCA_027946355.1 of Collariella sp. IMI 366227. NCBI lineage: Eukaryota > Fungi > Ascomycota > Sordariomycetes > Sordariales > Chaetomiaceae > Collariella > Collariella sp. IMI 366227. The sequence continues at coordinate 1,344,822 of JAPEUS010000008.1, forward strand.
AAAAGATGGCGGGGGTGACAAGGTGAAGTGCCCGGACTGCTCGGAGGTGCTGGAGTACGCCGATGTCAAATTTCACGCCACCAAGGAGGCGTTCGAGCAGTATGACAACTTGCTTCTACGCACATCGCTCAGGGGCATGGAAGACTTCTATTTCTGCCTCGCTCGAGGCTGCGGATCCGGCCAGCTCATCCCACACGCCGACAAGTGCTCGACCTTTAAGTGCCACGCCTGCCGCTTCCAGTACTGCATCACGCACGGAATTCAGCACCTTGGCGAAACCTGCGAGCAATACATGAGCACCAAGGACCACCAAATCCAGGCCAACCAGAAATCAGAGGACGAAATTAGGAAAACATCCAAGGCGTGTCCCCAGTGCAAGGTACCTGTCTCCAAACACCACGGCTGCAACCACATCACTTGTAAGCCTCCCACCCCCGCCAAACCTGCCCTTCCCTTCCAACCCAACCCCTCATCTCTAACCCCCACCCCTCCCAGGCATCTGCGGCCACGAATGGTGCTACCTCTGCCTAGGCCCCTACCAGCCCGCTGCGCCGCACGCAATCGCCGTCTGCCACCACGAGCGCACCTGCGAGGAACACGCCGCGCACTACTTCGACATGGTCGAGCAGCAGAACCGAGACCTGATGCGCCTCGCCCGCGACCTACCACTACACCGCCACCACTACCACCACCACGCCCTGCCGGAGTTCAACCCCGCACCTGCGCAACACGCCGCCCCACCGCCGCCAGACGCTGCTACGCCAGGAGGAGGTGGCGTTGAGGCAGCAGCATGGTGAGCGGCGTTTGAGAGAGAGGAGGCGATGGGGAGGATCAGTTACGGAGGTTGGAAGAGTTGCAGGCGGAGTTTGAAGGGCTGCGCGCGTCGGGGTGGCGGGAGAGGTTGTTGTGGCGGGGTTTATGGGGTGGTGGTGGGGGCGTGGAGATGGAAGGGGGTAGAAGTACGGAGGCCGCCCTCGTCGTTTGAGGGGCCGTGGCGGGAGGAGTGGGTGGGTGATTCGCAATTTGGCCCTTGGCCTTGGGCGTCTGGGTCGGGACGGGAGGATCGTGAGATTGGGTGGATTGTGGCTCCAGCAAGAGGGTGTCACGGTTGTTTGGGAGAGGGCCGAGGTGGAATGAGGGTGAGGGTTGAGAAGGACGAGGCGGGATGAGGATGGGCGGTGGTAATGATGTTGGGGAGTCAGGGGGGTGGAGAGGCGGTTGTGATGGGGATGTGTGCTTTTGGTGTGGAGAGGATGGGAGCTGATGTCGCTGCTGGGATTTGCTTGGAGAGAGGGGAGTAGTGCTGCCTTTTTGGGGATTTGGGTCCTTGGGTTCGTTCGCTGCTAATGATGTTGGTTTTTGCTCTGTTTTTGTTTTTTGCAGGGGCTCATACGTCTTGCGTTGTTGGAAGACCTGGATTTTCCACTATGTATATTGGTAGTCTTGTCTTCGAAGCACGGTGGGATTAGATATGGATTTGGTGTTTTTGCTTACGCTAGTCTTTAGGGGGTGCTTAATACTAGGGTCGTTGTGGTTGCGTAGATTTGTGGTTTTGGGGCAGAATACGTGTTGCCTGGGGGCCGTTCTAAGATGCATGGGAACAGATTGGAGATATGAGACGGATGGGAGATGGATGGAAGATGGATGGAAGATGGATGGAAGATGGGTGGAAGATGGATGGAAGATGGGTGGAAGATGGGTGGAAGATGGATGGAAGATGGGTGGAAGATGGGTGGAAGATGGGTGGAAGATGGTTGGGAGACAGACCAGATCTAGATTTGAGATTGCGTCGAATACTACTGGAAGAGTTGCGTGCTTGAGACTACAAACTAACATACGGAGTTGCGAGCAGCTCAACATTCGACGGTCCAATCCATGCTAGGCTCTCTTCACGTACACCTCACATTGGGGTCTCACATCGTCCGCTTCATTGTACACATATGCATATTGTGCAGTATGAGGTCGGAAACCTGAAGCATGGTTAGGGATGTAGCTGTCAGTTGGGCCATATCTAAAGAAGTCTGCCCTTTTGAATGACGTCGGCCAGGTTTTGAAACGGTGTAAAAGGCCACCTGAAGTCGTCATATTTGTTTCCAAACACTCGGCGCTCTCGATCCCGTTCCTAAAAGCCACGTGCGTTGACAGGGACATCCGCTGTTTCCTGTCCTTCCCGTTAGCCGCCCAGATCACCGTACACAGCTGCGATCACCGTATCCCATGGCTCGGCAGAGTCACACAAAGCAGAGACAGATCCAGCCACAAGCGGCTAGGGGGCAGCGACTCGGAAAGGGAGCCGATGACGTACGGCGAGACGGCGAGGCAGCGGGCAGGGCGGCGTCATGGGCGAAACAAGGTTTCGGAGATCAAACAACTGGTGTTTATCGAGTGCCGGGGCGGCTGGCTCCCGAGTGTGAGCACCAGGGACCACTTACACACTCTGGAATATGTGACTACATGGCTCTCTCTCCCTTTCTTCTATTCAATCCGAGTGGTATCCAATCCGGATGACCACTCGGATTTTGCCGCCGAGGGAGGGATGTCGTTGCCGCCGTCGGTAAGCTGCAGAACATCAGTTGCCGCGATGTTCGTCAGGTCACGCATGCAACCCGGATCAACGGGCGCGTATGCACATCGAGCTGTTCCTGCAAATTGCAGAATGCAGGAACCAGATGGAAGAGAGGCTCGAGGTGTTGAAGCCGCTGAAGTTGTCTTCGGATCGACTCATCAGGGACATCCCGTCCCCCGCAAAGGCTATCGGAGGGATCGGGGATCCACCTCTTTGATGAGCGAACCGCCGATCACTCGATCACAAGCTGGACCCTGGAGAGGGAGGTGTGGCAGACCTCGGGGTTGCTGCTAGATTGAGACTTGTAAAAATAAAAATAAAAAATGAGACCTAATAATTTGAAAATGACCAGAACTTCTCTCTTTCAAGCTCCCATCGTTGTTCGGTGGTATTTTCGGTGGGAACGCCGACGACAAAGCATCGCCGCTATGGCCGTCGTTTCAAGGTTGTGGCTGCGGAAGACGGCAACGCAGGGATTGTATGATTTTTGGTGGAGACAGCGAAATGGCATCTCCAGATTTTCCCGTCTCCAGCCTGGAGGTCTCCTGGAATGCGATTGATGGCGCCGCTGATCTTCCAATCCGAACAACAGGACGCAGACTGCAGAACATCCTCATCAGCGCGGGCGCCACGAGCATGCGAACTGTCGGCGCGGGTTGGACGAGTTGGTGGGATGAATATGCAAGGCACAAGGCACGGGGCCAAAAACAGACCAAAAACAGACCAAGAACAGTGGCGGCTTGGAGAGATGCAGCGCGCCATGCCCGAAGCGGACTGGTGGATGTGACCCCTGGCGGCCAGTGGGCGGCCTTGCTGCTGTGGTGAGTCTTGATGGCGCCAGTGGGATGCCAGTGCAACGCTTCCTCCTTTTTCGTCGACAGGATCCCACCCTTTGTGCCCTCTCGTGCACAGCAATCGAGCATGACCATGGCTGCCGTTCTCGGGTCGACGCCCGAGGGCAGTCGGGACAGTGGCACTCGAGACACCCTCCCACAGACTCAGACTCAGTCGACCATCCCGGCCCGTCCTGTGTCTGACACACCCTCTACTTCATCTGATCTCGTTTCTGCCAGCCTGCCACCGCGCCCGGTCCCCCACGCCTCGCCACCTCTGGCGCGTGAAACACACGACCAAACGGACGCCTTCCCCGACCTGCCCCCCGTTCCACAGTACCGTCCGCTCCCGAGCCCACGCAGCGGCCGCTCCATGAGCCTGGCCCAGATCTCCGGGCCCATCAAGCGGAAGCCACTCTCGACCACCGCCTCGCCCGCCGCCGTGCGCTTCTCCAGTGAGGGCGCCGCCTATGCCGACATCCTCGCCGACCTGCCCAGGCCCGAGCAGAGGTTCGCGAGGTCGTGCTCGCTCGACAGTCCCACGCTGTACGAGTTTCCCGACCACCGCAGTCTGTTGGCGACGAGCTCCCTGAACGCCGTCGACTGGGCTGAGAGTCCTGGCCATAGCGATCCGTAAGTCCTGACTCGCCGGCCACTGGTCTAGTGGCAACAACTAGCTAACAGGGCTCTCCAAGCAGGTCGTCTCCCATCACCGAACGGTTTCTCCAGCCTGCGGCCACAATTGTCGCCTCCAGGGACACTCACTTGCGAAACACCCCAGAAAGCAACCCTGCAACGACTCAAACATCCGACACCCTCTCCGAGCCGGGGAGTTGCAGCCCCGAGACGGCTAGTTTGGCCACGCAGGAGTCGGCCCCGTACGAACTCGACGATCTGTACTCGATCCCCGAGTCGCCCGAGTTACAGGCGGAGAAGCGGGCCACCGTCGTTGATACTAATAGTAAAACCATGTCCATGTTTTCTCGGAAATCGCCGCCTCCGCACCTTAATCTTGGTTTGAACAACAGAGACTCGCAGGTCACGGCAGCTGCTACAGGTAGCCCGCGGGAGCCTAGTAATCTTAATAAACCCTTACCAAAGTCGCCGTCATCATCCAAGCTCGGCGCCCTTGGCTGGACTGCGTCGCCTTCGCCGTCCACAGCAACAGACTTCTCGGACAAGAGCTTCTCGCCGCTCCCCTCACCCGAGTCCCCCCTCAAGCGCGCGACTCTTGTGACCACGTCCTACGCGACCCCGATCACCTCCAAGAGCACTGCATTCCCTAATGCCACCGAGAAGGACTCCTTGCAGTACTGTGAGGCATACCTTTCAACACCAGCAGACAGCACAGCATCACTGGGCCAGCTCGAAGAGATGGAGGACGAGCTAAAGGCCATCAGCGCCGAATTGGCTTCGTCCATTCGGCGCGAAATGGATCTGGAGGATTTGGCAGAGCGGCTGCAGGACCAGGTCAACAACCCGCAGGCGCCAGGGAAACGCACGAGCGACTACTACTCGGACTCGGGCTACAGCTCGGCCAAGTTCAGCGATTACGACCAGGCGAAGGAAGAGATGTCGCAGATTCAACGCCGCGCGGACCAGGAAAGGGCACAGATACGGCTAGAGCTGATAGGAAAGCTCCAGGAAGAGCGCTCGCAGCGCCGCTCGCTTGACGAGCAGATCCAGGAATTGTCCAAGAAAGCGTCACAGCTGGATGTGGCTCAGATCGCCAACGCCGATGCCACCAACCGGATAAAAGAGCTCGAGGCCACCTGCGAGGACCTGACCAGGAGGTTATCACAAGAGCGCGAGGCCAAGAACAACTTTGAGGATCTGCTCGGTGCGCTGAAGGGCGAATTGCAGACGGCGGCCGACGAGCGGGACAATCTACGCGATGAAATTGTCCCGCACCTCAGGGCTCGCGTCGAGGGCCTCGAGGCCGAGGCAACCGAGCATGCGAAACTTACCTACGACACGACCAAAATGCAACAAGAACTTCAGCTACTCAGGGATCAGAACACCGAGCTTCACCAGACGACCATACCCGCGGAAGAGGCGTTGAAGATGCAGGAGGAGCTTCAGACGCTCATGCACCAGAACGCCGAGCTCCAGGAGACCACGATACCGATTGAGAAGGCACGGGAATTGCAACAAGAACTACAGTCGGTCATGGATCAGAATACCGAGCTCCTCCATACCACAGTACCGGCTGAAGAGGCATTTAAGATGCAGCAAGAGCTCGAGTTTCTCAGGGACCAGAATGCCGAGCTCCACGAGACAACCGTGCCAGCCGAGGAGGCGTCAAAGTTGCAACAGGAGCTGCAGTTACTCATCCACCAGAACGATGAGCTCCAGCGGACAACCACGCCAGCGGAAGAGACGATGAAACTCCAGGAGGAGCTACAGTTCTTGAGGGCAGAGAATGCAGAGCTGAAAGAGGCGTGTGTACGCGCCGAGGACACATCCAAGCTGGCAGTCGGGCTGCAGGAGGAGCTGCAGCTGCTGAGGTCTCAGAATGCCGAACTCAAACAGACGAGCATGCGCGCCGAGGACACATCTATCCTGCAGCAGGAGATTCAAATGCTCCGGTCGCAGAACGCCGAACTGAAGCAAACGAGCACGCTCGACAGCTCGATGTTGCAGCAGGAGATCCAGATGCTCAGGTCACAGAACACCGAGTTAAAGCACACGGTGCCGCGCATGTCGATGGGCCTGGCCAGGTCGGCGTCTGTCACCGGTGGCTCGTTCAGGAAGGGCCGCCAGCAATCTATCTCACGGTCAAATACCGTGCGGCAGAGCGAACCCCGGGACGTTCTCGCCGAGAGGATAAAAGACGTGGAGGCTCAGAGGGATGCTTTGCACAGCGCGCTTAAGAGCCTTCTTGAACGCCAGGAGCTCCAGAACCGTGAGAACTCCAAGAGGATACGACAGCTTGAGGCCGAGCGTGACCGCCTCCTTTCTGCGACGCCCAAAAAAGCTGGTTACGAGAGAGAGGTGTCTGTCCTCCGCGACGAAATCAGCGTGCTGCGTCGTCGGGCAGAAGAGGCTATTGAGCAAAAGTGGCAGGTTGAGAAGGGTCTTGCCGGGTTGAAGATGGATCTGGACCGCGCCGAGGGCGAAATTGCCTCCCTACGCAGCCTCCTCAAGGAGAAGGATATCCTCATTCCCGAAACCCCGCCCGCCCCGGCAGCAGCCATAGCGAGCGCGACTTGCCCGTCACCTCGGCCTCGCTCGAGCAGGCCTACCACGACCTGCAAACCGCCTACCTTGACGCTCTCGAGCGCATCAAATCCCTCGAAGAGACCTCTCACCCCAACAACGAAACCCAGCTCGCCATCTCCCGCCTCGAGCAATCCCTCTCCACCGCCCTCTCGGACCGGGACTCTGCCCGCGGCGAAGCCGCCTCCTACCTCTCCTCCCTCCACGCCCTTGAACAACAGCACCTCACCACGGAGCAAGATCTCGCCTCCCAACTCCACGCCTCCGCCCTGCGCGTGGAGCAGCTCGCCTCGCAAGTTCGCGCCCAACTCGAAGCCAACGCCTCCCTCCGCACCCGCCTGGCCGACACCATCGCGCGCGGCGAGGCCGAGCAGCGCGTCAGCACGGAGCGCATCGCCGGCATGCAGAACCGCCTGCGCGCGCTCGAGGAGCAGGTTGTTGCGGCTCAAACAGGTGCCGAGGAACGCGTCGCCCGCTGCGAGGACGAAGTTGCGCGCTTGAAGGATGCCGGCGGGCATCAACACCTGCTGCGCATGGGTGTCAGGCGGGGGAGCAGCACGACAGAAAAGAAACGCCTCTTCCCGCCTGGCTCGCCCCTCTCCCCCATCTTCACCAACGCGCGGAATAACTACCCGCCCCAGCCCGCCTCTCCTCCCCCCATCATCCCTCATCCCCCACCACAAAACGGCATCAACCTCCGCCGCCCGTACCTCCGCCGCTCTACCACAGCCCCCAGCGACCCCTCCTCCCTCGAGCACAACGATAACGACACCAATGAGCTCCCGGCACAAGTCGACACGCTCAAGGGCCGGGTCACAGAGCTGGAGGGCGCACTAGCGTCTGCCGATGCCGAAATGCAGGAGGTGGTCGGCAGGATGGGGGCGGCGCAGGCCGAGGTTATGAGGTTGCAGGAGGAGAGGGAGGAGGCGGTGCGGGAGACGAGGAGGTTGCAGGGGTTGGTTGAGGGGAGAGGGGAGGGTGGCGGAACAGGGCGTCTGAATGGATGAAAAGGGGAGGAGGGTGTGAGTGTGTGAGTGCATTTGAAGGCGTTCTTTTGAATTCGTTCGTTCTGGATGATGATTTTTTGGTTGCGATGTTCCAGCTTTTTTGGAAAATACCCTGCGGTGGAAAGAAGAAGCGTGGAAAGGGGTTTCATTTTTTGTTTGTTGGCATTGCATGCATAGCATCGCAGGTGGTAGCGACGACAGCAGCAGCAGCGTATTTGGATCATTTTCTTTCTCTTCTCTGGCCACGGCCCCGGGCGGCTTGCGTCCTTCCCGTCGAGACGGAGGAGTTTATATACTGATAGTGGAGTGGTGTTTTACGTTGTATAATTCAGTACTCTGGGAGGTCGGAGTGATATATATTATGTATATGAGTGTGGATATGTACATATGAAGACCGGTCCTTGTATGGTGAATTGGGATGAAATAATACATGGGTATTGATGGACAACTTCGACTTTAGTTTCATGAAACGTGACCTCGCCCGCCTCACTTTTGCTTCGATCCATCATCGTCGGATCCTCTGTCCCAAGCAGGCTGGGGAGTCGGAGAGCAAGGAGATTGAGAGCATGCTGCTGCCACCCCCACATGCCTCCCACGCGGCTCCCCTGGTGCCGGCGGCCGTTGGGCTGATAGTGAATTATTGCGTGAGCGCTAGGCCCGGCACGAGATCATGCTGCTCTTTTGGTGGCGTTGGCAATGTGGCGTGAGCAATGCTTAGGGATGGGAAATTTGGTGTTGGAGGGTTGGGGAATTGGGATGGGCAACCTGAATTTGTCTCCGGGCTTGATGGGTATGTTGAAGGGTCTTGATGTGGTGGAGGGATGCAAGATGTTGCTGATCGAGATGTGCAAGGGGCACGCAGGGTGGTGGCCTGTTGTGATACCATTCAGATCCCAGGAGCATGGCTACGGTAGCTTTCACGATGGGGAATTCCAAGTTGCTGGAAGACGCGAAGGATGACAGAACTGTTGGATCAATTGTTCGAGGCGTGGTGGAGATGGAGGTGGAAGTTGATGAGTGTGGGGGAAGCAAACAGCCTCCTGGCCTGGACAGCGAGTGGACAGTTAGTGGACGCCCCCACGGCGACCCCTGAACCGGAGACCTGGAACAGCCCAGCCAATCATAGATGGGCTGGCTTATCTTTAGGAGTGGGCTTTACTGCGGTCGCGTGCATAAAGAAAACCCCCTAGTCAGGTACCTGTGGGGCGTAACACGCGACGCGTTTTGACCAATCAGCTGAACTTATCTAGCCCCTATTTTTCGACAAACCATTCTCGCGCGCAGTCAACGCAGTCAACACAGTCAACACAGTCAACGCAGCCAACGCAGCCAACACAATATGGCACGGCCACAAGGATCTCGTGGTACGAAACAGTTGACCACTGAACAACGCCAACGCATTCGAGTCTTGTATTTTGATGCAGCCAAAAGCCAAGCCGAGATCCATTCTATCACTGGCTATACCAAGGCCCAGATTCGGACTGCGATTCGCGCTCGCGATGCGACTGCTCACCGGAGCACTGGCCGGCCTCGGACATTGACGCCAGAGCAGGAAGAAGAGCTTGTTCAGTACGTCACTTCAAGCAAAAAGACTCGCCGAATGGGCCTTCTCGAGCTCTCGACAATCATATTTGCCGGGGTCTTTGGGCTTTGGGTGATCAAGCATGCCCTCTATCGACTAGGCTTCCGTCGACGCGTTGCCCCGTAGGAAGCCACCGATTACCGAACGAGTCCGAATTCTCCGAGAGACCTGGGCGAGAGAGCATGAGCATTGGACCCCTGAGCAATGGGCGAAGATCCTTTGGACCGACGAGACCTGGGTTACTGGTGGCCCGCATCGGAAGCAATATGTAACCCGGCGTCAAGGCGAAGAGTGGGATCCAACTTGTATCGTGGAGAAGCATCAACGTAAAGGTGGTTGGATGTTCTGGGGTTGTTTTTCTGGCTTGGGCAAAGGTCCTGGGATTTTCTGGGAAAAGGACTGGGGCAAGATCAACGCTGAGACGTACCGCGCACATACTATACCTGTTATTCATGGCTGGATACAGATGTGTAAGGAACAGCTTGGCCAGGACCTGATTCTGATGCAAGACGGTGCTCCAGGGCACGCAGCAGCAGAGACGAAGCAGGACCTCCAGGAGCGAGGCATCGTTGTTATGGAGTGGCCACCCTTTTCCCCGGACCTGAACCCAATCGAGTCTTGTTGGAACTGGATGAAGGATTGGATCGAAGACCGGTATGGCCTTGAAGAGAAGCCCTCGTATGATAACCTCCGTAGGTACGTCAATGAGGCTTGGGAGGCATTGCCAAACACCTATTTGCAAGAGCTTTTGGCCTCGATGCCAGAGCGTTGCAAAGCGGTCATCGCGGCGAAGGGTATGCATACAAAATATTAGGTACTATAGTGCATATTTGGTCTGTTTATTTGTAACATAGTGTGGATACTATAGCCTTGCTTAGTCTGGTACCCCGCTTGGAGATTTTTATTACCCATCATACGTAGTAGCACCAGCAGCGAATCCGCTTACAGTTATCGCTTCTTCCCGCTCGACCCACACACAACCTCATCCATGGTCCGTCTTCAACGGCCAGCTCCCGGGGCTGTTTTGGAGGAGCGACGTCGTCACTCGCATGGAACATTGCTTTTTTTTTCAATGGCGACCTGCCCCTCCGTCTCGCTTCGGATCTGGGCACGCGGGGCAGGATGAGGCGAGGGGTTGCCTCGACTTAGATGAGACGAGATGTCACTCCCGCTCCCATCTCCAATGTCTCAAGTCTTATCTCACCCCAAGACACAGGCACGCCAGCACGCGGGTGAGGACCGCAGACCTCTGCACTAAGGCAGTCACCGTGCGTCCGGAGATAACCTCACATTTGGGAAGCCTTTGACGATATCGCTCGCCTGATCTCGTCCCACACACCCACCATGCTTACCGATCTCCCGCGAGATCCCCTTGCGATGCATGCATTAGCACATTGCCATTGCCGGTTTGCCTCCTCTGCCGAGGAATCTTGTCCGTGTTGATTGGTTTCCGACGGATTGCTTCTTCCCAGGAGACCACCCCGCCTTGGCTATGCCAGACTTTCTCCTGTCACTTCTCAAAATCGCAAACGGTCCAACTGCTGTCACTCTTTGCTTGCCCTCGAAGTCTTCTCCTGTCTCCTCTCCCCCCCATCTTATCGATCTACCACTCCCTTGACGCGCTGTAAATTTTGACTCTAGTGATTTTTAGATCATATCATCCCCTGTCGGCATCAAGGCCATACGGCCAGCTCTTCTTACGCTCAATCGTCCTCAGTTTCTCCGTCATGGACACAACAGACCCAACAGGCCTCCCATACGTACCGCTGGTCCCATACAATGGCACTGGTGCGATGGGAGGCGACCCGTTGGTCGACGACCTCAATATTTGGTATCAGGTACGCCCTATACCCCCTCGGCCCCTGGCTGGAGACCTGTGATTAACAAACAGCACGTCTCAGTCTGGGGATATTGCCTTCATGATAATAGCCACACCTCTCGTGCTTTTGATGGTGCCAGGCGTAGGGTAAGCATGTCAAACCAAACCACCACCTCAACGCCCACTGACTTTGTGTCCCCAGCTTCTTCTACTCAGGCCTCGCCCGCCGCAAATCTGCCCTCTCCCTCATCTGGCTCAGTGTCATGTCCGCAGCCGTAACCTCCTTCCAATGGTTCTTCTGGGGCTACTCCCTCACCTTTTCCCGCTCCTCCAACCGTACGCCCTCCCTCCTTCCCCATCGTAACATCCAACTAACACCCACCCCGTCCCAGACTACATCGGCAACCTCTCCAACTTCGCCTTCAACAACCTTCTCGCCGCACCATCCCTCACCTCCCTCACATCCCGGACCTCCTCTTCGCCGTCTACCAAGGCATGTTCGCGTGCGTAACCGTCGCCCTCGCGACCGGAGCCGTCGCCGAGCGCGGCCGCGTCCTCCCCTGCGTGGTCTTCATGTTTGTGTGGGCCACCCTCGTCTACGACCCCGTCGCGTGCTGGACCTGGAACCCGTCCGGCTGGTCGCAGCGCATGGGGGCTGGATTTCGCGGGGGACACCGGTGCATATTGCCAGTGGCGCGGCCGCGCTGGCGTACTCGATGATGTTGGGGAAGAGGAGGGGCATGGCACGTTGGAATTGAATTATAGGCCGCATAATGTTAGTCATATTGTGGTGGGGACGGTTTTTCTGTGGGTGGGGTGGTTTGGGTTCAATGCGGGGAGGGAGCGCGTTGGCGGCGAATATGAGGGCGGTTATGGCCGCGGTGGTGACGAATTTGGCGGCGTGTGTGGGGGGTGACATGGTGTTTGTTGGATTATCGGTTGGAGAGGAAGTGGTCGACGGTAGGGTTTTGTTCGGGAGTGGTGGCTGGGTTGGTGGCTATTACGCCTGGGTCGGGTGAGTTGCCTCCCTTCTTTAGCCCCTTCCCCCTTTTTCTTCTTTTTTTTCTCGCGGACTTGTTGACTGACGTGGGTGTACACAGGCTACGTCCCAGCCTGGGCCGCGGTTCCAACTGCCTTCCTAGGCGCCGCCTTCGCTAACTACGGCACGAAGCTCAAGTTCCTCCTCCGCGTCGATGACGCCCTCGACATCTTCGCCGTGCACGGCATCGGCGGGCTGGTCGGCAACATTTGCACCGCCTTCTTCGCCGCCGACTACATTGCGCGCCTGGACGGCGTCACCATCATCAAGGGTGGCTGGCTCAACCACAACTGGATGCAGCTGCCTATTCAGCTGGCCGACTCCTTCACGGGCGGTTGCTACTCATTTGCATGCACCTGTCTGATCTTGTTTATTATGAACCTGATCCCCGGGCTGCAGTTGCGGGTTAGCGAGGAGAGCGAGATTCTGGGACTGGATGATGCTGAGATTGGCGAGTTTGCGTACGATTATGTGGAGCTGACGAGGGAGGTTGTGCATGATGTGGAGGGGGGTGATGGTGGGAGTGTGTTCTCGGCGGCGGAGCAGCATTCGCAGTATCCGATGATGGCGAAGGATAGGCCGGTGGTGGATTTTAGGATGTATGGGATGGGGTCGACGACTCGCTAGGGGGGTGAGGCAGCCGTTATCTGCTTTCATTCTTTTCTGCAGCTGTTTCTTTCCTTCTTTACTTTTGATCCGTGGGATTTTTTTTTTCTCGCTTGTACAGCTTATAGAGGGATCTTGTGGCTGGTTGGGAGGAGTTGGGTTGTCTGGGTTTTGGGAAGGTCCCCCCTTCAAACTGTAACTGCGACAGAAATCTGGGTGGTTTCTTTGATGGTTCTTGGTTCATGGGCCGGATTGACGGACGGGATGGATATGGAGGGTTGGCTTCTGGAAACAGCAGCCAGTTATAATGGAAACCACGAGACTTGGGCAGGATCAGGGAGGCGTATGCGGATAGAGGAGTCTTGATCGGTTCGAGACCCTACGTTTGTCAATGGATACCAGGTCAGAGCAAGTGTGTCACAAGGTGTTGGACATCAGGAGTAGAGTTGGCAAGTTTCCTAGCCTCAAGATAGTAGATACCCAGACATTGAGAATCCATAGTTTCATTTTCTAGCCATACATCCAACGGGTATTTTAGCATCACATCATATATCCATTCAGCACCACCTTTCAGCTGGCTCCCTCCACTTTACCCCCAGCAGCTGGAAGATGCGCTTCTCATCCCTCCCCTCTAACAGCTCCCCCTCCGTAACCTTAATCATGTTATTGCCTCGCATCACCTCCTTATACAGCCCCCGCTGGTTTAGCCTCATGCCCTTCTTGGACGCCAGCAGCCGCATACTGCGATTGAAGATGTCGTTGCCCGTGAAGTAGATCAACGCCGCGCCGTACTCAGACTCAGGCACCAGCAGAAAGTCGATACGCCGCCAAATCTGCTGGGGAGGATCACCATCATTGCCATTCGGGAGCACGCAGCACCCGTGCCATTTACTCCCCGGCCCGTTCTTCCCTGGGCGGTGGGAATTGAGCGCGGCAAGAGTCGCAACCAGAAACCCCTTGTGGGTAAGCACGCCCACCAGCTCATCTAGAAACGGCACCAACTCCGCCGATGAGCTCGTCCCCTTCCTCGTAACAATAATATCAAGATCCCCGAGCTATCCGCCCCCGCCGGTAGCTGCCACCCACCAGCAACTCAACCCTCTGATCCAGCCGCCCCGCCTCCCGCTGCACAAACCCAAACAGCGCCGCCACCTCCTCGCGTGGAATCCGCGTGTTCAAGTCCTCATACCTCTCAATCCCAATCCTCTGATTCGTCGTCAAGTCCGCCTTCCGCCTCAGATCCTCCAGCGTGCGGAAGCCCTGCGCAATCCACCTGCTGGCGCGGCTGGTGCCGACGTCGTAGATCTTGAGGAATGTCTCGAGGGCCTGCCCGAGCGGCTCGTCGGCGGCGTACTCCAGGCGGCGGAGTTTGTTGGTGCAGACGATCTCCTCGATCTTGGCGGCCAGGCGCTGGCCGATGTTGGGAAGGCGGAAGGCTTCGTCTTCGGTGTTGATCTTTGTGGGTTGGCGGCGCAGGGTGGCGATGGCCTTGCGGTAGGCGAGCGTGCGCCAGTGGTCGTTGATGCGCGTGTAGTAGTCGCACATGCTTTGGAGAATTTCGATGGTGCGGGCGTTGGGGTTTTGGGCGGAGGAGGATAGGTCTTCTTTGGTGCCGCCCCGGTTGCACGCGAATCGGTCTGCGAAAGGGGTGGATTTCTGTGGCAAGCGACCGGACCGGGTTGGGGCACGCTTTCGCGCCCGCTCCTCTTCTGATCGTTCTTCGGGGTCTGAGTCTGAGATTGTTTCCTGGGCGTCCTTCACGGATTGCAGGTCGTCTTCTTCAGTGTCTAGAGGAAGGTGTTTGTATTCTTGCATGAGCTGGATGTATCCTGACAGCTCATCCTTGGTGTTCGATCCCCGGCGAAGTTGGGGATGGGGACTGGTGGGATTATCTTGTGGCTTTGAGGTGATGTTGGGATGAGTATGAGTGTCGGATGCCAGCGGGATGGGCGGGAGTTCCTGTTCTCCCTCGGTCTGATCCCTCGAGTCTCCCTCTGCATTCTTCCTGTTGTTCTGAAGAGATGGTTCCGTGCTTCCTGGCGGTGTGTCTTTGAAGTCTTGCTCCCTGGCAGCCCGAGGGAGTTTTACTTGGAGTGAATGATCAGAAATTTGAGACGGAATAGGCGGCTCTGAGCCAAGTCGGTCTGCTTGGATGGGATACCCAGAGATCCTGTAGCGGTTTTGGTCCGGGTTGAGCAATGTGCGAAAAGAGATAGAGTCGATCGGATACTCCTCGTTGACCATCACTAGGGAATCTGCCGCGTCGGAACCAAGCAAGCTCTCAATATCTTTGTATGCGAGGTGCCTATCGACAATGACATGCGTGGCTTCGGCCAAGTTTCTCACCCATCGGGCCCCGTATTCCTGGGCCTTGCCAATGCGGAGCTTCCTTGCGGGAGCAATGTCATTATTTGGAATGTAGTAGAAAGACAGGCCTCGGAAGATCTGGGTAGCCTCTGGTATCGCCTTTGCCGCGGACTGGCGCTTGCGCTTCTTCAACCCGGAGGCCGCGGAAGGGGACTGCTCAACCACTGACGAGACAGGCAGCGGAAGAGTTGTGCTTCTTTTGAGGGCTGCAGGCAACGGACGAGCAGTGTCCGGGATCGTTATTGGCGTCTCTTCGATAACCGAAGTCGTGCCTTCAACCAGCCGCTGTGCTCCACGGAGCCTCCTAGCTGCAGGATGGCGAGCATCAGGAGTTGCCTGAATGATACGAGGGCCGGGTGTTACAGCAGAGTGTGTAGACATCGAAGCTGTCCATCGCGGATGAGAGTGAGAATGAGGAGCGGCGCTCTCTTGAAGCGGATTGGGTTTCTTTCGTGAACTAAAAAAGGCCTGGCACTTGGCTCTGTGCTCTTGTTCTTTCTCATCGACCGCATCATCCCAATCGCTCACATGGTCAAGAGCATCTAGCTGATTGAAGAAAGAAACTTTCTCGTCAAACGACTGGGAAGTCATCTGGGGTTGAGGCAGGAGAAGAGAGCTTGGAATGATCTGGTGCTGTTGTGGTCGTGGAAACTGTCGAGAGCCTTTGTGACCCGGCCGGGACGACCTGAATTTCCTGGAGGGATCGCCCGCCATCTTCAGTCATTTATTGCGGCTGCCACTGTCGCAGTCTGTGTCCTGCTGTTGGCTGAGGGACCGCGGCTGCCTGATTTTCATGCATTCGGTTCCATCAACTGCTTCAATGAATTTGCTTGGCATTGACACGCAGTGGCTCAATATTCCATTGCACGAGTCTGGAGTTGCGGGGCCACGAACGAAATGCACACGGAAGCACGTGCTGCCAAGTGCCAAGACCAAACAAATACACACCCTGAACACCCAGCTGCTTGGCACTGATTGGTTGCTGTGGCGCTGGATGTTTCACCGGTTCCTGCCCCTTTTACAGCCTGGAAGCTACACTGTCTTTCACCCGCTGCCATTCAGTGTTACCATACCTGGTATTGAACCGACCGACTCAACCACCTCGTGGCCATTTGAACCACAACTTTCACTCTTTTACCCCGCGGCTTGATTCTTGCTCAGGACAGTGAGTCCAACCAAATTTCGGAACCCTACGCCACTCTCTCGTTGGGCTGCTTTCTTGGATTCATCGCCATGTCGAACCTCTTTTCCGGAATGTAAGTGTTGTGTTGCTCTTCCAAGACAATTTCACCCTCCTCTCCATCCTCGGTCAGTTGGGGAAATTCCGGAGCCCGCGTCCCTTCAGCAGGCGACGTGGGATTCTTGTCTCTTGCATGGATGTTGTGTTCCCTCACCCAACGTCACGCAGACTACTCTCACTCTGATGAATGGACGAGCACTCCTGGGTTACTCCAGCCTCACCTGCGACACCTTCTGGGTGCTCTAAATTATGAATACCGCAGTGATGCTGACCACACCTACTAGCAATGCCCGGCTGAGGGGCACCTCCAGCAAGACTGGGAACAAGAGCCCCGCTTCACCCACAACAGAGGATGGCCACCTCAGCTCGCCTCGGACACTCTCTCACAGAAGCAAGTCATCTAGCAATCTGTCTTCCAAGCTGCCACAGCTCCCTGCATCGTCATCGCTTTCCCAGACGATCAACCTGGCGACAGCCACCGGCGACGAGATCCTGAACTCATACCGTCTGCCGAAGCCATATCCGCTGTGGCTCAACCCCGCCTATGCGAAGCACATCGTTAAGGGCAACTTCATGACTCTCAGCAGCAGGCCCAGGTCGGTGGAGCAGGGCGAGTGGATTGCGCATCAGGGTATGTCTGTCTGTCATAAGCTCTGATTTTTCGCTGCTGACTCCTGGTTAGTTGTTGAGCACTACCGCAACCTCTGGAACTTTGTGCAAGTGGTTTGCGCGAAGGAGGCTGACGGGAAGAACCTGTGCAACACCACAACATGTCCGAAGATGTCTGCTGGGCCGTAAGATGCCCTTTGCCTTTAATAATCCCCGAGACATTCTAACCTTGATGACGCAGGAACCACACCTACACATGGCTCAACGCACGCAAGGAGCAGATCGAGATGCCAGCAATTGAGTACATTGCGCTCATGCAGCGGTGGATCTCGGGCAAGATCGACGACAGCAGGGTATTCCCGACCGACGCCGGCGGCGTCTCCTTCTCGCACAACCCCAGCATCGGCAACAGCAGCCTCCTCAGCGGCTCCGACGAATGGATCGGCAAGCGCAGCGGTTTCCCCAAGGAGTTTGCCGGCATCTGCCGCACCATTTTTCTGCAGATGTTCCGCGTCTACACACATCTTTACTGGGCTCACTTCGTCGAGCCCTTTTACCACCTTAACCTTGAGAAGCAGCTCAACAGCTGTTTCAGCCACTTTATGCTGACCGCCACGGCCCTGGACATGCTCAAGCCTACCGAGCTCGAGCCCATGCAGCCGCTCCTCGACCTGTGGGCTGCTAATGGCACGTTCCCGTCCGAGTCCAAGGTGTACGAGTATGCCAACCTCAAAGCCGGCCAGCGGCTGCTGCAGATTGCGGGGATGGCTTGAGAAGGGGGGGCGAGGCTTTTGCGTTGTGTGTTCACAGTCGGCCTTGATACTTGGCGTGCATCGTCTTGGAGTTCAGGCGTGGGTTTGGGGGAGGAGGCTCCCCAGTTATTTCTTGGGCTTGATTGCGGAGAGGGAAGAGGCATGGCAGCTGCCGTCTGACACGGTACCTACCTGTTGTCAAAGGGAGGACATCTCAATGCGCGATGTTAATAGATTACGGAGGCACATTAGTATCTAGGATTAATGCCATATGGTCCCCGGAATAGATCCATCAAAGTTATCCAAGAGCCCGTGAATATAAGAATAGAAAGACGGAGAGAATAGGAAGAAGGATCAGAAAACAAGGAAAGAAAGATCTACCTAAGAATCACCAATCAAGGCCTTCTTTGCTCTGAGAATCTTATTCCTCATAAACACCTTGATGCAGAATCCCTTCCCCCCGGAGCTCACCTCGGTGTATCTCTAATCTTGATAAGCTCACCTGCGGCCCCTTCCTGCATTAGTGGCGGGACGACAGGGAAGGGACAGGGAAGGCGCTGCGGGGCAGATCCCAGATCCCCACCTGCGGCGAGAGCGGGTCGTCTTGGAATTTTCCACCCAAATTCTCTGCGCAGGCAAACCCAAGTTCCAGACTCGAGGTCCCGCCTTTGCCCATACCCTCCTCGACTTTGACTTTTCTTCCAGCCGTCCAACTTCCTCTCTCCCTTCTCAGAAACCAGATCCTCCAAATTCCCATTCTTCCAAACCTTTCCGACAGTCACCGGCTTTTCAGAGATCAAAATGTCTGGCGATCACATGGATATCGAGGTTGCCGAGAAGCAGCTCAAGTCGCTGGAGCACTCCGAGCAGCACTACTTCAACAGGTATGTTGTGTCTCACAATCTCGAATATTTCCCGATCGCACATGATGCTAACTTATGCGCTTCAGCTATAACCACCATGGTGAGGAGCATTCTCCGCGCGCGATCTCGAATTCTCTTGGCTAACCCTTGCGACCCCGCGATAAGGCATCCACGAGGAGATGTTGGTATGTACCCTTGCTGCCCGCCACAACCCAAAACAAGTCGCAGCCGGCTAACACGCGCTTGCGCGTCTGCAGAAAGATGAGGTCCGCACACGGTCGTACATGAACGCCATCGTCCAGAACAAGCACATCTTCAAGGACAAGATTGTGCTCGATGTGGGCTGCGGTACCGGCATTCTCTCCATGTATGGCTCCCTTGAGGATTCCCCTACGACCTCAAGAAGCAGCGGCTGACAAAGTTTCCCCAGGTTCGCCGCGAAGGCTGGCGCGAAGCACGTCATTGGCGTCGACATGTCCACCATCATCTTCAAGGCCCGCGAGATCGTCAAGGTCAACGGCCTGTCCGACAAGATCACCCTGATCCAGGGCAAGATGGAGGAGATTGACATGCCCTTCCCCAAGGTCGACATCATCATCTCGGAGTGGATGGGCTACTTCCTCCTCTATGAGTCCATGCTGGACACCGTCCTCTATGCCCGCGACAGGTACCTGAACAAGGACGGTCTCATCTTCCCCGACAAGGCCACCATCTTTGTGGCCGGCATTGAGGATGGCGACTACAAGGACGAGAAGATTGGCTGTATGTTTTCTCAGTCTTACTCTTCAGTCAAGTCAAATCACTAACCAATTTCCAGTCTGGGACAACGTCTACGGCTTCAACTACTCCCCCCTGAAGGAGACCGCCCTCTCGGAGCCCCTTGTCGACACCGTCGAGATGAAGGCCGTCGTCACCGACCCCGCCCCGATCATTACCCTCGACCTGTACAAGGTCACGCCGGAGGATCTGGCTTTCAGCTGCCCGTTCCAGCTCACCGCGCGGCGGGATGACTTCATCCACGCCCTCGTCGCGTGGTTCGACATCGAGTTCACGGCCTGCCACAAGCCGGTCCGCTTTTCCACCGGTCCGCATACTAAGTACACGCACTGGAAGCAGACCGTCTTCTACCTCAAGGACGTGCTCACCGTCCAGGAGGGCGAGAAGGTCCAATGCTCGTTGCACAACCGGCCAAACGAGAAGAACCGTCGCGATCTCGACATCAAGGTCGAGTACCGCCTCGAGACGACGGACCCCAACCGCCAGGCCGAGGGGAGCTGCCTGTACAAGATGTGCTAATTGGGTTACACCGGGAAGCGGAACAGTTCCGTCTGGTGGGAGTTTGGGAGGGGGTCAAAAATGGAGACAATGAGTGGCCGAGTCCGCCGCCACCAACGAATTCACTGGCACTAATAATGGCTGCTGGTAACTGGCGGGCTTAATTTCACAACTAGAGAAGGGTCAAACGGCGTTTTTCTTGGCTTTATCATCATTTGCGCCACCGAGAGAGCGAGAGCAAAACGTGGTCCAGAGAAAGAGAAGTCCGTAGATGGGGGACGCGGAGTGTCATGACGAACCATGTGTGTCTTGATGAAATAGGGATACCCGTAAAAAATGGGATGAATACTAGACGGACCTTTGCTGAACGGAACCGGACGGCCTGACTGACTCTCTTTGTGATTTGACTTCTGCTTTTTTCATCTTTCCACTATTCTGAAACTGCAGTCGAAACCTCTCTCTGTTCGCCCCTTCAAACTCATCGTTGCTCTTTTCTCTGTTTACAATGCGCTCTTTTGGGCGAAGTCGTCATCATCACTGTCGTCACAGTCATTTCCCCGTAAAAACCAATTGTCCTTTCCTCTCGCATCCCGGAGCCCTTGAAGAGGAGAAGTCAAGTACTACCTAGACAGCAGACAACACAAACAACAAAAGCAGAAACAAGAGGAGAGGAGATGTAGTAAAACCACGGCCCACCATTTTCGGCTGTTTTTTTTTTCTTGTTTGACTTGAGGGTAGTCTGATAGGTATCTGTTTTTTTACCTCACCTCGTCAGACTTCAAGCTTCCTTTTTGGTCCTTTTCCTCCCTTCCCATATCTCTGTTTCTCCCCCCCCCTCTTCTCCTTCAACCCTCGCTCCGCGCCGCTTTTATCCACCAGCCCGCTTCCTTTTCCCCCCTGCGCTGACCACAATTCCTTCCCTAAACAAGATCAAGATCCAGGTCCTCAAACCCCTCCCCGCCTTGCCCAATTTTCTTTCTCTCGGTCATCGCCTTCTCACTGATCGCCAACGCAGCCGACAAAATCCCAGGCGACTTCGGAGGAGCGCCCATAACGAACTCAACCGGGCCGTCAGGGGCGGCCGCGGCAATGGCTGCCAAGCCCAGGGCAGAGCGATTCGCGTCTTCGTCACCCTGCGAGGAGCCATACAGCGAGCCGCCCGCCGCGCCAGGGGTCTGGGGCCTGCTCTCGGCACCGTTTTGGCTTTGGCTCTGGTCAGGGTAGAGGAGGAGGAGGGGATCACGGCCTGTTAGGCTGGTGGTGTGGGGTGCGTTTTTCGAATCTTTCTTCAACGTGTTGGAGAGGGTCAAACGAGACAATTCCTCCAAATCCTTCGCCATCTCCACCAAGCGCTTGTTGTCACTCCCACTCAAGGCCCTCGCCCTGCCCGCCGCCACCGCAACCTCCCCCAACCACTCAGTCAACGATGCCGCCCTGGCTCTGCCCGTGCTCTACTGGGCGGAGCCATAGCGCTCAATAATCCGTGCCACCCGCTCAGCAAGCTCGTTCGCCTCGGAGCGCGTCGCCGCCTCGGCGTACACGCGGCAGGCGTTCTCGGTGCCGCTGGCGCGTGCGAATGAGCGCGCGTCTTTATACTTCTTGACGGCCTGGTCGATCTCCTCCTGGGCGCCTTCCGGGTGCGACAGGCGGCGCTCGGCGTCGGTGGTGGCGAACAGGTCCTTGTTGCCCACCTCGACGCGCACCAGGCGGTTGGGCAGGTCCGCATATGTCATGGCCCAGTCGCGGAGCGTCCACTGCTTGTGCGCGAGGATGACCTCGACCATGAGCATGTCGGACAGGGCGTCGCCGACGGTTTGATTGATGAGGTCGCCGAGGGCGGCGAGCGTGTCCAGGGCGTCTTTTTGAGCCGGGGACTGGGGCTCGGTGGTTTGGAAGGCGGTGAGGGCGTCGGGGGAGAAGAGGACTGTGCCGTGCCCGTTGGCTTCGAAGTAGACGCCGATGTCGAAGCCTTGAGCAACGTGGTGCAGGTGCTTGACGCCGGTCGGGGTGCAAATGACGGGAAGCTTGAGGTGCTGAGTAATGTAGTTTGTGCTGGCGCCGTTGGCGTAGGCAGTCTGCACAACGCCGATGCGGAGCTCGTTCTTGAGCCCGGCGCTCTCAACCAGATCGCCGATGAAGGAGGCGGCCAGCGAGGAGATGCGGTCGCCGTCCAGCATGACGAAGCCGCTCTCGGGGTCGACCCAGTAATAGATCAGCCGGTCGGCATCGCCGTCAAAAGAGCAACACCTGACGCCGGGGTGCGGCTTGGGGTTGGGAGGAGCCCTCTGCTTCGTCTTGACGTAGTCGGCACCGCACTGGAACGAGTTAGTTGTATCCACTTTGAAGAGGGGAGACACGTACATCGAGGTTGAGCACCTCGGGCCGGACGACATTGTCGTTGGCAACCTTGACATCAAAATTGACCTTGTCCTTGGGAATGTACTTGAGGAACTCGGCCAGCTTGGGGCCGCCAACACCGTTGGCGCAATCCACCACCAAAGTCCCGTCGATGACATACTCGGTCTTGGTGGCTTCCAGGGCGTCGGCGAGGGCGGTGACCAGAGTGTGTCCCGAGGGCCGAGTATCGCGGCCGTAAACGACCTTGGCGGGGGCCTTGAGATCGATCTTGAGCTCGGTAGCCAGCTTGTTGTAGACGTTGACGAGCTCGGCGTCGCTCGGGGCGTTGACCAGGGCAGTGGCATAGCGTTCCCAGTCTTGCTCCAGCATCTCGCCCAGGGGGTCGACGATCTTGACACCATTGTCGCAGGCCGGGTTGTGGCTGGCGGTGATCATGACACCAATGGCCTGGCTGTTGAGCTTGCGGCTGCGGAGCGAGGCCAGCAGACCGACGCGGAACGAGACGCCCTCGAGCAGGTCCGCCTTCATGCGGAAGCCGGCGGTGCCATATTTGTAGAGCTGGCCCTTCTCGAGCGGCACAATGGGGTGCTTGGCCGAGGCGGTCTGGATCGACGCGTCGTGGTTCTCCATGTTGGGAGGTGGTGGTGTCGGTGGAGGTGTGAGCTGACGGGGGCTGGTGCGGGGTATGGAGAGGAACAATGGTGGTGGTGGAGGAAAGGTTGAAAAGCTAGAAGGTGGGAGGGGGGAGGGATCGGCGGATTATAGCGCAATTTGAGGAAAGATGCGGGAAGAAGGGACGGAAGTGAGGTGGAAGCTCAGGACTAGACCTCTCTGATGAACCGAAGGCGGGACAGGGCAGCAGCCAGTGGAGGTTCACCCAAGAGCTGCCCTGCCCCGCGCCTGTTGCTTGGAAGTCCAGGTGGGGGTTCACCGTTACCCCTTGGCAGGTGTGGAGTGGTTAGTGCTAGCTGAATTGGGATTAGTGTCTCGTACCTTGGGCCGGCGTGGCTTGGCAGATTGAGGATCGGCGCGCTATCTTGTCTCGTCTCAAAGCGCGTCGCTCTGGGAACCAAAATCATGACCTCTTGTTCAACAACCATCAACGCAGCAACCACCCCGAAAAAATGAGACATCGAAAATTTGCAGTTTGAGACACCGCTGTGGACTCTCCGCTGGTTTTTTTTTTGTTTTGTTTTTTTTGGTTCGCTTTTTTCTTGAGATTTTTCATTCACTCCCACAGCTGCCTGTTGCTCAATCTTTTCGTTTGTTGACTTCCCCCTTTGCCCTGTTCCTTGCTTCCCTCGAGGCTGCGCCCTCCACCATGTCTCACTCAGCTTCCGCAAATCCTTTGCTTCTCGAGTGGGTTAAAGAGTGGTACGACACCGCTAAAGAGCGCAACTCGAAGGGCGTCACCACATACAAGCACGCCTACGACTCCCTCAGGGCTTGCCCTATCACTTTCGAGCACCCATCATCACTGCAGCAACTGAAAGGTTTTGGACCGAAGTTGTGCGAGCGACTCACCGAGCAGCTGAGAAATTACTGCGAGGAAAATGGACTTCCCATGCCACCCCACCCGAGCTCGAAGAAGCGAGCCGGCAGATCAAACCAAGGGGAGGACGACGGGGAGGACGAGACGGCGCGCCCGGCCAAGAAGCCAAGAAAGGCCAAACCATACGTGCCCGCATACAGATCGGGCGCATATGCGCTGGTGGTTGCCCTGTCCAGCGGCGGAGAAGAGTCCACAGGGATCCCAAAGGCTGAGCTGATAGAGGCAGCTCAGCCTCACTGCGACTCCTCCTTCTCAGCCCCGGCGGATCCAACCAAGTTCTACACCGCCTGGAACTCGATGAAAACGTTGCTCACGAAGGAGCTTGTTTACGAGCGGGGCCGACCCCTGAAGCGGTATGCCCTCACAGACGAGGGCTGGGAGGTGGCAAAGAGGATCCAAGAAGCCGCTGTTCTCAGGGGTGGCACTACCATTTCGACTTCAACCACGGCGGCAGCCGAACCATTACCGGGGCCCAGCCAAGCAGCAACGTTGCCTTCTCCTAGCTCCCGACCAGCAGCTGAATCCCCTCGTTGTCCTCGACGACGAGGACGACACTGTCTCCCAACGGCCAAGAAAGTCGGAATTTGGAGACGTAGTAGCAGACGGAACAGCCGCGGCTGACGATGCTGCCCTTCCCGCATTCACACCAATCAGGCTCGCACCCGGCTCATTTACCGTTGAGCTGATCCTCGACAACCGGGAAGTCAGAGCCAAGACAGACCGAGACTACATGCAGGAGGAGCTCGCCAAACGGGGCGTCAAGCCCACCGTCCGGGCGCTAGAGCTGGGAGACGCCCTGTGGGTTGCCCGGTGCAAGCAGCCAGGCTGGCTCGCTCAGCAGGGCGCCGAAGGCGACGAGGTGGTGCTCGATTTCATCGTCGAGCGGAAGCGGCTGGACGATCTCCTCGGCTCGCTGCGAGATGGCCGCTTCCACGAGCAAAAGTTCCGGCTGCGGCGGTCCGGCGTCAAGAATGTCATCTACATCGTAGAAGAGATCAGCATGGACGCGACGCATTTCCAGAAGTACGAGGAGTCGGTGCAGTCGGCTATGGCGTCGATGCAAGTGGTCAATGGTTACTTCTTGAAGCGGACGCAGAAGATGGACGACACGATCCGGTATCTGGCGTCCATGACCAAGATGCTTAAGACAGTGTATGAGGGGAAGAATCTTGATGTAATACCAACGAGGGTTCTGACGACGAAGAATTACCTGCCGCTGCTGAAGCATCTTCGGGAGACAAAGCCGTCGGCAAGCCACCACATTAGCTACCCCGCGTTTGCGTCACTGGCATCCAAATCGAACAATATGGCGCTACGGGACCTGTTCTTGAAGATGCTGATGTGCTCCAAGGGGATTACGGGGGAGAAGGCGATTGAGATTCAGAAGGTGTGGAAGACGCCAAATGAGTTCGTCAAGGCTTATGAGCGGTGTGGCTCGGGCGAGGAGGGGAAGAGACGCAGGATGGATCTTGTGTCGAGCCGGCTTGGCCATCTCGTCGGGCGGAAGAAGATTACTAAGGTTTTGAGCCAGAGACTGGCCGAAGTATGGGGGGAGGCATAGCTACGAGGCTCCAGGAAACCATCCTTTTCATATCTCACAGACGAAGAGTCAACCACATTAGATACCCACTATACAATTATATTCCACAACCCTATCTTGCTCTACCTCACCCTTACGCCTCACCCTTCATCACCTTTGCCAACAACCCCCATCTTCCCCTCCCCAACCCCTCCAAATACCCTCAAACTCTTCTCCACATACTTCGCCGTCATATCCACCTCCACATTCACCGTCTCACCCACCCCCTTCCCAGCCGTCACCACCCTCTCCTGGGTATACGCAATAAGCATCACCTCCCACCACCCCTCCGCATCATCAACCCTCGTGACCGTCAAACTCGCCCCATCCAACGCAATAAACCCCTTATACACAACATACCTCAACACCTCCCTCTTCACCGGCTGAAACCTGAACGTCACTGCGTTCCCATCAGGCCTCTTCTCCAAGATCGTCGCGGTGCAGTCCACGTGTCCCTGCACAAAGTGACCCCCCATGCGGGTGTCGGCGCGCACGGCCCGCTCGAGGTTGACGGGGGATGAGGTGGTGAGGAAGCCGAGGTTGGTGAGGCGCAGGGTTTCGGGGGCGATGCCCACTGTGAAGGAGGGACGGGGTGAGGGTGAAGGAGGTGACGGTGAGACAGACGCCGTTGATGGCGATCGAGTCGCCGAGGTGGCAGTCGGTGAGGAGGGAGAGGTGGAGGAGGGTGATGGTGAGGAGGTGCCGCCGGTGGAGTCGGAGGGTTGAGCTCCGTGACAGCTATGGGAAGGGGTGGTTAGTGAGAGGTGGGGAAAGGGGAGATGGGGGAGGGCGTACTGCCTATCTCTTCGACGATGCCGGTGAACATGGTGGCGGTTGGGGGGTCCGAGATGGTTGAGTGAGATAAAGTCGGTGGTGAGGGATGATGGTGACCTCGGTTATCTTTGATGAGTAGGTAAAAGGATTTGCTAAGATTTTCAAGTCAGTTCAGATCACTCCTGAAAGACTCAAATCTTGTCAATTGATCACTCACCTCAAGTTGATTCCGGGAAATGTATCAATAGGAGTCACAGTTCAACCGAAACTCGGAGCTCGGTGAGGAGGGTTGGCCGGCGATGGTGGGGCGGCCCGAAACTACCCCGCGATAATTAGCCTGGTAACTGATTGAATGGATAAGGGTTAGGGGTTGTTAAGCTTCCTCGCTTCCAGGTTCCTGCCAGTAGCTCACCATCCTTGTTGCACGATTCCAGAAAGGGCAAGTCTTCCAGCTCAAGCAACCGCCTGTGGTACGGAGTATCACACTTCATTTCACCCAATTGACGGCGGTCGCAGCTCCTGCGACATTAACACGGCCTGCTGTTTTAGGATGATTTCCAGTCCTTATCCGTACAGTGTGATACAGTGTTGAAATTAACGGGGATGCTGCAGGCAACCGCGGGCTGCTGGCCTTTCCTGGGCCAGGATGAGCATCCATTTTCCGTCGGGGTGCTGACTGAGCTGACACGGCCGGCAACACGAGGCCAAATCAGCAGTCTCAGATTGCCGGCGCGTCTCCAATGCTTCCCATGAGGACCACAGCACGATGCCGCGAGCAAGACGGCTATGGCGTTGGCTTCGGGTAGCAGCCGTGCTCACCATCTTCTTCCTCATCCTCGATGCTGCCCGCGACAGCGACCTTCTGAGCTCCCCATCGAACACTCACCATGAGTCCAACCCCGACATCTGCCGCCCTCACGGGTGGAAGCCCTTCCGCCCCTCCTCCCCCAACTCCCCACGCCGCAAAGTCTACGACCTCATGATGATCAACACCGAGCTCGACTGGCTCGAAATCCGCCTCAACACCACCTTCTCCGAAGTCGACTACTTCATCCTGGTCGAAGCCAGCCGCACCTTCACGGGCCTTTCCAAGCCCCTCACCCTCAAAGCCAACCTCCCCTCCTTCGCCCCCTACGCCTCCAAAATCATCTACCACGAGATCCAATACCCCTCCGACTTTCACCCCCGCTCCACCTGGGACATGGAAGACCACCAGCGCAACGCCATGCTCACACAAGTCTTCCCCACCCTCACGGGTCCCCAAACTCCCAATTTGGGTGACGTGCTCGTCGTCTCAGACGTGGACGAGATCCCGCGTCCCTCAACCTTCGCCCTACTCCGCGCATGCGCTTTCCCCCGCCGCCTGACCCTCCGCAGCCGGTTTTACTACTACAGCTTCCAATGGTTGCACCGCGGGCCCGAGTGGCCGCATCCGCAAGCGACGTACTACCAAGGTCCCTCCCGCACCCTCCTGCCTAACGACCTGCGGATTGCGGACGGCGGGATGTGGCCGTTTCGCGAGTGGGAGAAGGGCGAGCTGAAGAATGCGAGTTGGCATTGCTCGTCGTGCTTTGAGACGGTGGGGGAGCTGTTGAATAAGATGGCGTCGTTTTCGCATGTGAGTATGAACGCGGAGAGGTTTAAGGAGAGGGGGAGGATTTTGGAGAGTGAGGGGAAGGGATTTGTGGGAGAGGGAGGGGAGGATTTTGAGAGGGTTGAGGGGAATGGGGATGTACCGGGGTTTTGTTGGATAATAGGGAAAGGTTTGGGTATATGCTTGATCGGGATGGGGAAGGGGCCGGGTTTAGAGATTGGAAGGGGTAGAGGGGGGATTGTGAGTGGTATGGGTGATTTGTTGCCTGTTCTTGGATGAAAAGGACGTGTTCCATATGCGATGAAGCCGTCGACAGCCCAGGATTCAACAATCAACGTGTTATGCGAAGGCGAGCAATTTGGGATTGGCGTTGCTCATTGGTAAGTGGCTTCTTGACATATAGACACGCTTTGCACCGTCACTAACACTATTGAGACATCAGAAAGATATCCCGGATTCATGTAACTTATCACATTATACTCTATTCGTTGAACACCACACATTCCGTGGATTGTTTTGCTGCCGTGCTGGACCCCGGGACACTTCATCCCCAGACTGGTCCGACAGCGAGTATGCAAGAAGGAGTGTGTTTGAAGGAGCGTACTCAGTTGCACCCTCTTTTGTGTGGGTTGAGGGAGTTAGGCGAAGGTTAATGTAGCCACCGGGGCTTGCTGGTTGGTATATCTTCATCATGGCGTCTTTGTTTGTTACGGATGATATCCGTTCGCTAGGTAAGCATGTTGTTATGACCATCTGTCGTCGATTCTTCCCTCCTTCCTTTCCGTTTCATTCCCCCATATCTTCCTCTCTTAAATTCCTTTCCAATGCCGTCATACACTTCCCTTCCAATCTTGCCAGCTTTTTTTCCAATGAACAAATCACTAACTTTCCACGCGAGATCATTGCAAAAACCAGGGCAGCAACAAACGCCGCTGCTCCAAAGCCTGCTCCCGCCCTCAATCGCCGGTTCGCACTGCTAATAACTGGAGATGTCGCATGATTCGAATGCACGCTCCGCGTAGGACTGCTGCCTCCGCCATTTCTGTTGGCCGAGCAATCCTTCTCTATGCAGCTCGCGACGTCAGAATGCAACGCCTTGCGTTCCTTACACAGGCATAAAGACTTGGGGCCTTTACAGCCGTAGAACGGTACGTTGAAGGGGCAGAGCCGCGCGCACTGCGGGATCCTGTCGAGCGCCGTATCGAAGCAGTTCTTGTTTTGCGAGGAGACACGGACGGCGGCCACAAGGAGCAGCCCGACGGCGAGCTGGAGGTGGGAAACCTCATCTCGATAAGGGGGTTATTCGTCCTTTAGGCCTCGAGGGGATATGGGCAACAAGAGCTTGTTAAGAGGGGGTACCATCCTTTGTCCATACCCAACAATCCGTCATCTAACCCGCAAATCCCGCTCTTCCACGTCCAACATGACTCGTTGCTTGGTATCTATTTCTCAAAGCGTGCTCGTCTGGTGTAAATGGCATCCTGAGTGAACATCTTGTTGCAGTCATTTTTCGTGGCTTCCCCCATCCCCTCTCCCGGTTCCATCCTCCCGCTTTAGTTCATCCGACCCCTTCTCCTCCACTTCATATTACCTCAAAGCACCACCTTGATCCCCATTAGATCCCTCAGCTCTTCCTCCAACAAGCCGCTAACTCCACGCCCTAGATGATCGCAAAAGCCAGCGCGGCAACGAATGCCCCTGCCCCAAAGCGCGTTCCAGACCTCGATTGCCGGTCTGCACCGCTAATGACCGAGGACGTCGCTTGGTTCGAAGGCACACTTCGGGTTGGGCTGCCGCCTCCACCACCCCATTGTCCCCACCCGCCTTCGTCGTGGTAGCCGTTGGAGGGGGCGTTGGCGACGTCGGCGGCATAGAGGGAGGCGACGAGACATACGAGCCCTGGTTCCCGCCCGATCCTCCCGTCCCAGCGCAGTCACAAACTAAGCGCCCACATCAGTTGCCCATCTCAGACACACTAGCCGCAAAAGAAAGGTTTGCTCACCAGCATCAGCGCCATCAATCACATTCTGAAACTCGGACGCCGGGCACGACGACGCCACGCAGTTCTCGATGGCGGCATACAGAGCGGCTTGTTGCTTGCACTGACATGCGAAGTCGAGGCCGCCGCACCCGATCGAGGGTGCATTGTCGAGGAAACAGGGCTGTGCGCATGAGGGAATCTCGGCGAGGGCTACGGAGGTGCAGTCGTCGGCTTGCACGCCGGTTGCAAGGAGGAGCGCGGCGGCGGCGAGTGGGAGGGTTGGGAACCTCATCTTGGGGGTAATGGTAGGGGCTTTGTGGTTGTTTGGATGATGAGGGGATGGTGGTTGGAGGGTTCTCAGCGGTGCTGTGCCTTGGA
Organism: Collariella sp. IMI 366227; assembly: GCA_027946355.1. Lineage (NCBI taxonomy): Eukaryota > Fungi > Ascomycota > Sordariomycetes > Sordariales > Chaetomiaceae > Collariella > Collariella sp. IMI 366227. The sequence goes on from JAPEUS010000008.1 coordinate 1,374,815, forward strand.
GAGGTGAGACATGGAGGGGGCGCGCGAGGTCGTACTCCAGCTGGGTATCTGAGAAAGAAGAGCTTGATAAGAGACCAGCCCGTTCCGGCTGAGCAACCCAACAACCCGTCATCTCACCCACACAGTCCCACTCCTCCATGCTCAACGGCCAGCAGGGATCGGCATGCGGAGGAGCTGCCTTGGAGCTGGACCGGCTTGACAAGGGGGACTCCCATTTGCAAGGCGGGATCGATGCTCAAGCTTCGGCTTTCACGTGTGCTGTTGCACACACAAAGGGAAGAGCCGATTCCGCTGCCCTATGGGATGAAGTCATTCCAGCCCAGCTTGCCTACGTAGTATGGTGTGGCACATGCGGTGCTCCTTCCGGTTTGGGGAAGAGAATGCGGGATGCGACGGGGATCGCCAACCGTCAGCCTTGATATTAAGGGGAGTGGCTGTTACGAGGTGAGGGGTGGGTGGTGGGATTTGAAGGTTTAAGGTGAACGCCATCATAGCTCAAAGTGTTTCTTGATGTGACTGCCCATGTGGATGTTCTCTTGCCTAGCTCAGCACCGCTGTGTTCCTGAGCAGACCAAGGCGAACGGAAGAAGGGTCTCTATCTTCAGATGAACTTCCCTCATGATCTCGATTTACCACCCTTACGGCAGTCCGTAGATGTACTGTGATCGTCCTGGCAGCATAGAAACCCTGCCGGGCGGGGGTGGGTCAAAAGTTAAAACCAGTTCCTGGTTCCTGTCAAGGTGCATCACGATTGGCCACCTCCAGGTTCGCCGAGGCATGGCATCTGGGGGATGCTGAGATTTGCACATGATCGGGACCTCAGCCTTCCTTCATGCCCAAGGACCAAAATTCAAATAATGGCAATATTCGTTGTTGGGAGGTCTCACAAAACACGGGATTAAAGACCATAAGAGGTGCTAATAAAGGCGGCACTAAACGAGCAACACTCCTTGATATTGGCACTGAAAATTCTTTGGCAATATTTGAGTTCATTGCCATATTCATTAAGTCGCCATCTATTTTCTGCTTCGCGAAAATTGGTCCAATCCAACATCAATGAAATGATGGGGTACAGGACGACGACCCGTCAGTCAATGAGGACGAGTCACGGCCCTCCCACTTTTTTACACGAACTTATTAGACCGTGCGTCTTTGGGGACCGCATCCGGCCGAGTGGGCCTCAACCGGGGTCGGAGCCGGGAGGGCCGGCCAAGAGTCGGAGCCCGAAGCGGGGACGAAGCGGATGTGCTTTATAGCTTGCCGGTTGATGAGGAGTTGGCCAGTAGACAATAAGGCCAGCTGCTTGCCCGAGTATCACAAAGGCCGTTTGCAGCCTTTCACTGAAACAAATAAGCTCACAAACTCCCTACTTCGGTATTTTAGGTCCAATTTCGAAAAGTCTCCCGTCAGACTCCAGATTGTCAGAACACCAGGTCGAGTGTGACAGAAAGAGGAGCCTGGCCTGACCTCCCCCGCACGAACCCCTCCACGCAACCGTGACCTCAAGCGCTATGTCTCTTCTCCACTCCAAACCCCCAACTGTCATCCTATCGATCAGCATATCTTCAACTCTCCTGCTGCGGGGTTCCCGCAACAACGCCCTATTCCTAGACCTGTCTTGTCCGACATACCTCATCCACCAAACAGCTTCGATATCGACCATTCATCATGGGTTCTGTCGGGGAGGACAAAAAAAAGCAGCCCTTCACGGTGCTGATCACCGGCTTCGCAGTGCGTGTTCCTGTTCTTGCTGCACCCAGTATCAATCTAGAACTTAGACAGCATCTAACACCCTTCCCAGCCCTTTAAGAGAGACTACCCCATCAACCCCTCCTGGGAAATCGTCCGCGGCCTCCCGGAATGGCTTCCCCCGCTCCGCGCCAAGACCACCGCCGCTGCCGCCGCCGCAGCCTCCGACCAGGAGGACTCCACCACCACCCCGGTTCGCATCCTCATCGTAAGCTGCCCTTCTGGGCCCTCAACCTTCCCTCAGCCCTCCATCAACGGTCAACCCTCCTTCAACCCTCCGTGAAAGCCCCCCAACCTAAATCAACACAACTAACACCCCAACCAGCACCCCTCCCCAATCAAAGTCTCCTACACCACCGTCCGATCCCTCATCCCCTCCCTCTGGAATCTCGACGGCACCCACCACCCGAAGACCCTCCCTTCCGCACCCGGAAACTAACCCCACCCCACCCCCGACGCAGTAATCCACGTCGGCATGGCCGGACCCCGACTCTTTTACTCCATCGAACGGCGCGGGCACAGAGACGGGTATGTCATGGCGGATGTGGATGGGGAGTTTCTTGGGGATGAGAAGCGCCGGCGAGATGGGGACAAGGGGGTGAGAAGGGGAGGGAGGTAAAGAGGAGTGGGTGTGGGAGGGGGTGCTGGGGAGTTGGAGAGTGGTTTTGATGTAGATGATGTGCTGCGGAGGTGGAGGAGGGGTTCGCCGGTGAGTTGTCCCTTTCTTCCTTCCCCTGATTTTTGACAAGGGCGGTGTGGTCGGGGGTGTGGTGGGGTGGTGATTGTGTGAAGGGGTGGGTAAAGGGGTTGTGCTGACAGAAAGGGGGCAGAAACACCTCGATTTGAGAATTTCGGAGGATGCCGGGCACTATCTCTGCGATTTCATATACTTTTCCAGTCTGGCGCATCTGTACAAGGCTGAGAAGGAGAGGAAGGTGCTGTTTCTGCATGTGCCGAGCGATGCGTCGGAGCATAGCGTTTTAACTGGGAGGGAGCTGTTGGTGCAGCTGGTGAGGTCGGTGGTGGAGAGTGAGGTTGCGAGGAGACATAGCGGGAAGGAGGAGGAGGGTGATTTATGAGTGGGATATTTCTTGGGTATTTATGAGGGTGGGATGCTTCTTGGGTATCCTTCTTTGAATCGTTTTTGGACAGCGGGTGGCAGGTCTAGAATATCTAAGCGCTGCCAGGCCGCGAGTTAGGACAACTAACGGGTAATATTACGATTCATGATCTAGTAGTCTATGAAAACGCTCCAGATACCCCACTGAAACACCGACACCATCTATCCTCGTGGTGTATGCATGTATGCCCTCGCTCTAAACTCCCAAAATCGCTCTCTATAAAGCCCGAAATAAAACAACACCCCTGTCAAAGCTTCTGCTTCTTATACGGCGCCCGATGATACTGACACGGCCCCGCAATCTTCACATCCAACTCGGTCGCCACCTTAAGCACAAACTCCGGCTCCCGCAGGAACTGCCTGGCAACAAATGCGAAATCCGCCTTTGCCTTGCCCTCCGCATCAGCCTGCACCACATCCCGCGCCATCTCGGGATCGCGAATCATGCCCACGCCGCCGATCGCCAGCTTCTTCCCCTGCCGCTGCATCTCGGCCCGGATCTCGGCCGACAGGTTGATCTGGTAGTACGGGTTCAGCTCAATCTTTTGCAGCGGGTTGTTGCCGCCGGACGAGACGTCGAGGAGGTCGACGCCGAGGTCGGGGAGGAGGGTCGCGAGCTGCTTGGCTTCGGAGATGTCCCAGGATGGGGTGGCAGTGTCGTACTCCATCCATTCCGTGGCGGAAATGCGGAGGAGAAGGGGCATGGTAGAGGGCATAACGGCGCGGACTGCCCGGATGACTGAGGTGAGGAGGCGCGCGCGGTTGGTGAAGCTGCCGCCGTAGGAGTCGGTGCGTTGCTGAGTGGGTGTTAGTTAAAAGGTAGGGTAAGTGGGGGGGGGGAAAGGAGGGCTTACGTTGGTAATGGGCGAGAGGAACTCAGTGATGAGATAGCCGTGAGCGCCGTGGATCTCAATGGTGTCAACCCCGGCCGCCAGTGCGCGCTTGGCCGCGTCGACGTAGCTCTGCACAAGGCTCTCGATCTGCTCGACCGTCATCTCCTTGGGCGTCGGGTAGCCCTCAGCCCAGGCAATGGCGCTGGGCGCCCAGAGATTCTCGGGCCAGCCGCCGACCTCTGCGGTAGCCACCTCGCTGCGACCCGGCGTGACGTGCCACGGCCCGAGGGTGCTGGCCTTGCGCCCGGCGTGCGCCAGCTGGATGCCGATCTTCTGCCCCTGCGAGTGCACGTAGTCAACGATGCGCTTCAGCGGCGCGATCTGGCTGTCCTGCCACAGGCCGCTGTCCTCGGGCGAGATCCGGCCGTTGGGCGTAACGGCGGTGGCCTCCACGATAGTCAGGGCGGCGCCGCGTTGTGCGAACGAGCCGTAGTGGACGAGGTGCCAGTCGGTGAGGTGGCCGTCATCGGCTGAGTATGTGCACATGGGGCTGACGACGAAGCGGTTCTGGAGAGAAAGATCCCGAAGCTTGATGGGTGTGAAGAGGGTAGGCACGTCGGCGCCGGGATGGAGGGCGGTGCCCGCGGGCGGGTTCTGCGCCGGGGTGTAGAAGGGGACGCCAACGGCGGGCGTGCTCGCGGTCTTCTTGACAGTCATGATGGCGGTTTGTTTGAGTTTCTGCGCGATGGTAGGTCTCATGTGAGGGCTCAGGGGCTCAGGGTGGGAAGCTGAGGGTGATTGATGATGTGGGATATGAAATGAACCACAGGAAGACAAGTGAAGACTGGATGATTGGAAGGAGTGTCAACAAGTCAAGAAGATTTTATTTAGTATATATACCCATTCCCATCCTCGTAGTGAGGGGGCATTCCTTCTAGAATTCTCATCGAAGCATGTCTCATGCGTTTCTCTTGGTGATGAATAATCGCGCTGTCTCTCTCAGGGGACACTGTCAAGAAATCGTGGCAAATAACCTTTTCCCGCGACCTGCCTGGTGGAAGTTTGCCCGAGGTTCCAGGCAGGAATGGACAAAAATCAAGGTTTGGGTGGCGCCATCGTCCAGAAACCGGTGCTTGCTGAGTAATAAACAGGGGGTGCTTGTGGCTCCGGATCACGGCAATGGTCTAGTACAACCCTAACCCTGTTGTTTTATTTTGCCAGCAGACAGGGATGGTGGCTTATCGAGGGTGCTTGAAATGGATCTGAAATCCAGATGCATCACGTGACTACTTATTGCCCGCGCGCGGGCGCGTGCTCGAAATCTTGAAATCGGGTGCGTGCGCAGCCGATAAGCTGCTCGATAAGTCGCCGGCACCCGGTCGCGCGCGTCATCGCCGCTACTTATCACCCGTCACCGGTCAACCGTCACTCACGAAAACCACCCCCAGCCAGCCAGCAAGCAAATCAAACCTAGGACCCAATCCAGGACCGAGCTTCCTCTAGACTCTTGATTTCCCGTATGGATGATCGCTACCTCGCTGCCGCCGACCGTGCCCGCGAGGCGCGCAGGGCCGGCCTGCAAGCGAAGAAGGAGGAGCAGCCCGCTAATACGGCGCGGAGCTATGCAGCTAAGCAGCGAGAGTGGAGGGTAAGTGCGCAGTCCCAAAGGAAGTGGTCGGTTGGCGGGTCCCCTGTTGGAAAGAAGGGAAGAAAGTTTTGTTCTCTCCACCAGCTTAGCTGCTTATGCGGTCTGGCAATAACAGAGGTGGTGTCTTACGCCCCGCGTAGCCGAGGACGGCTCTCTGTACACCTGGCCGGACGGGGAGCTTGTGACCCCCGACAAGCTGGCTGCTTGGCTGAAGGAGGATATCCTGCTCCGGCGAGTAGCTAAGCCGGCTGTACGGCGACGACGCAGGCCCCGCTCCATCGCGCAGCAGAAAAGATTGAGCAACAGGATGCCGAGGCTATGGTCGAGGTCCAGGTGCTTGCCGAGACCTTGGGGGTGCCGTTGGCCGACGCCGCCGAGCTGATTGCAGACGACAGAGAGGGCTACGTACCGCCTGCATCACTTGCAGCGGCCGTTACCGAGGATGAGGGGAGACGGCGGCTGCTGCGGGAGAAGAGAAGGAAGGGGCACCCTGCTGACGAGGGGACGGTGGACGCCTATATCGCGGCCGTCATCGAGCTATGGAGGGTGCAGGTGGCCCATGGCAGCCACAATACCGAGAACCCGCGTGGGCTTGCTGTACGGGGCTTCCTCGAGCAGCGTGGACGGCAGCGCAGCCGGCTCGACCGAGAGACTTTCCAAGACCGCGGCATCGATGGCATCCAGGCTGGCTACTCGTCGGAGGAGTGGCTCCGCATCCAGGACATCCTGTTGAACGGAGCGGCCCATACGCCGCAACAGAACCTCCGGACCCGTGCCGACCTTCTTTTTGGCCATTATTACCTGCTCCGGGGGGAGAACCGCCGGAAGATGGAGCTCGCCGATCTCTCCCTTCTCGACTATCCTCCGTCCGAGGGCCCTACGCGTTGCAGCTGCCTTGTCAGCCTTCTCCAGGACGGCAAGATGAACAAGACAGCGAAGAAAGAGTTCATGGGGTCGCTACGCCATAAAGACCCTCTCCTTTGCACTCAGGGCGCTCTCGCGCAGCTTCTGTTCTGGCGGTGGCATATATCGGGCGAATCCCCGCCCTCCTTCCGGCGCCGGAAGGACTGGTATAAGATCAAGGTTCTCGTCGGTCGGGGCCGCGAGCAGGAGCTCTCGTACGCTGTGCAGCTCCAGGAAACCTGGCGGGTCTTCGGCGCCGCCGGCATCGTTTCCTCGAAAAGACGCACCTGCCGCGCCGTACAGGCACCCAGGAGGCCGAGACATACGGCACCTCGCTCGCCCAGATCTCGCAGGCCGGCCGCTGGAACCAGAGCATCCTCGTCAAAGCGTATCTGACGCACCTGCCGCGGGAGTTTATGCGGATCGTCGCCGGCTTCGGGCTCCTCCGGCGATTACTTCCTCGCCCGCGCTGCGCATGAGCCGCCGTACGTCCTTCAGAAACAGCTCTGGCCCTGGGTCGAGGAGTGGGAGGCCCGCTTCGAGGCCCGCGCACGGAGACAGAGCTGGGCGCAAGGCGGCCTTGACGACGACGACCTCGCCGCCGACGGCTTCGTCAAGCTGTTGCGGCGCTTACGAACGGTCCTGCTACAAGACCTTGCTATCTTGCAGCCCCGCTACCCCTCGCTCCTGTTTTTTGACCACGCGCCATTCTACGGGCCTGAGTGGGACGAGTTCGCCCTTGCAGTCCGCTCCCACGCGGCCGTAAGCGAGCCGCCCAGCCTGCTGTTGCAGCGCGCGCTGCCAGAGATCAGCGCTGTACTACAAAGCTCTCGCGACGCCGTCATGCAAAATAGCAGCCGGCTAGCGAACGGCATCGAGCAGCGGCTCGAAAGCCGCCTCGGGGGTCTACAAGGGAGCCTCGATGCCCTGCTCCAGGGCCAGGTCCCTATCAACCTAACAGGGTACTTTGGGCCGGCACCAGCCCCGACACCGGCAGACAAGGGCGAAATAGCAGGGGCAGCAAGTGCCCTGCTGACCTCGCCTGCACCACCAGCACCTGTAGCTACGCCGAAGCCCAGCTTCCCAGTCTTCACATCCCTGGCTAAGGCTTTTACTGTCGAAGATGTATGGAAGGAGTGGGAGGAGGGTTCTGCAGGCCGGCCGGCTGTACGGGAACTGGAGGAGAAGTGGGGGAGCTGCTGGCGCCCAGGCAATGCCATCAGGGTCCAGTTCTGCCGTCGTAAGGTCATCTGGGACGAGCTGCTCGGCCGTATAGCGCGTGGCAGGAGCGAGGACGAGGCCGTCGCTGAGCTCGAGCTGCTGCGCGCAGGCCGTCGACTGAACCAGCTAACCGACGACCTTCGGCGCCGCCGCCAGCACGAACAGCGGCCACAGCCACTGACGGCGGCGGCGACAGCAGCAGCAACAAGAGATGCTGCTGCGCTTACTCGGGGCCGGGGTGGCGGCAGGAGGCGACGCTGGGCTCGGTACGGGAGGCGGGGCGGTCTCCCCGGGCGGCGTTCCACAGCGTCGTAGCAGCATATAATAGCAATACCAACTCAATTGAACCGGGCGCCGTTCCTGCTCTGCAGATTGATCATTATTTGACCGGTTTATGCAAAGGATCAGGGTAAGCGGATGTGCATCGCATTGCAAGGGGCAGCAATAAGCGGTGCTGCGCGCTTATCGGTGGCTCTACCTGTAATCGCTGCGCATTTCGAGAAATTACTCCGCAAAACCCACCAACGATATGTTCTGCTTATCACGACTCGCTGCGCTTCGCTGACTGAGGCGCGACCCTGAGAGCAGACACGCCGGGAACAAATGCATTGTGACGTCGAGGTGCCTTTCGCTTGTCCGAGTGAACTCCGTGTGATCTTTCTTAGGATGACAAAGCGACCGGAAATGTTCATCCTTTCGGAAGCAATCTTCAGATCGCAAAGTGACCAGCGCCGGAACAAGTCGATTCCCACCCAATTCGAGGTGGCATGAGACGAACGGCTGATGAACCGATGTAGGGCGGAGCTGGCCTATTCTGGCCTCTCTGGTTTTGTTCTTTCTTTTTCCCTTTGTCTTGTTCCATCTGGGAGACTGAACACTTGTCGATCACATCGATCTCACGAAGTCGCAAATCGTCTTGATTCCCAGCCACATGGAGGGGGATACCCGCTTGGCTTGAGGGAAGGGGGGAAACTTGGCTATAATTAGCGCTAACCTTATTGGGCAGGCGACAGACACCAATTGACCATTCGGGGGCCATTTTCCCGATTTTCCGGCCAAGAAACTGCCCCTCTTCCATCAACAACATGGAACAAGATCCCGGTCGATAGCAGCCTTGTCTCCTGAGAACGCGATGAAGCCGCCAGTCAGCGTTTCGTTGCCAACACGAGCTGCTCGAAACATGATGCGGCAGGTGGCCTGGGAAGCTGAAGGCAAAGAAGGGGGATGAAGCACACAGCTTCGCTTCAGTTTGTTTTGAAACGAACCATAAAGACGCCACAGTCCCCCCTTTCTCCTCGTCGCGGTCGAGGTCGAGGGGCTGAAGCAGCTGGAGGTCTTTTGCCACTTTAACCCCCTGGCACCGTCCCAAGACACCACCCCGAAACGAAACACGGAGGTGCCACCCGCAAAACACGACCCCTCGCTTCGCCGGCTGTGTTACCCTTCTGGCTTCTGAACCCGGGTGGCTGGAATGCCGCAGCGGTTCGACGGTCTGGGGATACCGATGTGTGTTCCTGGATGTAGGTTGGGAGTCCTTGTCATGGCGGCCACACACGTCTCAAATATCACACACTTGAGATGAAATTCCCACAGCTGAAGCTCGTCCACGGCATGCTCATCGGACGACACTTGGACGACGTCGGCCTCTTCACTGTGCTCCAACGGACATATCTGACAGCTTACAAGCCTCGCGGGTCGACATCTGAGGCAGAATGAGGTGGAGCAAGAACAAGGCCGTGGTGAGGTCGTAGGTGACATTCCCAACCGAGCAGCCCTTGATGAGTCCATCTAATTCAGGGTGTGTAGATTTGACGAGTCTGAGACCGTAAAAGTGTTGGTCGGAGAAGAGCAGCGCGAGTTTACGCTACACAGGAAGTTGCTCTGCAACAGCTGTGCGTTCTTCCGGACAAATATCGAGGCAATATCCTCACCTTCAAGTCCTGGAAATGGCGATGACGAGGATGACGAAGACTCCGTCCTCTGGCTCCCAACCGAAGCACCAGACATGTTCGAGATCTTCATCCTCTGGCTCTATCAACGCAAACGCTTCTCCCTCTTCCTCGAACGCGCTCTCCAAACCACATCCCCCAACGATCGCCGAACCGTCCGAACAAACCTCGTCCTCCTCCACCTCTTCGCCGCCATCATCTCCCTCCCCGCCCTCCAAGACACCGCCATGGACGCCCTTCAGGATATTTACCTGCGCTTCGACTGGGGCATGTCCCCGCGCTTTCTCGCCTTCCTCTACCGCGACTGCGACGCCCAGCACGCCGTCCGCCTCCGGCGCTGGGCTGTGGCCATGCTCGCCTGGACGCTTCATGGTGCGGAGAAGACTGTCGCCATGGTTGGCCAGATTGACAGGCTGTTCGCCGCCTACCCCGCGCTCGAGGCTGACTACCGCATGCACACGCAGAAGATGGCAGAGAGCAGGGCTGATGTGCGCGTCAAGAATCCGCAGCTGAGGCTGCCTGTTAATAAGCTGCAGAGCGGGGAACGGTTCTTTGGGTTTAGGCAGTGCACGTTTCACAGCCATCGCGCGACGGTGGGCGAGGGGATGTGTCCGCATGCGTTGGCGCTGGGATATGGGGTTGCGTTGCAGTTGGGAGAGAGGAGGGATAAGGAGGAGGTTGAGTGGGACGCGTGGGATGCGGATTACACGATTATTTCTCCGGTGCGGGATCTGAATGAGGTTTCGTATCTCGGTTTGTCATGAGGGTAGGGCCCAGTGTTAGACAAGCTGGAAGATGGTCTTCAACGATGAGCCGCAGAGAACAACCTCCATCCTCTTGACACAGATCCACCTTGGCCTACAGCAGACCGAAGAACTCTCTAATGGATTGGCTTGAATGCCTTCCGGGGGCGTCAAACATGGGCCCAAGTTGTATGGACGCTGACAGAGGGCTCTATACATATCTCGATATGTTCCAATTTACTCAAGGATCTCCCAACGATTGGTCCTCCATTGTTCTCCGGCGCTAAATCCCCCATTGTTTGAGAAATCGTTCTCAATTCTTTGTTTCTTTGCGCCACACACTGAACAGAGCAACAGCAAGAAACGTCGCACAACTGCCATCGGTCGTATTTGACCATGATATATCCTATCTGACACATCGACTATGAGCCATGATAGCACCAGAATACGAAACATGTCACATCAGCACACGGTTGGTCGGTGTGTCGGGTCCCTGTCATATCGGGGCCTCTGGCCGACCCCATTGCGATGACTTGGACTTTTTCAGAATCCCAGCAACAAATCACTGGTTCAAGGTCACGGCATGGTTGGTACGGGATCTGTGGAGGGCTCAACCCACTAAACGTACTCCTGCGTTTCTTCTTTTTCTCTTTTCTCAACGTCATTGTTAATGAACTAATCGAGTCGCAGCAAGGTTCGAGACTCTACGGTGTCAAAAGATGTTGTTTGTTTGCACCACATTGTCGATGGCATCCTTTGATTCGACAGGCATTACAAAGGTTGAGGCTGAATCCCATTGTCTCGTGGCTACAAAAACAAGTCCTTCCTTTGTTACTGATAGCGAGCCTGCATCTTTTAAGGGGCCTCCAAGTCCCGAGAACCCCCTTGAGGATCATACACTCATCAACCTTTTACTAGCCAGCTCTCAAGCACACCCAACACTTCCGCCTATCTAACACTGCTCTTACCCCCTTACCAGACGAGCAATGACCAAAGGATAACTCCTCAGCTGTGTAGGTCAGATCGGTAGTACTCTTATTAAACAGCGATTTGCATCAGACACCTTGAGCATTTGTTTGCTGGATATCCTGTCAAGCACTTACCATTCCAACAGACCTAACAACAAATCACTGTTTTAGCAACCACCGCAATGACAAGCAGCAAGTTTGTCGGCGAGTTATCCTTCGGCATTGAGCTCGAGTTCATGTTCTACTTCAAGGACCCGAAGCGTTCACGACCTTGCAGTGATAAGCAGCGAAACATCGATCTAGCAGAGGAGAAGTGCCTGGCCCCGGCACTCACACTGCCCGATGACATTGTACATAATGCTGAGGACGAGATGTGGGCTATTGACGAGCCCAAAGAAAGTTCTTCCAGGGCATGGGCCAAGGGCCTAATTGAGGAAGCCATCCTCAGCATTCCCGGCGCCAAGCTGGAGGGTAAACCCAGGCCGAAAGGCACACCGGCGAAGTACTGTTCCATGTACATCACAGCTGACGAAACTGATAATCACAGTGGATGGACGGTAAAGAAGGACACCTCCGTCAGCGACTCCATCGATATTTACGGGTACACGGGCCTGAATTTTGAAGTCACCACTCCTGCGCTCTGGGACAGGCCAGAAAGCCACCGACACGTGTACGAGGTTGTCAGAGAGCTGACCAGGCGGTTTCGCCTTCGAGTGAATCTCCGCACTGGCTTCCACTGCCATGTCGGCGCAGGCCTCGAGCTTGACCACGGTGAGCACACCCCAAACATCACCGCTAACCATAACTACCGCACGCAGGACTCCGAAGCCGAGCTCCGAGGCCAGAAACACTCCCTCGGCGTCCTCAAACGGGCCGCCGCGTTAATGTGGGCTGCCGACGGCTTCCTCTGCCACGCCCATCCCCCCGAGCGCGCCATCAACCACTACGCCCCTCCACTGCGCCTCTACTCCCGCCTCGCCCATGGCAAAGAAATTTGCTACTTCCACGACCCCACCACCAAAACCACCAGTATCGAAGAAGTCCCCTACCCACCACCACCCCCTTTCACCCCTCCCGTCCCCGCCCTCCCGCTCACCTCCTCCCATCTCACACCTTCCCCGCCTCCACCCTATGCACCTCTTCCCCTCCTCCCGCCCCCGCACCTCGGACGCGCAAGCAACCCACCGCTTCGAGCAACTCTCATGCATAACCTTCATGCCCTCCAAACCCCACCGCAACCCACGTCCATCTCCGTGGGAATCACGCACATCATGCGCTGCCGCAACCGTGCCCAGCTGGCGCAGCTGTTTGCCCCGCCTAAGCACGAGGCGCTGTACCCGCGGCTGGCGTATAACTTCCGCCACTACCTCCCGGCAGTGTTTGCGTCGCGGAGGAATACGGGGTCGCATACGGTTGAGTTTCGCGAGGCGACGGGGAGTGTGAGTGCTGAGTGGGTGGGCGTGTGGGCGAGTGTTTGTTTGGGAGTTTTTAGGTTCGCGAGGGATGCGGAGGGGGAGGTTTTGGGGGTGGTGGGGAGGTTGGTGGATGGGGAGAAGGGGAGGAGAGAAGGGGTATGATATGATTTCGTTGTTGTTTGATATGGGACTTTTTGCGGAGGGGTTGTATCTGGAGAAGAGGTTGAGGGAGAATCCGGTGAGGTTTTGGTATCCGAACTTTTTGACGGATAGGATGGGGTGGGGGTTTGAGGATTCGAATATGGGACAGGGAGAGGAGTTGTGGCCTACTTTTGTCGTGGATGGTTGGGATAAGGGGGTTAAAGATGGGAGGCGAGGTAAGGGAAAGCAGACAGAGAGAGAAGGGGCGGTGAGTTCCCCTTGGGGGTCGGTCTTTTCGCCGGCGATGTCGTCCCCTTTTGTTACTTCTCCAGCTGAGTCGGGCCTTGGGATGACTTCAGAGCGATATTCACGACTGGGATGAGGAACGACGTTCTGGCAGAGGTAGATTTAGGTTGTCTCGGTGCTTGAGGAAACAACAGGTAGGTAAGATTGGGTAAGGTAAGTTTAATTGAGTGTCTAGAGGTGGATTGTAGTAAAATGGACAAAGCGCTGAAATGTCGCGAAAGAAATACGAAGAATAGGTGAAGACTTCCGATATCAGATCAAAAGGCAAGGCATGCAAGTTTCAGCCCAAATAAGCCATTAATGCAGAACTCTCCACACCGTATCAACCTCTCTAAATATCAAAATACATGGCAAGGAGATGGTTGAAGGCCTCAAGCTAGTGTACCATCCAAACTTCAACCCCGTTCGTCACTCATCCTGGATCCCTATTCCCAAACAGCCACCTGTCTTTTACACCCCCTCAACCCGATCTTTCCCAACAAACCCTCCCCCTCTCTCCTCATCACCCATCAACCCCTCACCACCTCCCCATCCAACCTCTCGGGAAAATCCCCGCCTCTTTCCCGCCCAGAAACCTAACCCTCACCCTCCTCCTCTCCCCATCCAAAATAACCGCCATCCTCACTACCGTCTCATCAACAGGCCTCTCCAAATACTCACCTCCATCACCATCTGAATAACTGCCGGCGCCCCACCGCACACGCGACCCAGCCTTGTCCCCGCCGCCAGCCAGCACCTCAAACGCGACAATCTCGCCGCACCCTGACGCCCAGCAGTTGCAGGTGCTGTATTGTGCTGTGTAGGGGATGCGGGCGTTGAGAAGCCAGATGGCGGGTTTGTCGTTTCCGGGAGGAGGGAGGGCCCGGAGGGTGGGGATTGAGGGAAAAAGGGGGCAGGGGAGGAAGGGATGGTGTTGTGGGGGGTGGTGAAGGAGAGGAGGAAGATCTTTGTTGGGCCGGGAAGCCTTCTGGATGGGGGTCAGCAAAGGAGTTGGCAAAAAATAAGGCGTGTGTGGTGGTAGGGGAAGAGGGATTTGGAGGATGGGGGGGGTTGATGAATGGTTCAGGGTTCAGTCAGGGGTTCAGGGGTACTTGCTGTAGGCTATGGTTCCATTCTGGGTGTAGCCACAGGAGTTGTCACACGACTGATCTGTGACGATGGTCACTTCCTGCGAGGAAAGTAGGAGAGTGTCGGCGAGAGTGGTGGGCTCTGACGCGCCACCGGTGCCGTTTGAGTTAAGGAAGGCGAGACTGGGGCCGAAGTGTCTAGTCCGGGGTAAGACTTGACCGCAAGCAAAACTGAAAGCAGGGTAGAGACTCACTTCCTGAGTATACCGGAGCCTTGACCGCCGTAGTTGCCCAAAAACATCAGCCCCTCGCGGATCCGCTTTTCGGCATTATAGTAGCCAGTGCGGACGAAAGTGGTGGTTGTTCCATTTCCTGTATTGGGACTGCTGCATGGAATAGGGGATGAACTGGCATCCATGCTGTTGATTATGGTGTTGGGCAGCACAGTCTGTGCAGAGCTGAAACTTGAAATGTTGTCTATTGTTGGGGTTGTAGGCATTGTTGGGCTATCACTGGTAGAAGTTTCGTCTGTGATAGGGATAATGGTGAGCTTCGGTTGGGAGCTAGTAGAAGCCGCAGTTGGACTGTCGCTAGAAATAATGTCCGTGAGTGGAATGATGGTTAACTGTGGGCGAGCGGTGGTCGTGGTGTCCGTAATTGGGATTATGGTTAGTATATGACGGGAATTAGTGGAAGCCAGAGTAGACGTTGGTGATGTAGATCTCGCCGTACTCATGACTGTACCATCCTCACTCGACGATGAGCTCGGCGCGTCACACGCCCTGTCCGTTGACGTGGTGTTTTCGCTGCTCGGCGTAGCAGCAACCATGGTTGTTGGTTCCTCATCGCTGCTGCTGATATTGCTTGGGTCAGATATGGCGATACTCGAAGATGGTTCAACAGTCGTTTCGGGTATTGTGCTATCCGTTGTTATAGTGACTGTCATAGTCTCGTCTGGCCCCATGACAGTCACGGTGATAGTTCCAGAAGCTGTGATAGTAGTAAGACCAGCCTCGGTCGCTGTGCTCTCCATGTCCCTCATCAACCTCATTGGAAGTGCTGTTGGCCCGACAGGGATAGGTCTTTTGCGTCTACTGATGCTTTCCGCAGTGGTGTTTGGCCACTTGAAGTCTTCTCCCTTGATGGGAATTTTGATTCGGGAGTTGTCAAATATGTTGGCTCGCAGATTGTTTCTCTGGTTCTCGCTTTTAGAATGATAATGGCTATGGGCCCAAGCCCTTTGATGCTTCTCATGACGAGGGACATCGCGTTGCCCAACGTCGACACCATTCTTTCCTGGAGACGGCGATATCTCGTCACTGGACGTGCTGGGCATGTACACAGCAACATGTTTCAGGTTGAGCGGCCCACGGAAGTGGAGTGAAAGCTGTGAACAGGTCAGCAACTCTCTCCAACCATAATACCACGTGCAGCCAGCTATGGAAAGCAACTTACAGGTTCATTGAAGGGCGCCAACGGACCAGAGAACTGCCTGGGAGCAAACTTGCACTCCCCGCTCTGGTCATCCATGTCGATGACCTCGTTGTACTGTCCTGAAGAGCCCATATTCTCGTATGTGATGCCTTGGACTGGGTTGCAGTATGATATCCCCTGTTCTTGGAACATCTTCCCTTGACAGAGTTGTTGTCTTGTTAAACCTCTGAGGACAGCGGCAGAGCGTCCCACGCCGGCCATGGCCAAGATAAATGGAATCGTAGTCTTCATGGTTTAAAATTGTAGGTGTCTCTCAAGCTGGGGACTCGTTAGAAAGTTCCCCTCTCCCGGTGGTGAGGAGCGAGGGGTTTTGTAGGCAAAAGGAGGTAACTAGCAGGACACTGAACCGCATTCTTATACTTTTTGTTCCGTGGAAAACTTAAGGGCCATGACGTGGTTCAGGGACTGGCGGCGACCTCTGACCCAGTTCAGACGGAGCTCGCAACGTTACCGATGACCATGGTTGAAGTAAGAAGAGCATCAAAGGCTGATCTTTTTAGTTGAGCCACGAGTTTTGTCCACAAAGGGAGGCGATTCATGTTGGCAGCACGTAAGGTCTGTTGCCAATGTCGAAATTATCGACAATGAGATGAAGTTCGACGTTGCTGATTGATTTGGCGTACGTTGAGCGGCCGTAACGCAAAAAAAAAGTACAATAAAAAGCTGTTTATGACTCAGATCCACTCGAGACCAATATATCAAGGGTACGACTACGAAACAAACGAGTCACGGGCTCTTAGACCACCAGTTATCCTCTGCCACCTTTCTTTCATGACCTGTTGATGTCCTATTTGAAGGCAGCTGATGACTCAAGAATGCTAATAATGAGGGCGAGGTTCAAAACTGCTGCAAAAAGTTCTGGTGCGAGAGTTTTAAGAATATCTTGTCACTCAGTTCTACTAAAATATCTTTACGTCTTTGACTTTTTGCCACCTTTACCCATTCTCCCGGTTCTCTTCCTCTTGCCCTTTCCCCCTGAGCCCTCGCCATCATCAACATCTTCACCCTCACCCCCTCTTCCCCGCCATTATTCTCCTCCTCCTCAATCTCAACCTCAACGACAGCCCTCCCCTTTCTCTTCCTCCCACTCTTCTCCTTCGGCACAGGAGGCGCAGCAACCGGCATCTCCCCAAACCCACCCCTCCCGTCCTCGCCCTCAACCGACTCACCGCATCCGCCATCCTCTTACTCCCGCCCGCGGCCCTCTGCCTCGGCGCAAAAGCCTCCCCACCTTCCTCGCACCCACCCCCACCCCCGCAAAGTACCTCGTAATATTAGTCTGCGTCCCCTCCACATCCCTTTTATTCATATCCCTAATCACCGGCACCAGCACCTCATCGGTCCTCTCCCTGCCCCAACCAACCGTCCCCATCAGAAACTGGCGTAGCCCGTCCAGGTCCGGCACGCCCCACTGGAACGGCTCCGGGCTGCTGTCGACTTCCGGGTTGAGGTAGGCGTCAAACACGGCCGGGTTGGGGAACCCGAGAGGGAGGAATAGTTTCGTGGCGTGGGACTTGCGAAACTTGCGGCGGAACGGCGAGGCCGCGTCCGCCTCTTTAGGGCGCCCGCGGTTCTGCACGTCCTGCCACCAGTCGCGGAACTCGGCGAGGCCGTCGCGGCCAGAAAACTCAGAGAGGACTTCGAGGGCTGTGACGGGCCCCACGCCGGGGAGGCCCTCGGTGTAGTCTGAGCCGAGGAGTTGCGCGAGGGAGATGAGCTGCTCGCGGGAGAGGAATAGCTCAGTCTCGATGTCGCGCGCGAGGTAGCACTCGACATATTTGTTGCTGTTAAACATGTTCTTGTAGACGCGCGTGCCGCCGAAGAGGAAGGTGTCCGAGTCGTCGGTGACGATGCCGTCGACGAGGTTGAGGCGGACGAGCTCGGCGCATTGGGCTTCGGCTTCCATGGGCGCGGTGATGTAGGGGATGCCGAAGAGGGTGAGGAGGGCTTGGCATTCGGTTACCATCACTTGGGTGACCTCGTCGGCGTCGCGGCGGTCTTTCTTTTGTTGGGTGCGGAGGGCTCGGAGTTCTTTTTCGTAAGCTTCTTGGTTTTCGCGCTGGGATTTGTTGTTGAGCGTGCTGGCGAACCGGGCGTGCTCTTCTGCTTCCTCGGCCATCTGTGCTAGAAGCTCCTCCTCCTCAGGATCACTGAAGTCGTCGAACTCTTCTAGGCCTGGAGCATCTGGGTCGATGGGTAGGTCCACAGGAGGTGAAACCAGTCCTTCGATTCTTTGCTGCTGTACTGGAGGAGGAGTGCCCTTCCCGAACAGCTCTGCTTCAACTCGGGCTATCTCAGCCATTTCAGACTCGTCAACGGGTCCGATCGTTTGTTCTTCGCGGGTGGGCAATGCCACATCTTCAAATCCAATTTCTTCATCCTCGGATCCTGCTGGCGAAGGGGAACGAAGGGTTCTTTCAGTTGCTTGATCCTGAGGTGCTTTTGCTTCCGGGGCAAGCTGGTCAACGTTGTACCGACCAGTGATGGCCATTGCCTCGAGGTCTTGAACCGCCAGCGCATCCCTTCCCACCTCAACATCATCCTCAAGAGATGGGAGGCCAGCTCCAGGCTCTTTGAGGACCGGTTGCTTAGCTGGAGGTGGTGCATCAAGAACCTCAATATCGCTGTCGTCATCGCTCGAGGAATCAATCTCGATAACATCGCCATCTTCAGACTGGAGAAACTGCAACTCCGCGTCTTCATCCTCTTCATTCATTCGTCTTTCCAGCTCTTGTTGCTTCTTCACAGATTCCCGAATGTCGGTGTTATCCGTGAGCCATGGGGGCAGCGGAAGGGGTTTGTCCTTCTGCTTTGCAGAGACGGCCTCGCTCTCAGAAGTTTCTTTCTCGAAGCCACCGGATTCATCGTCAGAAACAGCCTCCAGCTCGCCAGTCTCCATCTCTTGCAACGTCTTTTGTTTCTCTTGGGCGACACTCGTCGCCTTCCCGCCAAAGGCCCCTCGCCAGTCAAGCTTCTCAAATGGAAGCGGCCCACCAAATGGGTTCTTCGCACTTGGCTTGATAGGCGCAGGCACAGGGGCGGGCCGTGCCCTTGGTTGCTTCTTCCTCGCGGCCGCCAAGGCTGTCTGAAGATCAACATCGCTGTCACTTCCACTGCTTTGGCTGTCCCGGCGCTTCGGCATGGCAGCGTTCGCTCGGTTGTTGACGATGTGTGCCACCATCCGTCCGCTAGTGCTGACAATGGGCCTTGGTGCCTCCACAGCCTGTTGTTTCCACTCCGGTGCCGGTCCGTTATCGAGTTCCTCCTCGGGAAACTGCTCGTTCTCAACTTTGTCTTCCATGGTCTCGACACTATGCTGGTTCTGGAGTGACAAGGCGATAGCTCGGCTAAGATCCTCATCCTCATCGTCTTGGACCATGGCTTCGTCCTCAAAGAGGCTATTGGCATTGCCGTCGTCGACGAAAAGTGACTCTTCTTCCGGCTTTGGCTTTGGTAACCTGTTCAACCCCTCGATTGGGACATCCTCAAACTCCTCATCCTCCCACTCGTTCTCGTCGTCTTGCCCCTGGTACTGAAATTCCAAGGCATCAACATCGATGGGCTTGTGGATCTGACCGCGCTCCTTGTCCTTGCTGACAACGCCGAGAGCCCAGCCTCCTTCAGCGCCTTCATTCTTGACCAGAATGTACTCGCGGCTCCTATCACCGGCAACGCGATTTGTACCGATAGTCAAATCTAAGCCAGTCATGCCCAGCTCGTGCATCAGACGCTGGGTAAGGTGATTTCGCTCCTTGACTCTCTCGATTTGAAATCTCGAAAAGGCCATACGGTCCGGAAACATGTCATCCAGCTGATCCTTGCTCAAACCCATTCTCAGCCGACTCCTTAATCTGGCTGCGTTCAAGATGTTGTATCGGTCAGCAGGCGGAAGACTCTTAAAGAACTCTCCGTCGAAGTCGATCTTGCTGAAGTCGTAGAGATTGATGTCCTCGCCATTATGGAACTGCCTCGCATACTCCTCCAGCTCCTCGACGCTCATAATCCGGGGGTCGTTCGGCTTGCCCATGGCCTCGATGCCGTTTTGCAATTCCGGCAAGTGATATGCATCTTGTTTGTGAAAGCGGCGGCTCTTCTCACGCTCTTGCTTCGACATGCCGAGCTCGTCCGCATACACAATCTGGTCCATACTGGGTAGCTCCTCCTGCTCCTCCTCAATCTCGGTTGCCTCCACACGCCTCTTGCGCTTTTCTTCCTCCTCCTCAGCAATCCGCTGCATCTGCACTGCGAGCAGCTTCCCCGCCGTGCGTGTGGCATCCTCACGGCGCCCCTCGCGTCTTCTCCGGCGGCCCTGAAGAGTGGCTCGTTTCAGAGCGGGAGCACCGCCATCAAACACAAAGACGGGCTGTACGCCATGCCATAGCAGCTTGCAGATGCGGCGGAAGAAGCCGACGACATGGCTGTTTCGAAGGGCGTTGCCCTCTTTGTCGCGGACAGCCTTGAGAAACTGGTAAATCCAGATGGAGGCATCGATGGCGAGGCGTTTGCGGTTAAGTGTGGACAGGTTGGTCGGGCGGGCGCAGGGCTGCACGACGGTCCAGAGCCCTTGGACACCCATGGCGGGTCAGTTGTTGTTGAGTCGGTCGAGAACAGAAGTACGTCTCGGGGCGCTCAAGGGGCCCGTGTTCGGGTTGTAGATGGATAAGCGGGGGCCTTCATCTGGAGGCCCTCTATCATCGTTTGAAAGGGGAAGATATGGTGAAGGTTAAGAAAACCGAGGTTTGATACAGAAAACAAAGAACAGAAGTCGGTTCATCTTCAAGCCGATGACGATAGCGATGGAGAACCCCTGTTCAGCTGCCTGGAAGCGTGGGACTTGCTGCCTTCCTATTGGCTGTTTATTCTCCGACGATCTGAATCCACATCAACCCCTGTCATCTTGTTCCCTCATCGAAGCCAAGGCCCAAGACATCTCGAATCTCATTTCACTCTCACTGAAGTCACACCCATGGTGATACACTCTGGTTTTCGAACTCAACACAATATCCCTTGAAGCTCAATACTAACCGCCCACTGATCTCCTCAACTACTCACTTTTTGTAATTTTCTATATCTCCTGGTGAGTCCATCCTTCCACGAGAGCATCGACTCCTCTGAGACTATTAGCTCACCATTAATCTTCACTCCCAGTTACCGAACGTCGAGGGAGCACTGATCAAGCATTCCAAGAACTCGATTGAAAAGCTCTTGAATTTCATAAACGCCACTATGAGCTCACCAACTGCCGTCTCTCCATCCGTCAGCTCTCAAAGCTCATCGGCAACTTTACACAAAGATGAGGCCACCGCCTACCTCCAATCCCTCCTCAACAAGAACCTTCGCGTAACCACCACAGACGGTCGCATGTTCTGGGGCGCATTCAAGTGTACCGACCCTGTAAGCGACCTTCTCGTATCTGGTCCCTTTTGAATATTACACAACAGAGCTCACCTTATCCCTTCCCCTTTCGCTTCACCCATACCCTTGTAGTTTTGTCACATCCACCTCCTTCAAGACAACTCAACCCCGAATTCTAAACACAAGAGCCTACAAACAGGAAAGTAATCTCATCCTCCAACACACCTACGAATACCGTCCACCCACCCTGCAACAACTCACTGCTGCTGCCTCTGCCGCTGCCACACCACTATCACAACCATCCACAGAAACAGCAGCACAACCAGCACAAGACGGATCAGCAGCGTCAGAAACCACTACCGCCAAAACCTCAGAATCATCAACAGAATCAGGATCAGGAGGAAAGCTCAAAATGGACATGACCTCGCGCTATCTCGGACTGGTGGTCGTACCGGGGCAGTACATTGCCAAGATTGAGGTGGAGGAGTTTGCGAGCCAGCAGCGCAAGGGGCTGGCGAGGATGACGATGAGGGGGCGAGGGGTGGGGAGGAGGGAATAGGGATGGTGTTAGTGTTAGTTAAGGGTGTTGGTTATGGATGGGCGGACGTTTTATTGGGATGATGAGACGGGCGGGAGCGTCTTGGTATCATTATTTGGTTGGAAATGGGAGAGGGTTACTGGTATCTCAAAGATGAAGACTCGAGGCGAGCACAACTTTTAGGAAGAAGAAGGGTCGAAAGGTACTGAACCAAACAAGCCATATAATTGCCCAGGGAATCAAAAAAGAGAGACTAAAACATTACACAAAAAAGAGGGCACCAGCACAAGCGCGGCAGGAGCTGTAGCCCACCCCTCCGCTCAAACCGTCGCTTGAACCCCGAACCCTCATCGCTCGCTCAGTATACCTGCTCTCCTCCCACCTTTAACCCATCCATTTCCCATCAATCATTACCAATTACGAGCCCTCATGCTCGAAACAAGGTTCGGAATCAACAACCCCATTCCCTTCCAATGTCAAGTCACTGCCAGACTAAGCAACAACCGGATCATGGTTCCGTCCCCTATGCCCATCCCCATTCAGACTCGCCTCCGTATCCAGCACCGACTGGCTCGGCGCATCCAAATCATCCTCGTCTGCCTCATCCTCCTCATCCCCATAATCATCCTCCCTATGCTGCCCCGCCGACACCCAAGCATCCCTATCACTCAGCGGAGCATCCTGCCCGGACAGGTCATGCCCCACCACACCACCACCCTGATGCATCATCTGACCCTCGGTGCGCGCCTTGATGTTATTCCGGCGGCGCTGCGAGAGGGTGCGGGCGCGGGTCGACAGCTTGGCCGACACGGCGGCGTTTTGCGTGACCCAGTTGGTGAGCACGTCCTC
Source organism: Collariella sp. IMI 366227 (assembly GCA_027946355.1). Lineage (NCBI taxonomy): Eukaryota > Fungi > Ascomycota > Sordariomycetes > Sordariales > Chaetomiaceae > Collariella > Collariella sp. IMI 366227. The sequence continues at coordinate 1,397,114 of JAPEUS010000008.1, forward strand.
ACAGTCCTGGATGATGGCCTTGCTGGCCTCGTAGCCATCGTAGGCGGGGCGTGTTTCGCCCGGGGTAACAGGCGTGTCGTCGATGAGTTCGAGGAGGTGCTTGCCGTAGCCGGCGATGATGGCGACTTTCTCGCAGTGCTCGCGCAGGGCGTCGAATTGGTACGAGTAGGCGGCCTTGATCTTCTCGCGCGTGATGTTGGATAGCTGGGCCTCGGCCACGAGCGACTCGGCTTCGGCGCGCACGAGTTCTTGTTCGAGGACAACGATCTTGGGCGAGTTGGGTTCCTTGTATTTGAGCTGGGCGATTTGGTCCGTGATTTTCTGTTTCCCTGTTGGGTGTCAGCGCGGGTATGCCACCTGATTTCACTCAGACCAGCTACTCACTGTCTCTGCTCGGCTGCACCGAGGCCTCGATGTTCCTGATGCTCTTCATGGTGACGCGGTACTGGTCGTATCTGTCGACGTATTTGTCTTCCAGGTCGCCTATTTCGTAAAGCAGCACACCAAGTTTGTCTGTGACGTCCGAAACGTCTTCATCGCAAGCTTCGCCCCAAAGTGACAATTGTTGCTGTTCCACGATCTGGTCAGCTGCCGGTAACTGGTCGAAACGAGCGTGGAAAAACGTACAGCAACATCCATCCGCTCCTTGGCAACCATTTCGAGACTCCGCATGACGTTCTTCTCCATCTTGACGAGCTGGGCCAGCTTTTTGGCCAGGTCGGGCCCGAAGGCGCCGGCCGCATTGCGCCGGAGGGCATGTCCTAAACCGCCTGTTAATACCCAATCATGAGTCTCGCGCCCGAGGTATGCGATTGCGACAATGTGTGTTTGGGGAGGACGAGGGATGGGTGGATTGACGCGGCTTACCGAATCCTCCACGTCCGAAGAGACGGTGCGACTTGGTGGTCGAAGGCGGCGGCGGGGGATTCTGGTGACATGAGAATTAGCGATAGTTGAGTGAAAACTCCGGAGATAGTCCCCGTACTTGAATTTGAGAAGCAGTGGGCGCCCTCGAGGCGCGCATAGAGTATGTACGATGCATCCTGGGTGGGCAAGTGTGTTGTCTGGCAGAATTGGTTGGTGATTGTTATTGAGCTGCTTGGCGGTGTCTGGCGATCGGTCAAGGGTTCGTCTGCGTAATTGTCCGTCGGGAAGACAGAAGGGCTGGATCAGCGTCGAGATCGTCGTGCTACGGTTGTAATCTGAAATTGCCGGTGCTCGGGTTCGAACAAAGGGCCGTAGAGATGGTTGATGGGACAGAAAGTCCGGATGAAACAGGTCAGGTGCTGGGGTTGTTAGTTGAATGGTTGAATGCGACAGCTGCTGGCCAAACGACACCAGCGAAATGACGTCGCTGTGCAACCCGTTCAGCTCGTCACTGTGCCCACCAAAAGGTGGGTCAGGGTCGGCTGGCCGGCTGAGAGTGGATGCTGTGTGGTCTGTGCACGACAATCTGCTGAAGTGGGGCAGAGCCAAGAAATCGCGTCGCTTTTGGCACGCATCGCGTCGCACCTGCAATTGCAAATTGCTTGTGAAAACGATTTCGGTCGACATCCCGACAACCACCCTTCTCGCCATCCTACACCATCACCCCGAGCTATCTAAGGCCAACTATGCGGCCGGCTGATACAGCCGCTGTCAGCCGCTCTTGATTCAGCGCTACACCCCTTGGCTGAGCCCAGCAAAGGAAGAATTGGAGAGACGGAAGAGAAAGTCAAGAGGAGGAACAAAGGAGCAGCAGGAGCAGACCCCTATCTTCTGGCTACACGGGCAGTGGATCATTGAGCTGTCTGATGAGCCAAAGCTAAGACGGAAGAAAAGAGTTAGAGGGAACGCCCAATGCCCTCAGCCGGCGACCATGTCGTCGACCTAACCATGGACTCGTCTGACGACGGTCTAACAGCCGACGAGGTTGTGGTCGCTGCCACTCTTCCCATCACCACCAAGCATCGCAATGGCGAATCCACAAATGCCCGTCGCGTATTTGCTCAATCCCTGAAACCACAGTCCCGGAACTCAGCCAGAGTCACCAGTCCTCCATCCCTCGCTTCGCGGAAACGGACTCCCAATGGATCGCCAGCACGCAGGCCGACCCAAGCCACTGATGTCACGCCATCACTTACGACGAGAGTTTTCATCCGGGATGAAATTCGAGACTCCCAATCGCCCCCGCCGAGCATTAAATCGACCACCCATCCGTTACATCCTACCCCGCAACCATCGACCCGAGCGTCCAGAGTCCGCCAAGCCCCTCAAACACAAACGCCGAAGCGCATGGATTGGACGGTTGATAGGATTGAGCGTGCCCTCGCCGACCTTGCTCAGGGAGTGAGCCAGGGTCATGCGCGACTGGTTGACTTTGTGCTCGAGGAGGCCGAGAAGAGGGCACCCCAGCCAAGACATTTGAGCACAGTCGACGCCTTTGCCGACATGAAATCAACTGCCATCGACAGCATCAGTGATCCATCCGCAGGTGTAGATACCATGGCTGTTAAGTTCAAGGCAAGCCGCACTTTGTTCCCATGTGCGCCAGGGTAGAATACTAACTATCTAGCAGCAACACAGCGGGGATTATGGCAAGTCGAAAGGGAACGGCCGTCGCGCCCAGTATCCTGTTCTCTGTCTCAAACCAGACAGGGAACCCGTCCCTGGGTACCGATTCCACCATGTCGAAATCCGCAAAAACATACTAGCTCCGAACTCCATGCTCAACTTCGTGCCCCATCTCCGAGATGTCGACCCGAACTCGGCCGAGGAACAAAAGTACAGCGCCTGGCTCATGGATCTTGAGAGCCTCGACAGCAAGTCCGGCTTTCAAATTCAGAATCGAGCCCAAAAGCTGGCGAGAAGGGCACAGAACGAATACGCAGCAACGCTTGCCCCATATCTGGAGTCATGGCTCCAAAAGCTGGCTATCGATGGCTGCACAAAGTCTACACTTATTCGCTACATGGCAAGCCAACCTCAGAACGAAGATGCGATCACGCCTCAACAAAAGTCCAACCTTCTCGACACACACAGCGAGGACATTGGCGCGCCTCATGCAGTCCGGGGAGCGAAGCTCTTCACCGAGGCTTTTGACCGTGTCTTCAACAACAAGGCAAGCTTCAGGCGCGTGGCTCTGCGTGACATCTTGATGCTGGACAAGTCTGTCGAGCCAATTCTTGAAAACAAGAGAGCGAAAGATGGACCAAGTTCACAAAAGCCTCGCGATGAGGCGCTCATGCAGAAGATTGTCGAGGGCCTTGGGAGCTACTCGACTCTCGGTTGCCTGATATGTTTCAGCCATGATTGCGAGCATGGTGAGATCGAGCGGGATAATCAGAAACGGTGCTTTTCACTTGAGGAAATTGGAGGACTCGCGCCAACGCTCAGGCGCAAGTGGATAGCACAAGTGCAGGCCCAGAAAGGTGCGCCGTCGAACGGGGTGATGCCACATCCGCCATGCAAAAATCAGTGCTACCAGAGCTCCTGGAGTTGCAATCTCGACGAGGACCCCAAACCGTGGCTGGAGAGCGAAGTGAGTGTCCTTGAGTGGACATTTGCATCAATCGGTTACAGCAAGTTTCTAGACCCTCAATGCTTTGTTGCGGCTGTGCTCGGTCGCTATTGCTGGGACGTTCATCACAAACTTGAGGAGCTGGACCTGTCTTTGCCTCCGGTCGAGCCCCGAGCCGAGCAGCCAAAGCCCAAAGCGATACCCTGGTACGACCGGAGGAAGAAGCAATTGCTGGGCGACTGGCAGGATGCCACCATCACCCACGAGCATGCCGTACGTGAGCTCTATGCGCCGTGCCATCACGAAGGGCCATGTACGGCGGCCAACGGGTGTCCGTGTGCATCAGCCGGCTCGCACCCGGTGCTTTGCGAGCGCTTTTGCTTATGCACAGCTGAAGAATGCGCGCTCAAATTCACAGGGTGTGCATGCCACTCAACGGGGAAGACATGTCTCCAGCGGCAGAAGGAGGGAAAGCCTTGCATCTGCATCCAGCTCAACCGCGAATGCGACCCTGTTCTCTGCAAAGGTTGCGGTGCCAAAGAGAGAGCAGACCCCGAAAATGCCTACGACGAGCAGCTTCACTCCACCGGGTGTCAGAATGTTGCGCTGCAGCGTGGCGCCCCCAAGACTGTCCTGCTGGGCAAATCTCAGCTCGAGTGCTGCGGATATGGCCTCTTTGCCGCCGAGGATGTTGCTCAGGATGACTTCGTCATTGAGTACACCGGCGAGCTCATCAGCCACGATGAAGGTGTGCGGCGTGAGAATCGCCGGGGCGACGTCTTTGACGAGGAGAACAAGGTCTCGTACCTCTTCACCTTGCTCGAACAAGAAGGCATATGGGTTGATGCTGCTATCTATGGCAACCTCAGCCGGTACATCAACCATGCGTCGGACAACTGCAACATCATGCCGAGGATCATGTATGTGAATCATGAGTTCCGGATCAAATTCTTGGCAATTCGTGACATCAAGGCCGGCGAGGAGCTGTTCTTCAATTACGGCGACAATTTCCCCAACCTCACCAAAAAGCTCGTCGAGCGGAACAACGAAAAGGCAAACGACAGCAGCAGCGGAAGCGCGCCAGGACCAAAGCGAAAGAGCGGTACTCAGCGTCCCACTGCGCGCAAGACGACCTCCAAGGCAAAAGGCGAGGGCATCGATTTTGCCGCCGACCATGGCGATGACGACGACCTCTGGCTTGCTGACATGCCCATTTTCGACGACGACGACGTGAACGACGACTGGGGTGATTCCCACCCCAGAAAGCGCAAGAAGCAGCGCGGTGGCCGGCGACCAGGCGCGGGCCGTAAACGTAAACAACCCGAGCAGCAGCCCCGCGCCGACGACACAGACGACATTAGCCCCGGCCTCCAACTTCGCATCGAAAGCAACGATGCCCACGACGACAGCGTCCACCCTAACACGCCTACCCGACGCCGCGCCTACAAACGCTCCCAAACGGCCACAGTCATTCCGCAGTCGAGCTTCTCCGGGTCCGAAGGCGGCGACGCCAACACCACCACCGAGCCGTCAGTCAAGAAAGTCTCCAAGCGCGGGGGAGCGAGACCTGGCGCCGGCCGCAAGCCAAAACACCGCAGCTCGGTCACGCATCACAAACCCAGCCGCAAGTCAACCGCGCATAGCAGCCTGAGCAGCATGAGCAGCCTCAACAACGACACGGACAAGGTGACCCCTAAGAGAGGGGCCCAGGTGGCCGCGTCGACGCCGAGGGGTCGGGACAAGCCGACCGCGAGGAGGGGCAGGAGAGGCGGGCCCAGAGCGGGGGGGCACAGCAGGATCGCCGTAGCTTTGGGAGTGGCTGGCAGGAAACGGAAGGTTGCCGAGGTGGAGGACGAGGACTCGAGGATCACGGCTACGGAGGGTTTGTATTGCCAGGACACGTTCCAGCCTATCGATGACTCTGCGTCCGCGAGCGGAAGTCGGGGACGGGGCGGGACTGTGGATGATGACGATGACGAAGACGATGTGGCGGATCGGTCGGCGAGAAGGAGGCAAAAACCGCTGCGGTACAGGGACGAGAAGGAGTAGGATTTTGGATCGTCCTTGCCGCCGAGCGTCAAGTAAAATGGTATGACTTTTTGGTGCTTTGGCGGGATGTTACTTGGTGTTTGGTCTGGGATGGAGATTTGCTAGCTTTGGGGATCATCTAGTGGTTATCTGCTAAGAGCAATGGCGAGATAAATTTGAGGCATTATTATCATCTTTATCGTCTAGAATTCTATTGCCCGTCTAACCCATTGCGTGACAGATTCCACACCTCGACGCCAACTCCGCCAACCATCAGTTTCCCTGGCGCAATGAGCTCCAGGTCCCCCGCATCTGCCACCGAGCTATACCGGTTATCCAGCATGGCCACTTTCATCCCACTAACCCCATCCCTCTCCACCCGCCAGAGCTTCACCCGCTGGTCGTTACTCACAGTAGCAACCTCCGTCACCCCGGGCTCATCCCTAACCACAGCCAGTCCCGTAACAGCAGCAGCATGTGCATCCTTCACTCTATATCTCCCCAGCACAGCATACTCCCCTTCTCCCCATCCCTCTTCAAGTCCATAAGCCCCAGTGCATTATCATCCCCGCCCGTCACAACCATCCACCTCCCCCCCATCTCCCACCCCAAATCCAAACTCTTCACGCTGCTCTGATGCACCCTCACAACCTGCACCATCTCAAACTCCCTCACACCCCCTTCCCCTTGTGTCCTTGCCTTCCAAACAGCTACATGCCCGTCCGTGAACGCACCCAGAACTTCCACATTCCTCCTACTACCATCGACCCTCAAATGCCGCACCTGTGTCGGGCAAGCTCCCGTATACCGCCCGCTCGCCACTACCGTAAACACCCCCCCCTTCTTCTCTTGCCAACCACCTACTTCCTGCTCCCCGTCCAACCCAGACGACCCACCACCAACCAACCCAGGCGGGGAGTAGACATAACTACAGACCCTCGAATCAGACAGCGCGAGGGTGATGAGCATTGCACCATCTCCAGAGTCACTCTCCCAACTCGAGACATCAAAATCTACAATCCTCAAATCCCGATCCGCCGAGCAATCATCCCACGCCGCCTCCCGCACAACTGCCAGAGCGTCGTAGGTCGATGTGGCGAGTGTGCTGGAGAGGCGCCAGATGAAGAGCTCTTCACTGCCGGCGGAGCTGAGGAGGTATTGGGGTTGGTGGTGGGGTTGGTGGTGGGAAGTGGTGGAGGTGGGGGAAGGGTGAAGAAGCGTAGGGCTTGGATACCCGCAGAGTGGCCTTCTATGATGGCGAGGCAGTCGAGTTCGGGTTGTAGGGGGTGTTGGTTGAGGGTGTTAGGGGTTGAATGGTGCCGCCAAATGTGGATAGACGTATCCTCCGCTGCCGTCGCTACCAGAATCTCATCTTCATCAGACGAGGACGGAGAGTATGACGACGCAACACCCTTGATCTCGCGGCCATGCCCTCCCTTACACAGAACTGTCTCGCCAGCGCCAGACTGGGACACAACCCGCAGGTCGCGCGCCTTGGAGAAGACGAAGCGCATATGCCCCGGGTCGGTGGGCCGCGAGACGGTGGTGAAGGGGCGGTGGGCGCCGCCGCAGGGGATGGAGGCGAGAACGGAGCGGGCGGTGTCGTTGTAGGAGAGGAAGTGCGGGCCGCGGAAGCCGTGGAGGATGAGTTGGGATTTGGGGGTGGTTGGTGAGGGCGTGGTGAAGAAGGCGTTTTCAAGGGTGTTGAGGGGGGGGGAGATTTCGTGTTCGAGGTTGAGCTGAACGGTGGGAAAGAGGGTGTAGATGCGATATTTGCCGTCCCGGCAGGTGGCGAGGAGAGAGGAATTGTTAGGGCTGTCTGGGATGGGCACGATGCAGGTGATGGCGTCTTTGGCTTTGCAGTCCTTGCGGGAGGCGATAGCGAGAAAGTCTTCGGTATCGGGGTCGACTGTGAAGACTGTCATGGAACCAGTGCGGGAGCCCAAGACAAGGATGTTGTTGCAGAAGGTAGCGGCCGTGACGATGTAGTGCTCAGGCAGCATGACCCTGCGTGAGTCGATGGTGGAGGTGTCGGTTGAGGAGTCGTAGTGAAGGATGAGAGCATGATCGAGGCCAAGTATGTTGACAAGGACAGACCAGGACTGTGGCTTTTGGTCCTCTGATGGCAACCCGGGCGAGCTATCGAGGAGAACGATGTCAGAGACCTTTTCGGGGAAGCTGGCGAGCTCGCGGGCTCCATGTCCCTGGCGGTAAAGATAGAGTTTCCCGCTTGGGCTGCCGAGAAGAGCAGTGTTTTTTGCTGGACTTTTGAGCACGTTGTATGACTTCAAATCGGAAGTCATAGTTTCCGGAAGGGCGATCTCTTCCCATACCAGAGGCTCTCCCATGGTCGCAGAAAAGAGTCTGCCAGAGGCGGTGGCGGCCATGACATTGTCCGAAAGGAAGGCATACCGTTGGAAGGTAGGTTTTGCTTTGTTTGAGCCAGGAGCCGTTGACGTTTTACTCCCCGGCAGACTTCGTAGAACCTCATCAAAAGTCAGAGTGAGGTCCAGCTCCTCATAAGCATCCGCCGAGCCGGCGCCAGCGCCCTTGGTTTTCCCTGCAATGACAATCTTCCCATCATTGCCCCCGGTAGCAACCAGAGGGTCACGCTCTCCCCTGCTCAGCACAGCCGCCGACCAGATATTCTTCCCGCTGTGGCACGTACTCGACGCGCAGTTCTTCAACAACCCCATTTTCCTCCCCATCCCACCCCCATCCACCGCTCCCAATCCATCTCAACTCCCACCTCTGCCTCGAGCAGTCCTCGCCAAACGAAAACACCTCGACTTTCCCGTCCATCTTCCTCCCAAATTTGACATGCCATATCCTCGACACATGCCCCATCGCCACAGCTACACACCTCGCCTTATCATCCCGATTTTCCCTCTTTGCCTCAGAATTCTCCTCCACCCCTCCAAACCCCGTCTCCCTCGCCTCATCAAGCGCCTTCACACTTTCAACCCCCTCTTTTTGGAGAGCCACCCCCTCGGTAACATCCCAAACCCTCACAGTCCGATCATCACTACAACTCACCAGCAACCTCCCCCTCTTCCCACCAAACAAGCTCATCTCGGGTGATATCCCCACCCCAAAGATAGAGCCCTCATGTCCCGTAAACACATACAGTACCTCCCACCGCGGTAAACCAACCCCACCATCACCATCAGTGTCAGTGTCCGCATCAGCGAAGTACTTCCACACAATAATCTCCCCAAAGACAGTCCCGCCCGCAACCAGCACTACCCCCGGGGAGAGGAGGGTGAGATTTGCTGAGTAGAGGATTGGGCGAGATGGGGAGGTGAGGGGGCCGAATTTGAGCGTGTGGCTGGAGCTCGATGCTGGGGTGGTGGAGAAGGAGGATCTCGTTGTGGGCTGTTACCAGCGCGCCTGACACAGATGTCGTCTGGTTTTGGGGCGAGGGGTAGAGAATGCCGTCGTAAATCCAGTCTGGGGCGTGAGACTCAGTTGGTGGCGGGGCGGGGTGAGGCCGGCGATGAGGGCTTGGAGGAGGAGGCGGGAGGAGGGTGACGGAGTGGCCGCCCCAGATGAGGACTCCGTTGTTGGTGGTGTTGGGGGGTGGTAGTTGGTCTGAGGTGGGCTGCGAAACGTGGATGCCGTGGATAGGTTGGGAGTAGAAGATTTTGAGTTGGCCGAGGAGGGTGGAGGTTTGGACGTCGTAGACTTTCAGCCAGGTGTCTTCGCCTGCGAGGAGGTAGACGCGGTCTGAGGCCTCATTGTAAAAGGTGAGGGCGGTGATGGGGCTAATTACGGAGCTGTGCTGCAGCCGGGTGATCGCTTGGCTCTGGAACGAGTTAGTGAGTGTTGTTGACATTGGGGAGGCGATGACTCCGAGAGGGTGAGTGAGTTGAGACTGAGCCAGTCAACTGGTGACAATTGAGAGATGATACCTTTTGAGCCATCCTGGTAGAATGCAATTTTCTGCGCTTGAGTATTCTCAGAGCTTTTCAAAACGGATATTCAATAAGCCAGACGCCAGTCACATATGTTCGAAGTGTATTCCTCTCATTCGCGTTCTAGAGTGGAAATTTCTTGACTCCTGATACCGATTTTAAGCGTGCTTTAAACCCTAACCCTCAGGAACGCAACCCACTTCCAGAACAGCATTCTTTGTTGTTTCGCTCATCGTCAAGACTTAAAGGGTGATTAAAAAAAAAAAGAAAGAAAAAAAAGGGTTAAAAGTTGCATTGGACTGGAGAATAGTAGACGGACTGATCGACAAGATGCAACACGCACGAGATCTCACAGTTCGGGACATTCCAACCTGAACTTTCTCTAGCCCTGCGTCTCACACGAACATTGACATGAGTGGTTTTCCAAGGCTCTTGAACAGGGCTGACTGGCTCCCAAGTGTCATTACACTCAAATCCTCCATCTCCTTCGTTCATCCAACCTTTGTCTTCAGCCCCCAAGCCGAGACAATCCGGTTGGCAGTTCCCTCCAACCGTTAGACCCTGACCCAGCAAAGTTTCAGCCACGGCTGCTACCTCAGCAATGCTCGTGGGCGGCGCAGAGGGTTGTTGTCACCGAGCCTTTCAGGCAGCAGTGATTCCAGTGCAGGCGACCAGGGAAAAAAACCTAGATCTGCGCGTCTGCGGCACAGCACACACAGCCGCAACATGCTGGGCATTGAAGTCGCAAGAACACCAGGCTACATAGTAGGTAGCACATCACATCTAAAGAGGAGCAGACAGAGCATTCAAAGTGCAGAAAAACACAGTCATCATTGTATTCCGTTTCGTTAGACCCCCCAGCAAGGTATCATTGCGAAGCCATCTCATCTATCTCATCACTGGCATCTCATCAATCAACAGAGAGAGAACAGAGAGCCAAACCCATCGGTGCTTGCTTCCTTCCAAACCAATAGATCCCATCTCCCAGAATCCCATGACCGAGAGCAAAAACCTCTAACGCCGAACTTTATGCACTGAACGAAAGAAAAGAACCAGAAGTACCCAAATCCCAACACATCATCCCACCACCACAAACGCTTGCTGCCTCTTCCCTCCAACATCATCATTTTCTCTCCATCGACCACATCACCCCCCTTTCACACCCCTCCTTAAGCCCTCGCATGCGAGTACGGCTCATAAGCCCCCCCATGCTGCTGCCCCGACGGCGCAGCATACGACTGGCGAGCATACCCACCCTGGTACGCACCGGGCTCGCTGAGGCGCTGGTATCCCGAGCCGCCACCGCCAACAGCCATGTTCTTCTCCGCATCAGCATGGCTGCTGCGGCTGCGGCGGGAAGACCCATGGTCAGGCGCGCAGCAGCAGATGGTGAACGACCAGAACAAGCCCGCGGCCATGGCGAACGCAAAGCCCAGCCAGATGATAGCGAGGAACTTCTTGTTGAAGTGCGCGTCCGCGCCGTAGAGCTTTGCGGTGGCCTCGACAGAGCCGACGACGACGACGGATGTGGCGGTGGCAAGGCCAGCTGTCGCGCCAACGGTAATGGTGGCGACGAAGGAGATGAGCCAGGTGACGCAGGAGAAGGCGCGGGAGCAGTTTGCGAAGAGGCCGAGGAAGAGCTCGACCCCAAGGGCAATGCAGGCGGCGATGAAGACGATCTGCGTCCACTTGGCGACGGTGCCATAGGCCTTCATGGCTTCCGTGAGCTCCTTGGGCATGGTGATGTTCCAGCCGGTGGAGGTGATGAGGTAGTTGAGGTCGTCGGTGGTGTTCTTGAGGCCCTTGGCGGCCCAGTCAAAGCCCGGCTTGGCACACTCGCGCGTGCCGTTCTTCGTGGTGTAGCAGAAGTTCCAGATGTTGACGTCGTAGATCTCGAAGAAGCCGAGTTCGGTGGTGGTAAGGTTGCCCTTGTTGTCGGCGTCGGCGGCCCGCCTGTCAATGCCGGGGATTTTGATATCAGAGCCCTTGGGGATGTTCAAATCGTCGATGTCGGGGACCTTGATCCCGGCGGCGTCGAGGGCCTTCTGCACCGAGTCTGGCGATATCGACAGCTCGGTCAGGTTGAGGGTGGAACATGTAGAGTCCCTTGTCGGTGATGCCCGCCAAACCTGCCAACAGCATGGCAGCCAGGGATGCCAGCGTCAGCAGGAAGGGCACCAACACACACACAAATCGCCCAAAGTTGACCATGGTGATGTTTTCGTTCGCCTCGGTCGCTGTGGTTTCGGGGTGGGTATTTCGGGGTTGCGGCGGGGCGTGGAGAGAGTGACGTAAGTCGCAGCAGGACCCGTCGATTGCTGCAGCAAGTGAACGTTGTTGCTGAAAGCGAGGGTTGAGGGCGGAGGACGCGGGGACAGCGGCTCCAAAAAATCAAAGAGGGCGAAAAATGAAGCACAGGTTGACAATGGAGGAGAGAATGGGAGGGACGCGGGAGGGTGAGAAAATAAATATCAGGCCGCACTGGCTTGCCGTACTAAACAAATCCACGCATGCTGCTGACGGTTCCATCCATGGATCTGGCAGGGCCCCATGCTGCGCGCTGCTGCAGGCTCGCGGTGGGGGCTGTGCCTCTTCCATTGCTGGTGGCGCAGTTTCCGGACCCTTGCGGGTTGGTGACACTGGGTAGACCCACTTCCCGGCCCCCAGCCAAACAGGATCTCTCGTCAGCCAAGTCCTCCAGAGCCAAGACTCCCCGAGCCCACCACCCCTCCCAGCCGAACTTGAGATCGTGGCCCAGCACAGCGGAACACTTGCCCCAAAGGGCACGATCTGAGCAGCTCTTGATGCATCATCAATCTTGCTCGAAATGGGCGACTATCTGCATCTGGTCTAATCACGGTGGATGTTGCGTGTTCGGTCGTCAATTCCCATGAGGTTGGGGAAGAGATTTTCAGATCGACAGGACAACAGGATCATGGCAGCCTTGCTCCTGGTTTTGTCAACAGCCCCATCCCGGCCGCCGCATGTTGCTGTGAGGCCCAGCTTGCCCCTGCTCGGCCGGGCTGTTCCTTCAAATGCATGTTGGTCTTGGGCAACACCCATCGGGCCAGCGTTCGCGCGGGAGCCGTGTCTGGTGCAAGGGGAGGACCAGATCCGGCAACCACCACGACAGAGATTCACTCTCGATGCTCGGCCGGTTTAGCAGAAGAGGCGACGATATTTCGTCAATCCAGATCGCAGACAGCAGGTTCCTGCGTCGCCGCAGATCAGGGTTGTTGATCTTTCAACAGCACGCCATGCCATGCATTGGCCGCGTTGCCGTGACAGAGATTCAGGCCGCAGACCCTCACAATCATGAACCCCGTACATTTTACATGAAAAGAACACTTGTGAACCACACTGCGGGGTTGCATGAAGAGCAGATTTCGGGAGGAAGCCTTGTGTCCCGTCGTTTCGGAGATGTGACTGGCGAGCTTTGTAGCTTGTGCTCCCGAAGGGTCGGCCGCGTGGAGGAGGGGGCTTGCTTCTGTCTGTTCCGTGGCGGGCTTACGCCAGCGTCCAGGGCTGAGCCTGAAACATGATCATGGCTCGGGTTAGGCTTGTTTTCTTCTCGGCTGGGGGACGGGTTCTCTGTCGGCGTAAAAAAAAATAAAAAATGCTGAGGCATTTAAGACATCGCTGATTTGATGTCAAACCTCAGCTCGACGAAGGTGTCTTCCTTTCCGCGTCTTGATGTTGAATTGCTTTACCCAAAACTCAATTCATGGCCCCCAAGCGGCAGCGGAGGATTTTCACCATGCCTGCTCCTGGGTGGCTGGGCAAACCTTCGGCCGCCGATGCTCAGAGGTGGAATCTAAATTTGGAACAGAAACCTCACCAAGGCTTGGCCTTCTTGGGAGGGCTTCCAGGAGGCTTCCGTGCTGGCGGGATGGCGGGGGATAAAGACGCCAAGGATGATCAGGCGGTGAGAAGGCTCGCCGAGCCCGATTCGGAGGAAGCCCGCGCTCGTTGGCTCCGGCATGGCCCGGCTCGGCTCCGGCTACGGTTCTGGCCCTCAGGCCGAGTTTTGCTGATCGGGGAACGGGGCCGATCTCCTGCCTAGCTGCCGCCAACGAGAGCCGGTTCGGCGCCGGGCCTTGTAGTAAAAGTTACCGGCGAGTACTGGACTGTTATTTTGACCAACTTGACCGTGTGCCAGAGCTCCGAGGTCGAAGGGCGCGGCGTGTCTTCTTAAAATTCTTGGTGAGCGGGAGGGGAAGAACCACTGACTGCCACGAAGTCGATATCGTCCTCGGTGCAATGTGATGTGTTGGCGAGACGTTTGGCTGCCCGTGGTGGCGGGTGGGATGCCAGGTCCGTTATCTCAGGCCTTGCTGTCCCCCCCACCCACCATTGATCCCACGCAACGTCCTCCGCTTATGAAGTGGCAGACCCTGGCAGTCTCGAGTGCCTGTCCCCGGATCCCTGGCATTGCGCGACGTTCATCACCAGCTTCCCATCCCGACAATGTCTTGTGTCTCCGTCGCGAACTACTCACCTGCGTCCATTGACGAGATCTGGCTAACTCGCGTCCCCCGACGAAGCCGGCGCTGCCCCATCTGGCGGAGAACACAGAGCTGATCTAATGCTCACCTCGTGACACTCACTCCGCAGGGACCCAAACTGCTGGGCAGCACCATGGTCCGGGTCACTAACTGCCTGGTCAGCGTCCACAGCATGACCAAGCCGGGTCCTGTCTCACAGGACGAAGCCAAGTCGTTTCGCAGCCAAAGAAAGTGGATTATTGACTGGGCTGTCTTACTTCCACGTAACATGCGCTTTGCGGGCTGCAAGCATCGCAGTCTTTCATTCATCCAGAAGAAGCTGCTGGTTCTTTGGCATTTTCCATTTTCCATTCTGCAAGAACCGAATCTCCATACCTCCAACGACCTGTGGTATTGTTAATAAACCAATACTCATTTCTGTCTGCTGTCATTTTTGCTGGTCTCGGCATCCGGCGCAGTGGCTTCGCAGTCTGACGCAGCCCCGTCATCCCAGTCTGTTTTGTTCAGCAGTGCCCGTGTCTCAGAACACCCCGTCCTGAGAAAGACCCCGCCAGTCTTTGCTCCTCCACCACACCCAGCCGCGTCGTCATTGAAGCAGCCTCTTCCCCCGGACTCCCTGGAAACATACAACACCACGACGATCAGTCATCAGCCACCCCGACGCAGCCCATCAATCCGACCAGCTGTCAAGCTTCATTGCATGCTTGAGACCTGCCGCGCCGTTGGATCGTGTCGCCCACAGCATTTCTGCTCTAGCGTCCCGCACACCGACGGTAGTTCTCCTTGACCTTGGACCCCGGAACACCCGGTCCCGTGGCAATCAACACAGTGGCAACCTGCTCAGCCGCGACGGTCGCTTCAACTGCTTGCTGCTCTGCCCCGACAAAAACACCTTTCCAGCGACAACCTCCGACCATCTCCTTTTTCTTACCCCCCTATCCTCGACCCCCTCCCCTCTGTCGTCGCCCTGGCGTGATAGGTTTTTGGTTCACCTCGTCTTATCGGCCGACCGTAGGTTTTTTTCCCGCCGACTCGTCTCCTGTGCCATCCCCACATTTCGCTCTCCCTTTTCCATCATCCCCGCCCTCGCTGTCCATTCTACCTTCCCTGCTTGCGGTTGCTTGTCTGGTTGTTTTCCCTCCTGTTCACTGTGGACCGGGCTCCTTACGCTGACATCATCGTGCCTCGTGGAGTTTACCCGCGCCGGCCCTCAAGAATCCCACTCCACGACCCCAATCGTTCGTCTGTCCGATAAACCCGACAGTCACGCGCTCCGCTCTGGCGTCTAGAACATCTGCGGGCGCCTGATCAACTCCTCCGCGCACCAGAGCAACTCTCTCTGTGACATCGAGAAACATGGGCAACCAAACCTCCAAAGACGCCGGCGCGGCGTCTTCCAAGGGCGCGGCCAACGGCGACGAAGTCCTGCAGTCGTACCCCTCCTTCAGCAGGTCCGACACGAGAGATTCCTCCCGGTCCTTCCGCTCCCTGCGCTCCAAGATTCCCGGTTCGGGCAAGTCGGACAGCCCCAGGAGCTCTACCATCCTTGCGAATGGGGACGCCCTCGATAAATCCGAAGTCGGTTCGGTCAAGTCTGGACGGAGTGGCCGGTCACCTCAGAGCCGCGGCGGCCGCCACGATTCGCTTACTTCGCCAACCTCCCCCTTGTCTGACGACGCTGCCACCTTGAGCTCGCCGCTTCAAGAAGACTTCCCTCCACCATCGCCGACACAATCCACCTCCATCAAGGCAGGGGTCCACGACGTCGCTGCCGCCCAGGCAAGCGGGGAAATCGATCAGGTTTCCGATCAACCCGTCCCCGACCCCACCAAAGAGGAGGCTGCCTCGGGCATTGCCATGAGCGACATCAAGGATATCGACCTCGACGACTTCATCAAGCGCCTGCTAGACGCCGGATACGCTGGCAAGGTTACAAAGAGCGTCTGTCTGAAAAATGCCGAGATTACCGCCATCTGCCATCGCGCCAGGGAGGTCTTCCTGTCCCAGCCGGCCTTGCTTGAGCTCGATGCTCCGGTCAAGGTTGTCGGCGATGTCCACGGCCAGTACACGGATCTCATCCGCATGTTTGAGATGTGCGGCTTCCCGCCCAAGTCGAACTATCTGTTTCTGGGCGACTATGTGGATCGCGGTAAACAGTCTCTCGAGACCATTCTTCTGCTGCTCTGCTACAAGCTCAAGTATCCCGAGAACTTCTTCCTGCTGCGCGGCAACCACGAGTGCGCCAATGTCACTCGCGTCTACGGCTTTTACGACGAGTGCAAGCGGAGGTGCAATGTCAAGATCTGGAAGACATTCATCGACACCTTCAACACCCTCCCGATTGCCGCCATCGTTGCGGCCAAGATCTTCTGCGTCCACGGGGGCTTGTCGCCTGCGCTCAGCCACATGGATGACATCCGGAACATTGCCCGTCCCACAGATGTCCCCGACTACGGGCTTCTGAACGATCTCCTCTGGTCCGACCCGGCGGATATGGAGCAAGACTGGGAGGCTAACGAAAGAGGCGTTAGCTACTGCTTCGGCAAGAAGGTCATCACAGATTTTCTGGCGGCCAACGATTTCGATCTAGTCTGCCGAGCACATATGGTGGTTGAAGACGGCTACGAGTTCTTTACTGATAGAGTGTTGGTCACTGTTTTCAGTGCGCCTAATGTGAGTGTTGCCCGTTGTGATTCACGAGGGACTACAGCTGATAAAGTTTTAGTACTGCGGAGAATTTGATAATTGGGGTGCTGTCATGTCCGTGTCCACCGAGCTCCTGTGCAGCTTCGAGCTGCTCAAGCCTCTGGATTCGAACGCCCTCAAAAACCATATCAAGAAGGGCAGGAACAAGCGCAACCAGATGCTTAACAGTCCGGTATGTTCCGTCGTTTTATTGAGCCTGCTTGTGTAGTGACTAACCATCTTCCAGCCTGCCAATGTGTACCCCCAAAGCGTCTGAGACGCTCCTGAGCTGCTGAGCGTCATCCAACACGTTTAGCTAAGGTCTGTCGCGAAAGCGGCTGTCATCTTACGAGCAAGCCAACACTAGAGCCGAGTCGAGGGCGAGGGTGGCTCTGATAGCACTCGGATGCGCCATGGCGAGGACAACAATTCACGAAAGGACGTGGGCCCCTCGTGCGTCAAGCAACGCGTAATACACCGGCGATGGCCTGAAACGGTTAAGCCAACACGGAGACGGCGGTCACCAGCACCAAGACAAGGACGCAGCGCGGATTTCACACCGAAACCCCACGATGGGTAACAACGATAACCGAAGCCACTCCTTTTTGACAGTACGACCTGGATTTCTGAAGCGCCTGCTATGGGCATTTCTTGCTTGCAACTGCTTCTTACGGCGGATACATTGCTTTTGGCGGGGAGGCCGGGCCGAGGCTGACCTGTGTCTGAAACTGTTCGGCAGATCAACTGTTGGCGTCGGAGAGACAGCAGGCCAGGGATCGCGGGGCCAAGAGGAGGGAAAATACCACCCCAAACCCTCCATAACGGCCCCGGAAACACGCATCCTTGGTTCTGTGGGCGAGTTGGATGACCTAGTGGTGTGCTGATCGCGTCCCCGTCCTCTCCCGCACCTCTCATCTCTCACAACCACACACATCTTTTTTACGTTCCTCGTCTCTCCTTAATACATACCCTGGGTCTGCTCTTGCGGCTTTCGTAGCGGAGTTATTCTGGCCGTTGGTAGATAGCCTCGGAACTCTGAGATGGTTCGTAGCCCACGCTAATATGAGGAATTTCGTTGGCTTGGGTGTGTCTGATGTGATAATGTCCCTGTGTGTGCCGTGTTTGATGTCATTGGTTTGTAACTCTTCGAGGAAGCCTCCGCCCTACGTATGGCCGTCATTCGAAATAGAGACAAACCCTCACTAACTGTTGGTGAGCTATGGCAGAACTGCACCATTTGATCCCCTCAGGCTACCTTGACGGGAAATAACAGGAAAATCATACCATGACAGCTACTTCGTCTCCACAGCAGCTCCCCTGTCCCCGTCCATGACTCTCCTCAAAATATAAATCCTGTCCATCATCCGCGGCCCTATCCACCACCCTCCCGTCACAGCCCTGACTCTCCTCTTCCACTTTTCCACTAATTCCCCCCTCCCAACAACCGGGGCCGCTCCTTTCGCCCTGCCATCGACATCGGCCGAACCAGGCGTGACAAACTCCACCCCTCCATACCCCTTCACCACGCCAACCGTCTCCCACTCCCCGCCCACAACCTTAGCCGGGTCTTCCATCAGGAGATAGGTGAACTGCCGCCAGAAATCGGGGTTCTCTAACACAGCTTCATCCTCGGTCTTATCCAGCGCGATCTGCACCGCATGCGGCCTGTCCCCTTCATCTTGACCGTCCCGTCTCCCATCCCAGCCCCGAACCTCGCCATCGCCGCCTCCCCGATAGTCGACGCAGTCGGCCCCAAACAGCGTCACACCCGTCATGCACGCCAACACATCCGCATGCACTGGCACCACCCCACCATCTCCCCTGAGCAACCACGCCCTCACAACCACCATTACCACCTTGCATCACAACCCCTTCACCCAATCCAACGCCTCGCCGCCCGGATAATTCAGCCCACTCACCCCCATCATCGCCAAACTCACCCCAAACGTCACCAGCACAGAAACCACCAAGCCCCACACCACCACAAACCCCATCCAACCCCCTTCTTTCCCTTCCCGCCTTTCTGCCGCTTCTCCCTTTCCCTCCATCTCCCCTCCCCTTCAATTTTCTTCCCACCGCCCAGCAATTTTCTAGTCACCCAAGCGTCTCCTTATGCGGCTGGCACGAGTACAGCAGGACAAACTCCACTGCTGGGAGCACCAACCACCGGAGTGCTTTTGTATCTCAAGACTGGGTGAAGTACGACAAGCGGGAGGAGGATGGTGTGACGAGTGGGTTGAGGAGGCGGGGAGGGCCGAGGTGAGGTAGTAGTGGTATGGGGATGTTCCCATTGAGAGGATTTGGAGTGGATGATGTTGAAGATGAAGGAGGTGAGTTCGGGCCAGATGATGGGAAGTGGGGGGCTGCTAAAAGTAGGTGTCTATTGATAATGGTCAGGCGAGGGAGAGGAGAGAAGATGAGGAGCGGGGGAGGAGAGTACGAGGAGGTGAGAAAGGTGCTGGGTGAGGGGGTGCGGAGAGGAGAGGAGAGGGGGAGGCAGGGGGAGAGGGTTGTGAGGAGGGAGGAGGGCTGGCCTGAAACAAAAGGTACCATCTTGCTGCGCGACAGGCGGCGTTGTATAGGCCGAGGATGACGCGGACGACGAACTGGGCGTGTTGGAAGCCGACGAGGGCGACGATGGGCTGGGCAATGCCGGCTAAAAGGATCGCGCCTACAAAGGTGCGCGGCACGGCACCGGGAAAGGTGAAGTGATCATAGGTGCTGGACAGCTTCTGGTAGACGTTTGAGGTTGGTGTCCCGTAGACGAGGATATCGTGGGCGGCTTGGATGTTGAAGGACTCTTCAACTTTGGTGTAGGGGGCGACGATGAGATGAAGAAGAATCAGGCTAGGTATTGACAGGTAGAGAAGGAGATCTATGTATTATAATTGGTTAACTGGTGTTGTAAGGTTTGGTCTGGGAGACTCACCCAAGAGCTTTACCCCTGAAAACACACTGCTGGTCTTGGAAGTGGTTGATGATCTAAGATCTTTGCCTGCTTTAGCGCCGGACTGCGCTCCATATTGAGACGCCATAAAAGACCCTTATTCAGTTTGAACCATGGGAGAGAATTGTCAACTACCAGGTGTTTTGTTTCAATCACTTGAGGGCTCAAATTCAAGATGAACCAAAGAAGTGAGGTTGCTGTGTGTTCTGAGTGTCGGACCCACATTTTTACAGGGCGTCAAGACCCCTGTCGCTGCCCCTGTCGTGCACGAGCCCTGCCCCGCCAGTCTGTGGGGGAGCTCCAACCTGGACCACCCCGCGACGCCGACATCAACTCGTCCGAGCCCAAGCACCTGGAAACCAACTCTCAAGGTCCTCACCAAAACACCACACACACCACACACATCACAACCCACCAAAATGGCAACCGCAGACCCATTTGACTCGGCGCTGTAAGCCCCCATTACCCCTCCCCATATCCCCAAACCCAATCAGTTAACTGACCCCCAGGGACCTCCTCCGGCGCCTCAACCCCAAGCACACCGCCGCGCACCTCAACAACATCATCACTTTGGCCCCCGACCTCACCGAGGACCTCCTCTCCTCTGTCGATCAGCCGCTCATGATCCGTCGCTGCAAACAGACGGGGCGCGACTACCTGCTGTGCGACTACAACCGCGACGGCGACAGCTACCGGTCGCCGTGGAGCAACCAGTTCGACCCGCCGCTGGACGAGGCGGGCGGGATGGGCGGCGTGGGGGCTGGTGGCAGCAATGAGGGGCTGGGAGGGTGCTGTCCCGGGTGAGAGGGTGCGCAAGATGGAGGTGAAGGCGAATGAGGCGTTTGATGTGTACCGGGAGTTGTATTATGAGGGGGGCGTGTCGTCGGTGTATTTGTGGAATTTGGATGATGGGTTTGCGGGGGTGGTGTTGTTGAAGAAGGGTGGGTTACATCTTGCAGACACTAAGGAAATACGCTACGGAAGGAAGTTCGCTGACTGTGATGACCAGCCTCCCCTCAAAACGACGGCTCCTCCTCCGGCGTGTGGGACTCGATTCACGTGTTCGAGGCCAGCGAGCGCGGGCGCACGTCCAACTACCGGCTCACCTCGACCGTGATCCTGTCGCTGGCGACCAAGGGTGCGTCGCTGGGCGAGGTCGACCTGAGCGGCAACATGACGCGCCAGGTCGAGCAGGACCTGCCCGTCGAGAACGACGAGAGCCACATCGCCAACATCGGCCGCCTCGTCGAGGACATGGAGCTCAAGATGCGCAACCTGCTGCAGGAGGTGTATTTTGGCAAGGCCCGCGATGTGGTCGGCGACCTGCGCAGCGTGGGTAGCCTGAGCGAGGGCCAGCGCGACCGCGAGACGCAGCGCGAGCTGATTGGGAGCATGCGGAGGTGATGATGATGATATGATTACGAATACCAGCCTTTAATTTTGCCTACGATATGTTTCAGTTTGTGGCAGTTGTTTGCCCCATGTTTGGGAGTTCAATACGAAGTACGCCTCGCTCACTGCGAGGTTACTTGGGTCATGATCAGTGTGTCAAACGGCTGATATTGCAGATCAAGAGCCGTGCAATGTCGATGCTCAGTGGGCCCGTTTCAAGACCGCATATCACTTTATCTCGGGAGTGCCACACAACACCAGGGGTTGGAAGATCTGATCGTCTGAAAGCTCAAGAACTGTTGTTCAAGACTCACCTCGGGACATCCCTTCCATCCCAAGTATGACGCCGCCCCTTAAAACCGACGCTTGAGCTTCTAATCTGGAACTTTGATCATCTGACGAGGGTTCGTGAGCTAATGGGGCCGGTGTCAGTGGTTGGTCTCTCTGAGCTGGCGCTTTGTTCGAGGAGGCGTGTTGTTCAATCTTTCAGAAAGAGACATCAAAGCCATTGGCTCTTCTATGACACCAATGGCTTGCTCGATCGTCCCTAATAGGGGAAGCGCTATGACTGTTTCGGGAGGTAAAAGCAACGTTCTCGAATCGCCGCCGTGTCGTTTTCAACGGGGAACCGGCCTCCCGTTCCTTTCCCTCGACAGAAACTGAATCCAAGAGTGCTGGTTTCAAAACATCGAGCTGCCTGCCGATAGTGGCTCACGAAGATCCAATTTGCCACTGGCGTCGGCGAGGGGAACGCCGAGGGCTAGCCTCTGCCGTCTCAGATCCTGCAAGGACAAAGGTGGAGCGGTGAAGTTGTCCACAGGGCGGAGTTCTGGGCTTCAGAAAACGATGTGAGTTGGCGGTGAGATGTCCATGATATGACTCCAGGGAGCATTCTGGTTTCGAAGATCAAGAGTCAAGTCAAATCCTGGGGTTGTTCCTGGTTTGAGGAGGGCCATTCCAAGACAACGCCCTGGTCTCCCGTCCACCTGAGATAGATCACAGGATTGTTTCTTCTGAGATATCGACAGCCCTCCCAGTAAATGATGTCACTTGATCCAAGCCTCCCGAGCTAGGAAGCGTTCTAGAAAAGTCAACAGCCGGTGTGGTTTGGACGGCCCGAGATTGGCGTGTTTGGTGGAGTTGTCAGCCCCTGAACAGAGCGGTTCGTTTCCTTGGCAAACCAATGTCCGAAACTGCACACTGTGTTCGGCGCTCTGTCCTGGGATCCCAACTCCTCCCAATGGCTGCCGACTACAACCTCCAACAGTGTCAATGGATGTTCTGGCCCAACCTCAGCTGGCAGCAGCTACAAACGAAGGAGGCAGGTTTTCCCGGTTCGAGTTTGGACCCAGCGCTGAGGAACCCCCAGAACGCAACAGTGGTTCAGCCGAACTTTTCCAAGCTTGTTCGTCCCAAGTAATGCAGACACATGGAGCCCACGGGCCTCTCTCCTGCAGCTCGCCTCGCATTAAAACCTTGAGTCCGTCGCTCTCAGGCCCCAATGTCTCGGGCTGCCGCCGTATCGCCATCATGTCTCATCTGCAATGCCGTCCTCCTTACCATGGCATAATCGCACACATGACTGCCGCCTCATCGTTTCTTCGCACTGGTCGTCAGGCCCGTCCTGGGGCATCATCTCGTGGTGGGAGGTTTGTTTGCCGGAGTTGTCGCCATTGGTTCCCTGCGCTCGGGAATGACGAGCTGTGGCCAGGAGCTGAACCCTGCGTGCCTTGTTGGGTCCACTGGGTGCTGGACGGGATGTTTGAGCCGTGCGGCCGAAAGGAGGGATGGGAGGCTGGTGCTGCTTCGGATGGACAGGCAATTTGAAGGGTTTCTGTTGAGTAATTCTCTAATGTTGAGAAGAAAAGCATATGGCGTTGAAAGTGTCATAAAAAAAGGAAAATATCGAATGGATGTCTTGTCAGTTGAGGATGGAAAGACCAATGGAACCCGACCCAAACTGAAGGCTCCATCCACCAGTGCCTGCATTGGGCACTTGCGCGGGATGCTGCAGGGACCTTTCTGGCATGAGCATTTTGCACTGTGCAGCTCACACAACAACCGCCAGTCTGCCACGGGCTCATCAAAGTGTGGGGAGAGCAACGTTGGACCTGGCGGGAAAAGAGCTCAAGAATTTTTATCCCAACGTGGTCCATTCGCTCGGGTCCCCCTGGAGTTTTGGATCCGTTCCCGAAAGTAAAGGAAAATCGAAATTCTGCCCTGGTCGTGCCCTGCCGAGCTTCTCGAAGCCTTCCGAAGTCCCGCCCACCGCCTGCTCTCCTGGGTCGGTCCTGGGTCTTATTATCCCTGGCGTTCCTGTCAATTATCATCTTTTCCTTCCCATTCATAAGCCGGGCCATTGGACACCACGCGCGCCCACAAACGGAGCTTGTTGTGCTCATCTGCGACCCTGACTTTGACAAAACCTAATCACCCCTGAAAGGCAAACGGCCGCTGCAACTCCAGATTTAATATCCCGACTGCGACTCGGCGACTGCGACAACGGCCGAGTTCACACGTCCTGCTGCAACCAACTGCAACTTTAACCCCGCGCAACGCCCAGGGTTTATCAACCCCCGCCTTCAATCCCCTCCTTCCCCTGAGCCAGTCTTGAAACAACATCCGACCAGCACTCGCCCCAACAGCGACGACGACGGCAAACCACGAATCACCACACATCCATCCAAACACCCCAAAGCTGCGATCATGGCGGACGCAAAGCCGTCGGTGTTGATCATCGGCGGTCTCGGCTACATCGGCCGGTTCCTGGCCCTGCACATCCACCAGCACGACCTCGCTTCCGAGGTGCGCATCGTCGACAAGGTGCTCCCGCAGCTGGCGTGGCTGCCGCACGAGTTTGAGGAGGCCTGCGCCGGGAGCAAGTTTGTGCAGGCGGACGCGAGCAGGGAGCGTGCGTTTTTCCTCCACAACAACCCTACCACCTCATGAATGATGGAATGGCTGACCCCCCGAACAGAGTCTCTCGCGAGGATATTCGACCGCCCCGACGGCACGCAATGGGACTACGTGTTCAACTGCGGCGGCGAGACGCGCTACTCGCAGGATGACGAGGTGTACAAGTTGCGATCGCTGAATCTGTCGCTGACGGTGGGCCGCGAGGCGGCGCGGCGCGGCGTCAAGTGCTTTGTCGAGCTGAGCACGGGCATGGTCTACAAGCCCGACTCGTCGCCGAGCAAGGAGCAGGACAAGCTCAAGCCGTGGAGCAGGATTGCCGTGTTTAAGCTGCAGGCTGAGGAGGAGTTGGCCAAGATTGAGGGGTATGTTTCACAGCAAGGATATATCACGCGGAGATACTAACAACCCCCCTCATAGACTCAACCTCGCCATCGTCCGCCTTCCCCACGTCTATGGCCCCTACGCCTCTCAATGGGTCGCGACGCCCCTCTGCATGGCGCGCGTCTACAAAGCGCTCGGCTCCGAGATGAAATGGCTCTGGACCAAAGACCTGCGGACCAACACCGCGCACATTCACGACGTAGTCCGCGCGCTGTGGGCCGTCGCGAGGTGGCACGCGGCAGGTCGCGCCGGGTGGGACGCCAAGACCATGGGCGGCGCGGTGCCGACCTTCAACGTGGTCGACAAGGGCGTAACTACCCAAGGCGTCATGGCGGATATCATCGGGAAGGTGTTCGGGATTGAGACGGGGTTTCAAGGGCAGTTGATCAGCACGTTTGCCAAGTTGAATTTGGATAGCGTGGTGGATGATGTGAATGACGAGTTGCTGGGGCCGTGGGCGGATTTGTTGGCCGAGGCGGGGATTACGCGGCCCGGGCCGCTGACGCCGTTTATGGAGAGAGAGTTGTTGAAGGATACGGATTTGAGTATGGATGGGTCGAGGTTAGAGGAGGTGGTGGGGTTTGCGTACGAGAAGCCCAAGGTGACCAAGGAGTTGATCGAGGAGGTGATTGAGAGCTACAAGACGATGAAGTGGTGGCCTTGACAGGACAGAGGAGATGGGGAAGGGGTTGGGCGTGGGGAGATGGCGGTTTTGGATAGAAGAGGGATCGGCCAGGTTGGACGAGGGGATGATGCCGAGTGCCATGATGGGGCTGGTTGGGAGTGTTGGCGAGCGACAAGACTAATGTGATGGATGGGCGATATACCCCGGGTTGGCGGGGAGGAACGCGATGTAATAATAGGATATCCTCTTTCGACTAATACTACTACGGCGAGCGCTTGGAGTTTGTCTCCTGAATTTGGATGGCGGGTCTTTGGCTGACGAGCGACTTTCATGTGCCGCCAAGCCTTGGAGTGTCAACAAGGTGAAACACGAGGATATTCCGAGAGTTGGGGATTGATGGCTTGAGGAGTCGCTGCCTCAAACTTGACACTCGCCAAGTTCTGGAGATGTCCCGTTCTGACAAAATGTCCGATAATATGCCTTTTGGGGGCAGAGGTTTGGAGGATTCAAAGCACCAAGAAGGCACGCCCGTTCACATGGCAGCCTCGGACGCGCGGGGTTTGGGGGTCACCCCTGCCTCTTTGGGATCGCTACCCCGCACCAAATCGTTTTTGCCAAGCGACAATCTCGCAACTCCAAAGCCAAATCTGGGGCCAACATCAGTCAGATGTCGCCGAACCGAATCATCTGTGCTTGGCCGGGGAAAGGGGAGGCTTCTGCAGGCGGCGTCTTGGGGATGCAAACGAACATGATCCGGGGATGCAGGAACGCGCGAGTGATCAACCAAGACGGGAGACCTCTCAGTGGACAGGACAGACATGAGACGAAGATACACTTCAACGGATCACTCATCCGTCGCGAGAGCGGGATGAACGGTTTGGCGCGGAGACGGCCCTATCCCGAGTCAGCACGAGCACAGGCACAGGCACAGGCACATCCCCCGCAAAATAACTTCAGGGGCACTGCGACTGCGTCATGCTTGGATCTCTCGGAGGCTTGCTGGAAACGGAGTGCCCCCGAACCACACTCACCACACAGCCTCGCTCCCGTTGGCAGGCTTGTCCTGGGGACCGTCCAGCGGATGGAGTGCATGATGGAGTGCTGCCATCCATGGATGTTTACCTCGGCCGCCGAGCCCTTTTGCTGCCTCCCCCCGGGCTGACGCTATCACTGAACTCGCCCGATTCCTCCTGATCATTTTTTTGTGCCTCGCCAACAACTCTCCTTTCCCCCAAGATACCCCTCGTCAGAGACACACACAACCCGCCCACCATGGCTGCCCCCGCAAACAAGACCATTGGCGACCTCAATGGCAAGTGGATCATGGTATGTTCGCCCACCACCACCCCAAAAGCCCCCGCCTCCATGTGACGGCGCACAGCATCTGCTCGAGGAAACAACAACTGAAACTGACACAACTCCACCCCAGAACCGGAGCCAGTCCAACAGCATCGAGCCCACCCTCGCGCTGCAGGGCGTCGGCTGGGTGACGCGCAAGGCCGTGTCCATGGCGACCCTCACGCTGCACATCAAGCAGTTCGTCGCGCCGCCCTCCCCGCCCGCGGACCCGGCGGCGGCGCCCGTCGTGCACATCCAGATCGACCAGACGGGCACGGGCGGCATGAAGGGGTCGACCGAGAAGCGGTGCCTGGACCACGTGTTCCGCGACCACAGCGACTGGCTGTTCGGGCACGTCAAGGGCCAGACGCGGTGGGTGACTCCCAACGACATCACCGACGCCCACCTGGCGGCTGGCTGGCTCGAGGGTGAGGAGGAGAAGGGCGGGCCCAACGGCGAGACGCACCTCGAGAGCCATGTTGAGAGCTATGATGCTGGCTGGACCGCGACTCAGATCTGGGGGTTTAAGCTGATTGAGGGTGTGCGCAAGTATGTTCGCAATGTGGTTGTTGCCAAGGGCGGCGAGCGCGTCGAGATTCAGCTGGTCT
Organism: Collariella sp. IMI 366227; assembly: GCA_027946355.1. Classification (NCBI taxonomy): domain Eukaryota; kingdom Fungi; phylum Ascomycota; class Sordariomycetes; order Sordariales; family Chaetomiaceae; genus Collariella; species Collariella sp. IMI 366227. The sequence goes on from JAPEUS010000008.1 coordinate 1,423,952, forward strand.
ATGACTTTATTGAGTAAGGGGTGGACGACTGTTTTGTTGTAGCCTTTGTTTCTGTTCATCAGCCGGCATGTATTGGTGTGCGTACATATGAGGCGGGGCCTCAGCTTGTCAGAGACCGGGTCTGTGGCAGGCCGTTGATGCGGGAGGGTCACTGATGGAAATTCGGTTTCCCTGGAGGAGTGTTCGGAAGTATACTCTAGACCGCAGCAGCATATGTTTCGGTTCCGCAGTTTTGATCTCTCGTTTCTGTGATATTGTCTTGTTTGCCTCAAAGGACTCCTGCCATAACAGCGTAGCATGAGCTTCGAGGGAAATCTGAGCCTCCCAGCCATTCTTGGGTATTAACCACCGGTCCTGTTCCCCCTTCATGTTGAATGCCCCCCATCCGTCCTCCAAGTCATGAAATGATGCCATAACCAAGAACGCCACTCCATGATCATATTCCACTCGTCAATGCAACTGAAGCCCTCCCCAACTCTTCCCAGTTACTATCACCCCAGCCCCGTTCCTCCCCCTCTACCGATCCCATTTCACTACAAAGAACACCCGTATCTTTCGCCATGAAAAACCCCTTACGCCGGCCTCCTCATAACAAACCCCTCCAAATCCTCTCTCGTCGCCACCCCAAGAACAAACCTCCTCCCCTCATCAGTAATGACCGCAAAATCCTGTCTCTGCCCGCCCGTCTCGTACCCTTCAAAGAACGCCTCTAGCTCCTCCAGCGGGGTATTCATCGTAATGACCCTGTACTTTGCGCCGCGGCGCCGGAAGCGGGTCATCGCACTGCGCACCTCGTCTTCGGGCTTCACTTTGCCAGCGTCGAGCAGGGATTGGAGATGAGGGATGGAGAGATATCCGAGCAGGGAGCGGGTGGTGCTGTCGACGATGGTCAGGTGCGTGTAGTCGCGCTCGAAGGCGGAGAGGAGCGCCAGGGAGATGGAGTCCGAGGGGGTGAGGAGAGGGCGGCCGGGGGTCAAGGTCTTCGACTGTTGCCTGTTGGGAAATAAGTGGATGGGTTAGCAACAGGGTGGTGATCGGGTGCTGGTGATCGGGTGCTGGTGATGGGGGGCAGGCTTACCCGCGGTATCGGGAGGCCCATTTAGAGACGAAGGGCTGGGTCGAAGAGGATGCGCCGGGCTGGGTTTGTTGCGCCATTACGTCGGTCATTTTGATGCGGGACGGTGATGTCTGTTTTGGTGGTTGTGGTGAGTTGGTGTGGGAGAAGTAATAGGTGGGTTGAGATGGAGATATTCCGAAGTCGCCCTGTGACGGTTGTGTCCCCGAGGGGTTGAGGCGGCCAATCACATCGTCTAAAGGGGAAAGAATGATTGCTGAAGAATAAACAGCCAGAAAAGTCCATAGGTATGCTGGTCAGTTGACAATAGTGGCTACACATAAAACGGAGTATGAGAAACATTAATCCAGAGTCGTTTGTTTCTTCGTGAGTTGAGTTAGAATTCACACCAATTATTGGATGGTTATTTTACACCCTTCCAGATGATCCTTGGCATGGAGTTAATTGTGGAATCCCTCGAGGGAATGGACCTATCTTGATTACATCGCGAATCCTTCTCAAACTTGCGGATGAAGCCGGCTGCTAGTTCTCAGTGGTTCTCCTGTAATCAATGGCTATTACCTAACATTCCCGACCTAAGGGGGGAATGCTGGTGGGATGGTGAAGTGTGGTTGATGTCTGAGGAGAACCATTGCTGACTGTCGTGGTGGCGTCTTCCCTGGCGATAAGCTACCACCTAAGATAAAGGGCCCTGAAACGACGTCACCGTCCGATAAGAGACTCATGCTGTTCGGACAGACGAAGATCCAAGGCAACGGGAGCCGAGAACCCGTGAAAGGGATCGAGTCAAGCTGGTGCTTCAGGGTAGTTATGGAAACGTCAAGACTTTCCAACCTTCCTGTATTGAGCAGCAGGGTGCATTAACCCGAGCCAAAAGCAGAGAGGAAGTCGGGTGAAGTCGCAATGAGGCCCGTCGCTTTAGGATCGAAATGGAGAGGAAGCATTCTGGGTTACACGTGTGCCAAAGGCCGTTAAATCCGTGCAAGCAATGTAGACCAACAAGACGAACGCACTTACCTAATCTGCCCCCGGGGTGTCATGGGCTCAGGAACCGGTTCCAACACCTCATAATCCCTCATCACGCTCCTGTCGCATCTCTGCCATTGTTGGTTGTTATCTTTTTCTTCTTTTCCTAAACCCTAGCGCTGGTCTCTGGAAGATCTAACCTCGGAATTCCGAAATGTAAGTCGCATTCTCGAAACTCCTCCAGGAACCAGGATACCATACCCGAGCAAGCCGCAGGACGATCTCTAACGACGTCATCGCGGCATTGATTCCTGCTGTTCCGTGTTCCATCCACCCCTTAAGAATTGGGATATAAGACAGATCGCGTCCAAAGCGTAAACTCCCGCTTACACAAGTCCAGTGATTAGCACCACCTCCGTACAAGATGACGCTCTTCCCCAGCCACGACACGCTCCAACAAACACTCGGCACCGCGTACCCACGCAGCCGGCCGCAAAGCCAGCCCAATGTGAGCGGTCCGACGCCGTACCAGGCTCGCCTGGACCTCTACCCGGCCTACTCGATCGTCGACGACACCAAGGACAAGGCCAAGAAGCTGAGCGCAGAAGCCGCCAAGGATTTTGAGGCGGCCAGCCAGAAGGCGCAGGCAAAAGCAGGCAAGATCGAGCTCTACTCCGGGAAGTACTATGCCGCCTGCACGTTTGGCGGGATGATGGCCTGTGTAAGTCGCCGCCCCATGCGATCTCATCCCCGCCAATACCAAAGCCTAATTCATTACAGGGCCTCACCCACGCCGCGGTAACCCCCCTCGACCTGGTCAAAACCCGGCGCCAAGTCGACTCCAAGCTCTACAAAGGCAACTTCCAAGCCTGGGGCCACATCTACCGCACCGAAGGCCTCCGCGGCATCTTCACCGGCTGGAGCCCCACGCTCTTCGGCTACTCTGCACAGGGCGCCTTCAAGTACGGGTGGTACGAGTTCTTCAAGAAGACCTACTCCGACATGGCCGGGCCGGAGGCCGCGTACAAGTACAAGACGGCGCTCTATCTCTCCGCCTCAGCATCCGCCGAGTTCCTCGCCGACATTGCGCTCTGCCCCATGGAGGCCATCAAGGTGCGCATGCAGACGACGATTCCCTCGCAATACGCTGGTACGCTGGATGGGTTCCGTCGGATTGTCGGGGCGGAGGGTGCCGGCGGGTTGTATAAGGGTTTATATCCCCTGTGGGGCAGGCAGATCCCGTACACGATGATGAAGTTTGCGTCGTTTGAGACGATCGTCGAGATGATTTACAACAGGCTGCCTGGGAGCAAGAATGATTACAGCAAGGCGGCGCAGACGGGGGTGTCGTTCACGGGTGGTTATCTGGCGGGTATTTTGTGTGCGATCGTGTCGCATCCTGCCGATGTGATGGTGAGCAAGCTGAACGCGAACCGCAAGGCTGGGGAGGGGTTTGGCGCGGTCACGGCGAGGATATACAAGGATATTGGGTTCATGGGCTTGTGGAATGGCCTTCCGGTGCGCATTGTCATGATTGGCACGCTCACTGGTCTGCAGTGGATGATTTATGTGAGTGTCCTCGGGGAGCTGCTGGTTTGAAGAGCTGATACTGACTGTGTGATAGGACTACTTCAAGATCTTCATGGGCCTGCCCACGACTGGTGGCTCGCCGCCGCCGGCTGAGATGAAGAAGGCGTAAAAAAGAGGGCGGTGATGGTGTTGATAATGGTGTTTGGGTTGGGGGGGTGGAGGTGTTCAAGAGGAGGTTTTGGAGTTCGCGATCCTAGCAAGCCTTTCACGCTTCTGTATGCTATCCGCGTATTCGTTTTTTTGGTTGTTTGCGAATTGTGTAATGCGAAGGGGTGAGGCTGTCTTTAGATCGGGCTACGAACATGAGTGTGTTTTGGACTGTGGTGAGGTTGACTCCTGGTAGGCCAGATTAAGGGGGCAGTTTATCCACCTGAGCCGTTGGGCTGAAGGTGATTACGTCGCCCGCTGCTCGTACCTATGAAGCGTTAGATCCTTCAGCCTTTCCTTTCCGCGTATCTCGCGTCATAAGGTTGGGCGCTGCGGGACGACCCGCCGCATAGACGCGCGGCCTTGTGGTTGAGGGAGCTGAGGAAAGCCTGAAGTGGAACCGCGACAATGAGGCTTGGCTTACTGTGCGACCCATAATAATTCAGACTGCTTTTAGCGGTGTGCAGCCCCACCAACATAGCTTAATGAACGCAAGTACAGTGCAAGCACACTGTATCTCAGAAACTTGGTACAGCATCGCCACCAACTGCGGCCATTTGCTCTGGTCTGGCCAGCCCATTTCCATCTCTGTCAAACTGACGACTGCCGGAGATGAGCTTGGTTGACCATCTTTGGTGCCGTTCCACTGGGATTCCATTTATTTCACGGTGTACAAGGGTTATTTCGAGCTTGCTGCCTTACACTTAAGGGCAACTGCAACCCACTTGCTGTGACTCTCCTCGACGTCAATCTCGATTGCAACTGGCTCTTGCCTAAACAAGGAACCAAGCTTCCTCAACCACACTTCCCGGATCTCTCTTCGACATAAAGGTCATCAACTCTCTTTGTAAAGGATCTAAGATCCAACAAAAAAAACTCTCACTCTCAATCAGTATACCTTTTGACGACTCTTGCTTTACCCCTCGAATTTATGCTTTTCGGTGAGGTTGGTTGGTTGGTCACACGAGCTACATCGTGACCTGCCCCCTCACTCAACACCACCAGCCGTGCGTCATGAAATTTTGAGAACAGAGACCTTCTCTTTCTAGAAATCCCCAGAAATCCAGAACGGTTCAGAATACAGCCATCCGCCTTTTCTTGAGCCCCACGGTCCGCACTCAGTTTGGGAATACCTCCCTCTTCACATCAAGGACTTCCACAATGACCGAAGGCACCCTTCCCCGGAGGTTGACTGGGAGCATGCGCCGCGGGAGAACAAACGCAGTGCCTGTCGATGAGGATATCGACGAGGAAACTCCTGACGTCCCACCACCTGCTTATGGCGATCAGCATGACCAGCTACAGTTCTCCCAGGCCGGCTTCGCCGCGGATGCGGCTGTTACAGGTAAGCTTTCATGATTACAGCTACCTCAGTCAAGTCTTACTCACACTTTGCCTAGACAATGGCCGCGTGAACATTCACATCAGCGAAAAGAACCATCGGCTCTCTGAGCTTCTGACACCCGCACTCAAGAGGCAGCTCCGTTCGGACACCCAACTCCCCTCAGGGCCGCTCCCGCCAGCGTACATCCCCCCGAGCCTAGGCGGACAACCTGGCCAAACACCACCCCCCAGGTTGAACGTGGTGATCCAGATCGTTGGTTCGAGAGGTGATGTCCAACCTTTCATCGCCCTGGGTCAAGTCCTCCGCGACACCTACGGCCATCGCGTACGCGTGGCAACGCATGCCACGTTCCGCTCGTTCGTCGAGGAACATGGGCTCGAATTTTTTAATATTGGCGGAGACCCGGCCCAGCTGATGGCTTTCATGGTGAAGAACCCTGGCTTGATGCCAGCCATGGATACCCTCAAGAACGGAGAGATCAGGAGGCGCCGTCACGAGATTGAGGAGATCCTCATGGGATGCTGGCGATCATGCATCGAAGCCGGCGACGGTACGGGGACTGCGGCGCCACAGCACAGGAGAGACGAGCCGCTGGATGAACGATTTGTGCTGCCTGGCAATCCAACGAGCCGGCCGTTTGTGGCAGACGCCATTATCGCGAACCCACCCAGCTTTGCGCATGTTCACATTGCAGAGAAGCTGGGCATCCCGCTGCATATGATGTTTACGTGAGTAAAATGCCCAGATACCCATGGTCAAGAAGGCTGACAAGAGAGACAGAATGCCCTGGACCCCGACCCGATCCTTCCCGCACCCTTTGGCGGATATTGTCTCGACCAACACTGACACTGCTATCACGAACTATGTTTCCTATGCTCTTGTCGAAATGATGACTTGGCAAGGACTTGGGGATATCATCAACCGCTTTAGAGAAAGCATCCTAGAGCTCGATCCCATCTCGTTGCTGTGGGCTCCAGGGCTTCTCAACCGGCTGCGAGTTCCTTCTACATATTGCTGGTCCCCAGCCTTGACGCCGAAGCCCACAGACTGGATGCCCGAGATTACCGTCTCGGGCTTCTTCTTCCTCGACCACGACCTGAACTACACCCCTGAGCCCGATCTTGCTGCGTTTCTCGCGGCCGGGCCACCGCCCGTTTATATTGGCTTTGGGTCCATCGTCGTGGACGACCCGGATGCGCTTACCCAGACCATATTTGGCGCCATCATCAAGTCAGGCGTCAGGGCCATTGTCTCCCAGGGTTGGGGTGGGTTGGGCGGCGACGCAGCTGGCGTCCCTGAGGGAGTGTTCATGCTCGGCAATTGCCCACATGATTGGCTGTTCAAGCACGTGGCTGCAGTCGTTCACCACGGAGGCGCCGGGACTACTGCCGCGGGTATCAAAGCTGGAAGGCCCACGGTGGTGGTGCCTTTCTTTGGAGACCAGGTTTTCTGGGGCTCGATGGTTGCAAGAGCTGGAGCCGGGCCTGCCCCTATTCCGTACAAAAAGCTGACTGCAGAAAACCTCGCCCTGGCCATTGAGGAGGCCTTGCGGCCAGAGACGCAAGCCAGGGCGTGGGAGCTGGGCGAGAAGATTCAGGAGGAAAAGGGCGCTGACGTTGGTGGCAAGAGCTTCCATCAGTTCTTGAACACTGATAACATGAGATGCTCGCTGGCTCCGAGCCGCGTCGCCGTCTGGCGAGTGAGGCGGTCGAAGATACGACTGAGCGCTCTGACTGCTGCGGTGCTGGTTAAGGAGGGCTGGCTGAAATATTCGGATCTCAAGCTGTAAGTGTTTGCCTAGTTCATTGAAGGTCGTTGCTAACTGTTGACAGATACCGCCCTGTTGAATACGTCACCGACGAGCAGCCCTGGGATCCCATCTCAGCCGTTATCATGGCATTTGCGGGAGATGTGGGCGCCATAACCCTAGCTATAGCCGACTTTCCTCGTGAGCTCTTCAAAGGAGCTCAGGGAAAGAAGGGCAAGGCCGACACTGGGAACAAGGATACGACCATGGACGACGATACTGCTACTGCAACTCCTTCTGGGCAGCTGTCCGGTGATGCCTCGTCCGTCCACAAACGTGCCGAGTCCTACTTCGACATGACAGACGTCAAGTCAAAAGACACGAACAGCTCTGTCGAGACTTTATCGCTGCAGCCATCCGCTACCTCACCGAACACCGGTCTTTCTAAACCACCTTCGGCAGCTTCTCACACCCGGTCACCAAGCATTGGAGGCCCGTCGACACCCTCGGCCTCTGCCTCCACTCCCATGAGCCTTGACATGGCCATCACAGCAGGCAAAAGCTTCGGCCGCATTGCCGGTGCCGCCGCCCGGACCCCCGCCAACTTCACCCTGGGTCTCGCCCGCGGCTTCCGCAATGCCCCCAAGCTCTACAACGACGACACCGTCCGCCCACCGGAGAAAGTGACTGGTCTCGCCAGCGGCCTGAAAGTGGCCGGCAAGGAATTTGGCCTTGGCTTCTACGACGGCCTCTCCGGGTTCGTCACGCAGCCCTGGAAGGGCGCCGAGAAGGAAGGTGCCGTGGGATTCGTGAAGGGCATCGGCAAAGGCATCGGCGGCGTGTTCCTCAAAAGCTCGGCTGCCATCTTTGCGCTTCCCGCATATACCATGCAGGGGGTGCGTACCGAGATGCGGAATATGTTTGCGCGCAGCTCGCTCAACTACATCATCACCTCGCGCGTGCTGCAGGGTGAAGAGGATATGGCGGGGTCCACCGCGGAGGAGCGGATGGATGTCATGGCTAGGTGGCATACTGTCAGGGAGGATCTTAAGGGGTTTTACCTGCTGAAGCAGAGGGAGGGTGAGAAGGCAAGGGTGGCGGCGGCAGCGGTTGCGGCAGCTGCGCATGCTAATCCTGCCAAGTCAATGCAAGCAGAGGGGTCAGCGGAGAGAGCGGGCATGGCGGTATCGGAAGCCGGACCCTCGTCATCATCAAGGCCGAGTTGGAAAAATCTCCAGACAACAAAACCCTGGGGCAGGCTCCGCACCCTGAGCAGCAGCACCACACCAACTCTCACAACTGGAACAGAACTCGGCACGGGCAGTACCATCCCCCCAACGACCGCCTCGAGCTCGGCGCCGAGCGAGTTTTTGTTTGACGACCACGAGGCAATGGAGCGCGCCATCCAGCAGTCGGTCGTGCAGACGTCTACCGGCGATAAAGAGGAGGATGCGAGGATTGAGGCTGCTGTTCGGGCGAGTGTGATGGAGATGCAGAGGGTCACGGAGCAGGAGAAGCAGGAGAGTTGGTGGATGACGCAGGGGTGGGTTGCGGATCAGAAGGTGGTGCCGGTGGAGGGTGAGGGTGCGGGTAGGGGTGGGGTGCAAAGGGTGGTAAGTGGGGAAGGGGAGAAGGGGAGAAGGGGTTGGAAGTGGGGTTGACGGATGAGGAGTGGACGAATATTACGGATGAGGAGTATCAGGCGTTGATTGAGGAGGCGGTAAGGCAGAGTTTGTTGGGACAGCAGTTGGAGCAGGGGGGGGATCATTGGGATGATGAGAAGAGTGGTGCCTCGACGGCGACTGCGAGTGCGAGGGTTTCGGTTGAACAACCTTCCGTGCCTGAGCTACCGGGGATACCCACTTCCCTTCTCACCCCCAGATTTACCCCAAGGGAGGAGCCGCAGCAGCACCAAGAAGGAGTCGAAGCCAGCGACCCCGACGACGAAGAAACCCAACTCCGCCGCGCAATGGAGGAGTCGGAGCGCGAGTACAGGGATTTGGCAGCGCAGAGCAGCGGCAGCTGACTGAGGAGGAAATTGTGATGGAATATGTCAAGAAGCAGAGTCTGGCTGAGGAGGAGTTTCGGAGGGCGAGGGGTGGCGGAGGAGGTGGGGTTGGGAGTGAGGGGAAGGGAAAGGGGCTGTCAGATAACTCTTGGAAAGAGGGGCAGCAGGAGGGTGGGGAGGCGGGGGAAGATGAGGAGTTGAGGAGGGCATTGGAGGAGAGTTTGAGGATGAGTGGTGGTGATGGTGGTGGTGGTGGGAGTGGAAGTGGGGATGGGGAGGGCCGTCGGGGTTGAGGTAAGGGGTTGGGATGGGAATGTGAAAGTGGCATCTAAAGCGTGGATGATTTGTTTTTTGTTGGATGTCTTCCATTATTTGTTTAGCAAGCAGCAGCAGAAATACCCCCTATAAATACACACGGTACTCAAAGCATATAACCAACTCTCCTCTTCCAGCCCCATTATTCGTTCTTGCTGTCAAAAACAGTGTCATCCATTTCGCCCACTTCTTCGCCACCTTATTTATACTTTGTAATTCGCCACGGATTTACCCCTTGCCCCTCCATCTCTGGGTCACGCTGCAGTTCGGCCTGAAGCAAACCACCGTTCTGCATCACCAATGTTGTGTCATCGCTCGCAGTTATCTTGCCTACGATATGCCCCGCTACTTGAGCTTGAATTATCGCTTTCTCGGGGCGGGGTTGTAAAGGGGAGGGCTGTGTGAGGTTGGTGATAATGTCTCTGTAAGAAATAAATTCAATGATGAGTAGGTCTTGTCCACTGCTTGCTGTGATGGTGGAGGATACGACTCAGTGAGGGGGGTTGGTTGCGGCGCAGTGAGGGGCATTGAGGAGCAATGTATTTCAGCATGAGAGTGGTCTTGATTGTGCAAATAAGGTAAGCTTGCAGATGGGGTAAAACAGAGGAGTAGTGACTTGCGAGGTAACGTGCTGCGTGGAGGCCACGCCGTCGAGGATGGTGCCGACCTGGGCAACCCACTCGTCGCGTGGAACGGTGGAGGGAAGCAGTTGCTGAGATACTGGCTGATGTTTCAGTGGGGGCTAGGAAGGTTCGGTGGACGATGGTGAGGACGAGTGTTCATTGCCGGCACCCTGACCATGCTTTATATAGGGTACTGAGTGTTTATCAACGGCCTAACCATTGCCCCGGGTCATGCCAGGCATTACAAATGCTCTTTCTTCCGCAGCTGTTCCCTCAGGGCCGGCGACCTCAGCTCTCGTCGAGCTCACAACTCGGGTCTAGATGTGGGGCCATCGCCGGGCTTAAGGCTCGGTTGAGCCCTTGGCACACCGGAGTTATGACGCAAATGCCAGATTGGGCAATTAGCATGTAGATGGCGTCTGCTGATTGGTCAGAAACCCCCCAATTCACTGTCAGCCCTGAGCCCCCCTGTGGGATGCGCTGTGGACCCCTCCAGCGCTCTGGTCGAAGCTCCCATGAGCTCATCATTCCGTGAGGTACACAAATACAGTTTCACTTTCCATGACATCCCGATCCATCCCAGCAGCATCAAGCAACCAACTTCCATCCAAATTCATCTCACGTTCATCCCAACTCACCACTTAAACTCACATCCCACCACCACCAAACATCCCATCACCGTCCATCATCAACTGCAAATATCAACCATGTCCTCCCCGCGCCCCGCCATCCTCATCCTCGGCGGCACAGGCACCGTCGGCAGCCGCATCGCCCATCAACTCTCCTCCCCCTCTCACTCTGCCCACAACGTCCTCATCGCCTCCCGCTCCGGTACCCCGCCTTCCCCTCCCGCACCAACCCGCCTCCCCTTCCCCAGAACTCCCGCCTCCAACACGTCCCCTTCGACTGGGACGACACCGACACGTGGGAAAACCCTTCACCACCACCACATCCCCCCCTTCCAAGATCAATGCGGTGTATCTCATTGCCCCGCCCTCGCTTAATGCAGTGGGGTTGATGACGAGCTTTGTCGAGTACGCGCTGGATCGCGGGGTGAGGAGGTTTGTGCTGCAGAGCGCGTCGTCGATTGAGGCCGGGGGGCCGGCAATGGGGAAAGTGGTATGTACTATGTTCTGATGGTTTTGGCCCCTTCTGGGTGTCGAGGGAGTAGAACAGCTCTTGATACAGACATTTTGCATCCGAACCCCTCCTGGAGCACACTGATATGGAATGGAGTGACTGACATCCTTTTTTTTGATAGCATGCATATCTGAGGGAGATGGGGACGAGGGGGTTGTTGGAGTGGGCGGTGTTGCGGCCGACTTGGTTTCAGCGTGCGTTCTTCTTTCTGGAGTTTTTATGGTGTGTTTGATGCGGGGGGCTAACATGAGTGAGGGCTGCAGAAAACTTTGCTGATCAACAGGTGCATCTGAGGGGGATCCGTGAGGAGAGCAAGATCTACTCGGCTACAGGGGACGGCAAGATTCCGTGGGTGTCGGCGGATGATATCGCGGCCGTGGCGGTAAGGGCGTTGACGAACAAGGAGGCGCCGAATACAGAGTATATGGTGCTGGGATCGGAGCTGTTGTCTTATGGAGAGGTGAGTTTACATTCAAAATCTAGGTTCATGTCAAACCCAACGGCGTTAACCCTTCCACAGATCGCAAGCATCCTCAGCGAAGTGCTCGGGCGACGCATTGTGCACGTCGACTTGTCGCCAGCCGACTTGGAGCAGCGCCACCGGAGCTTTGGCATGCCCGACGACTATGCCAGGATGATGAGCGCCATGGATACGTCCATCAAGTTTGGCTCTGAGAACAGGACGAACGATGTGATCTTGGCTATTACGGGAGCAGCACCCAAGAAGTTTAGGGACTTCGCGGTGTCCGTGAAGGATGTCTGGGAGACTGGGGACAGGTTTTAGGAGGACTTTGCCTCGGGGTTGTAGAGCGGTCGAAGGGTAGGGCTACCTGTAGCAATTTTATTGTGACTGCTATACACAGTGATGAAGGGTATTGTCGGTCCGTGGTCGCTTTCGTGGAGATATAGCTCCGTGTAAGTCGTCTTTGGAAGAGCTACGAGTTCTCGTACCTAACTAAACTGAGTCACTTTGTCTTCACCCCCTGCACACTTACCATCGGGCTCTTCTCGGACTTCTCCATTAGTTGTTTTGCGACCAGAGAATTACCTCATGCGATATCGTGAGCTAAAGGCGCCGGTCAACCGGGGGCCAGACCGACCGGAGCACGGAAAAGGCGGAGGGCCTGCTCCGGGGGCAGCGGGGTGATGACAGCTTTGAGGACCTGCCGCTAAGCCCTACCTACCGGTTCGATTCGGCAGATCTGCGCGGGCAGCGTGCCTGTCGTCCATCCGGCTCGGGCCAGGAACTCGATGCCGTGACATGACCTGTGCCTGATCAACACTAATTAGGGAATGGGCAGATGAGACGAACTGCGGCAGTCCTTGGGTGTTTGGCGAGGCGGGAGAGAGATATTGTTAACCTCGCTGCGGTGCATAGGCCCAACAGCCTCAGTTGGTGCATCCAGATGCAATACTGTGACTGGGCAAGCTAGTGAATATGGAAATTGACGGGCGTGTAGACTACGTAATTCGAGAGTATTTGATTCTCGTGGATGGGACACCCTGGGCTGGACCGGGTACGGATACCTTAGTGTCGATCGGGTGCAGTTTGTAGGTGCGTCTTGAGTGGTGGTATGACGTCCGGGAGTCCGTCTGCTTTTCTCGAGTCCGCCTGTCCGTGAAGTGCCACAACAATAATTTGGCAACGGCGGCCAGGGGGGTAAAAGCGCGTGGAATGGGCATCTGTCTGGATCCATGGAGATGGAGGAGATGCAAAGGAGGAAATTGGGGACCCCGAGGAAATTGCTTGGTTCCGAGACGTCCTCCGCGTTGCTGCAGACGGTCCGAAGTGCTGCTCTCAACATCCCGGCCGGGCCATGCTTTAGAGCCCCGGCGGCGCTTCTGAGGGTGAGACAGCTTCCGGTCGTTGATGGTGTTGAGGAAAGAGCGCCAAGACAAATAATAATAACAATAATGGGCGTTTGACGGTGGGGGGGTTGTGAGTTGGATACGCAACTAAAAGAATCGCTGTATCAGAGTTTTTCAGGGATCTTCACATGGGCGGCAGACATCGTGCAGCAGCTCCTGCCCTCCTTCAACGGACCTCGTATTGCGCCTTCTCCAACCAGAAGCTCAGGGTGGGCAGCTGACCCAAGCGTCGAACCACAAAAAGGCAGCGCTGCACTTCTTTCCTCGTGTTCTTCTTGCCCAGCACTCGTGTTTCCCACCAAGCTTCGATTCTCTTTTCCGTTTCCGTTTCTGCGCCTCCTGCGTGGCTGTTTGAGCCTGTGTCACTACAACCCCTGGGGCCTGCCTCGGTTTGTGACACCTCAGCCGAAGAAAATAGCAGCGCGAACGCGCCTCACCTCGCACATTCCTGCAGCCCGCCGTGCCCATCTTTTCCGAGAACTGTTTTCCTGGGATCCAGGCAAGCTAGGACCTGGAGCGGTGAATGGTCAGTGGCCGTGGCGGCCTCGTGTTGTCTTGCCAGCTCCTGCAGGTGCTGCTCCTGACTGGCGTCAATCTCCCGCCCCTTCACACTTTCTTCCCCGCCGGCGGGCTTGTCCCGTCTTCCCATTTCCCACTTTAATTTTTGCGTATATGCATGTTTTGAGGCACAGCATGCGGATGCTGGGTCTCGCCGGCTGTCCCATCTTCAGGGCCATGATGTGCTCACCCTCCAGATTCCGTGCTTCCTTTCTTCGTTCAACAGTTTGAACAAGACACATGCCGCAAGTATCTTTTTTAGACGGGATGCTCTGATGTATGCAATATCCTTGACCAGAGGAGCGAGTTAACCCAACCCACCACCGGATGAACCCTCGAGGGGAAACTGAATACGTTATTTCCCTGGCCCCAGACACGCCGACGCTGCTTTTACCGAGCTGCGGCTACGCGCGCCCGAATTTCAGATTTCTTTTTGTTCAGCTCCCTGACGGGTGGTCGACGGTCGTTGTGAGTGCCCTGCCAGGTCTCAACGTGGACCAGGGTCCGGACAGTTGCGCATAGTCTACTTGCCCTACCCACGGCGGCCCCCGGAGGGCGGAAGCACCGAGACCTCGCGACGTTTTCCTGGCTTCACGGCGCGTGTCCGTCGTTTTGTCGACCCACCGTGTACTACATTCAGAGGCCCGTACCTTGCTCAGCTACTACCCGCCCTTCCGCTGCTTCGGAAGATTTTCCCTGGCGACGGCACCACGGCTTTATTTACACACTCGCCCCCACCGTCATCCTTTTCCTCCTTTTGCCGTGGTCATACTTCTCCCCATACCGTGTTAGGGGCATGCCCAACCCAGCCATGGCCAAAGTCGAGCATAGAACAGAGGAACTGCTCAAGCCCAGCAGCTTTCAGCGCATGCTGGAGCTGGAGAAGAAGTACAAGGTGCGTGTACCCCTTTGGTCTCACCGCTTGCTTGCTCCCTGGCCCACGTCTTGATTGCCACATGTCTTCCACTCAGGTGTGTCTGACGTTGCGTCTACATTCCAACAGATGGAGCGACGGCGAGCTTCTCAATCTATCTCCTCATCGCCCCATTCCTCGAGCCAACCCAGACGCGATACATCCCCTCGGCTTGAGCGTCCAAACTCTTTGTTTCTGCAAGTGGAATCTCCCATGGTAAAAGCCACTCGACATACCGCCATCCTACCTTCCCTGTCTATCACTGTTCCCAGCCCAGTTGACGACAAGCGCCAAGGTCACGGAAACCAGAAAGAGAGGGCGCAGGAGCGCGAGGAGGAACCTGATGTCAGGACACCTACGAGCAACGAGCCGCTGGAAAAGCTGGTGAAGTCTGTCACCCCTGAAAGGGGTGTCGACGAAGACGCCATGTCGGAGCACTCGTCAATATGCCAATCCCCGAGCTGGGAAGGTTACGGGCAGAGGAAGAAGGAGAAGAAGCTGGAGGCCGAGCGGCGGAAGAGGGAAAAGGAACAGGCGGACAAGGAAGCCAAAGCCGCAAAGAAACGGAACACTTCAAGGCTTAGCAAGCTTCCGCCGCCATCGTCGATTGCCAAAGGTTCCAAGGTTGGGGGCTCAACGGATACGGAGCGATCAATGTCGGACCCTTTCCTCGTTGGCCAGTATCCAGCACACAGAGCTCAGACTATCCTTCGACCAGATGAACCTGGGAAAGCGGCCTCCGCAGATCACCTGCCACAGACTCGACGACATCGGCCTGCTGTGTCCGAGGTGCTTTCCAACCCAGTTTTCAAGGCCGGACGCCTTGGCGGCACCACACAAGAACCTCAACCCCCGTCGGTTTCACAGAATTCACTGTGCGACAATCCCCTCGATGTTCGCAAGGACCTGCGAAAGTCTGCACCTGAAGGACCAGCACTTTCTGATACGAAACTGGCTTCCCCATCTTCCCCTAAACACGATAACCGACCAATATTCCCGCCCTCGGCCTCGAGGACCCCAAAGCTTCGACAAATCTCGCCGTCTGGTACTCCTCAGAGCAATGTTCTCCAAGGATCGTCAACCACCAATCATTCCCAAGAGTCGCTGCCGAGTCGAGTTGCTACCGATGGAGACCGTCGAGAAGGATACGTGCACTATCAAAGAACACAAACTGCTGAAACAGCTTTGGGCGGTCTACCCGGTGAGGCACAGGGTAAACATGCCGACAAATACTACCCGCCTTCGAGGAGCAGCTCCGGAGAGATCCAGCACAAGAGACGGTCTTCCTTCACTCAGGAGGCCAAGTCTGTGGCTATGAAGCTCGTCGGAATGAAGACATCCTCTACAGGGAGAAAGGACGGTGGCAGTCAGAAGGAGCACATGACCTTCAAGGCTATCCCATATTCGTCATCTAGTCTCGACGTCTCAGCATCAGTCACGAGCTTTCCTGCGTCTGCAAGTTTGACCAGGCTAAGCAAACGACCAACGACATCTGGCTCAGAGACACCGCGCTGCACCGATGGCCCCTATGAGAGCTCAACCACAGTCAACCGGCACCCCACCTCCCAGAGCTCTGTTGACCAAGGTGGGCTGTCCGACTCCGGTGCGAACAACAAGAAGGGCCGAAGCTTGAAGGACGCTGCGAAAGCGGCTTTTAGCATTTCAAAAGGCTCTCAAAAGCCAGTCAACGGCTCGAGGCTCTCCGTCTCTGCATCTCCGTACTTGGCGTTCCGTGGCCGTCAGCATTCTCGGACATCGGTTCACACAGAACCCCAAGACAACCGGGGTGCCTCGGTGGCTGCGTTGGTATGTACCGCAATCTACCCTATTGACATGGCGCGGTTTAACATGTTCCAGAACACCACAGTGCCGGCTTCAGGTCTTGGATCGGTCAACAAAGTTGAGACCACGTCTCATGGAGGCTACCGTAGATCCGAAGGCTCTTCGGCATCTTCTGTTGATGAAGATGGCTCACCCCTCCCCTCCCCAACAACCACACCCGACACTTCACGGCCCCAATCGGCAAAGGATTCCCCCCTAGCGACGGGCCCCAGAGCCAAGGAGAAAATCCGATTGTCTGGAAAACAGGATGACAGTCGAACGCTTCGGCAGTCTCCAGAGCCGAACAACTTGAGCAATCCTCGCCTTCCTGACCCAGGAAAGCAAGACAGCGCGCAGACTGGGAACGACTACGGATGGAGTGGGACAGCCTTGGGACTTGATATCGACTTTGATGCTGAGTCTTTCATGAGCACCTTCTCTCACTTTGACAATGTGGATGATGAGACCTCATCGCCGCACGACACAGCGAGGCCTGAACCCTTAAGGCTGGTGCCAAAACCCGAAGTTTCTCCTAGAGCTCGTTCCCCTCCCGTATCAATTCCTCCCCGGTCCAAGAAACGCGACTCCTTCGTTGGATTACCGGCTTCGTCTTCGCTTCCAGCCGAGCGAGGACAACAAAATACTGGAAACCCAGAAACAGCTCACGTGGCAAAGGAAGTTGAAGATCCCGGGAAGACCAAGGAATCTCCCCAGCCTAGGCCCTCAAGAAAGTTTGCAACTCCCCTAAGTGAGGCCAACGAACAACACAAACGGTCGAAGTCACGGGAGTCAGAGAAGGGGAGGAAGCGGAGGGAAATTCAGAACGATGAGAAACCTCCCGTTCCGAGCAGTCCACATCTCGCCAAGCTGTCTAGCCCACAAACACCAGCCAGTCTAGCTGTGGGATCAGCGGCATCTGCATCCCCTCGCGCTCGCAAGTTCGATCTCCAGGTCTCAGGCAGCCCGTATCTGGCAGACATGTCCGACCTGAGCAATATCCACCCCGCTCTGCGAGACATCCCGAGCTCAGCCGGAACACCATCCACCATCGCACTGCCGAGTCCTCTCCAACCAGTCTTTCCCCGGACAACCACCGCACCGACTTCATCTTCAGAGTCACCGCCCACCGCAATCCTCAAACACCACCCCAAGAAGAACCAAACCCCACCCGCCTCCTCCCCCTCTCAAACCCCACCCAACAACACCACCACCAACAACTTCAACCCCTCACCTCCCACCCCCAATCACCACCGCCACAAACCTCCCACCCCAAACAACAATCCCCTCACCCCTTGAAAAAGCCCCCTCGCAAAGATGTTCGTCAGTGCTGCGGCTGTCGCTTCTACCACGACCTCCCCGCGCGCCTGTACGAGTGCATGGCGCGCCCCGACGCACTCGTGCAGGACCCGTCGCGCAGAGGAATTTCCGGTGCAGTAACGACGATGGTCAAGTGTCCGTGGTGCAGGCACAATATGAGTCGAGGGTGTTGTAAGGGATATGTAGCGGTTGTGGTGTTGAGGGAGAGGTTGCATTGAATGCGTTTATTGGTGTTCGTGGGGGTGGTGGTTGGGGGAGGGGGTAATGCTTTGGATGGTTTTCTGGTGGTTGCGTCTCCCTGTGGATGATGCTGGCATCTTGCTTGAGTTTGGGTTTAAATTGAGTTTCTCTTCATGAGTTCTAAGGATTTTGCTTTTGGGTAGTTGAGCGGAGCGGTTCTGGTACACACGGCATGTTCATCCTTTGGTTGTGGCAGTGGAATATGGCGCGGATGCGATGAGGAATTGCTGGTCTCTCCTGCGGGTTGCGAGTTAGAGCGGAAGTGTACTGTCTGTGACAGTGCTAATTACTGGTATCGTTGTGGAGGATATACGTTGATGTTGATGGCATAAATTGTCTACATCTCTGCAGCGTTCTTTAAATCCAAGCAACAAGATCGCCCGTCGGTTTCAACAAATGACACAAGATGGAGCTTGGCGTTAGCTGTTGCGTCGAACAAAATGAATGGCTAAAAGCATGTGTTCATCAGGACTCCGTCTACGGGTTGAGGAAGAGCAGTGCATGAGCAGTGCGCTGCGCACCGTTTTGACAGATGGAAGGGCAAAAATGAGGCCGGAGTTTAGGATTGAATAGGAGCTGCGGGTTTTAGTGTCACATACGTAGCCAGTGCGCCACTCTGACATTATAATGCATCCAAGTTCAAATATAAATACTGATCTTGATGGTGGGGGGAGGAAGAGTGGTTGTCATCATTACGCGTGCATAATGGTGCGGCGGTGTTGAGCTGGCAGTGTGGGTTGGATGGATGGATGGAATTTATTTCGCCCGGAGGCACTAAGCCTAAAGGGCCTTGGCACGCTAAGTACATTCGATTCCTCCGCTTTGCCTTAATCTCGTCCAAGCCCTTACATTAGCTGGCAGTGTTCTGTGTAAGTGGTGTTGGTGGAATTGATACAGTCACGTGATGCCAGATCTGATAAGATGGCTCCCCAGACGGCAAAAAAAGTCTGGGCTCGGCTTTTGGCGGAGCTTGGCTCGTTGTGCCGATTCGGAGACCCACCATTTGCCGGTTCTGGACACACGGCCCGGGGTGTCGAGAATCTTCTCTTCGATGACGCCGAGGTCTTGCATCTCGCCCGCGACTTCGGACCTACCGTTTGGTTTTTATACCCGCCGTCACCCACCACATCGCCGTCGAGATCCAGCGTCTGTTACATGTCCTCTCGCGCCGTATAATTCCATCTCCCGCCAGACGCGACACTCAACGCTCCGGGACCGATCCGGCGATAAGCGGCGACGACGGCTCTCGGCTCCACACCCGCGTGGACGTCGACGGGACTGCGCTTGAGGGGGTACCAGCCAATTTGCCTCCTTGCGGTATCAACCTGGAAGTTCTCTCCGCCATCGATCGCCTGGCAATGACAAGAGGCGCATAGCGGAGGACCTTCGAGATGACTCCATCCGCAAAGAGCGCACAGACACAAGGTGCTGGCCAAAACCATGACAGGGCAGACGGCCATGGCCAGCCGGGTGCGCCAGGCGTCCCGCCGAGCGACCAGGTCGAGATCACCGCCGTGCAAAAGATGCTCTCCGCGACTTCGGGAAGCCTGTTGACAGGCCTGCTAGGTATGTCTGAGACCCGTACCACCATTCGTCCCATCGGCACAACACTTACCAGTCTTCTTCACCAACAACACCTCAGAAGTCTGCGTCGTCGGCACCCGCCCCCACCACCCCACCTCCTCCTCCGCAATAACCTGCGCCATTGAACAAACCCAACAACGCACCTTCACCTCCACCTTTGACGGCCTCCGCAAAATCGCCCGCCACGAAGGCGTCACCACCCTCTGGCGGGGCCTCTCCCCCACCTTGGTCATGGCCGTTCCGGCCAACATCATCTACTTCACCGGGTACGAATGGCTGCGCTTCAACCCATCCTCCCCCATCACCCATTCCATCCGCGACGAATACGCGCCCCTGGTTGCCGGCTCCGCCGCGCGCATCCTCGCCGCCACCTCTGTCTCGCCCATCGAGCTGTTCCGCACGCGGCTGCAGGCCGCGCAGGGCGCGGTGCATGGGACGAGGTTGGTGGCGGATACGTTTCGCGGGATCGTGGACATGGTGCATGCGCATGGGTATGGTGCGTTGTGGAGGGGTTTGACGCTGACGTTGTGGCGGGATGTGCCGTTTTCGGGGATGTATTGGTGGGGTTATGAGACGATACGGGGGAGGCTAAGGAGGCGAGGGAGAGGAGGGGAGGAGTTTGGAGGTAGAATTGAATGGTGGTGGGGAAAGGCGGGAAGGAGTAAGAGCAGTGATAACCACGCGGATACCTTCACCGACAGCTTCATCGCCGGCGCATGCTCCGGTGGATTCGCCAGCGTTGTTACAATGCCTTTCGACGTCGGCAAGACCCGCACGCAGGTGTTTCGCGACGCCACCACTACCTCCACATCCGCCGCCGCCGCTGCCGCGCCCCCCGAAGAACGAAACATGGCCCGCCTCCTCTGGCACATCTTCCGCACCGAGGGCATACCAGGGCTATTCCGCGGCTGGATCCCGCGCACCTTGCGGGTTGCTCCTGCATGCGCAATAATGATCAGCAGTTATGAAGTGGGGAAGAAGGTTTTTAGAGGGGTGAATGAGAGGGCGTTGGCGGAGCGGATGGAGAGGGCAACGCATGGGGCGGGTCATAGGAGCATGGGCGGAAGCAGGGGAGTGGGGTGGGAGTGGGCATCATGAGCATAATGACCCTGAGCCGGAGCCTTAGAGGGGTTGTATCTGGTGGGGCTTTTGGTTTGATGGGGGTGGTATGGTATGGTTCTCTCTCCTCTTCTGTGTTGTTTTTTTGTTTAGGTATTGTATTCCTGACTGAGTTGGGCGTCCCGGCTCGGTAGCATGTCTGGCGTTCCCCTTTTTTTTTTCTGGTATGTACATCACCAGCCGGCGTGGAGCGGAGCGGGCGGGCATTAATGCATTTTTCTTTGGCGGTGGCGGAATATTCCGGGAGATACATACCCGGTTCTCTAGAAATTGGCATCAGCAAAAAGAAACGAGCAGGAAGCGAGCGGTCTTATTCTGTTGGCATTAGACGGCAGCGGCGAGAGGGTTCGCTAGATGCTTGCTTCGGTGAGCTTGTTGTAACACTAGGGGAGTGTTGTAGAAGTTGCAGGAGGAAGGTTGTAAGAGGACGAGATAGACGGTGGATTAGTATGCCAATCAATATCCAGCTATGCATCTTTAAGCGGGAATCTGTTCCCTTGGCCAGAGAGTGTGATGGGTTTGAACTTTGGCAGTTGAGGAAGGAGTAAAAAATGTTGAACTTTGAAGATGTCTTCAAACACAACAGATGAAAAGCCGAAGACGATGTCGGCATAAACTACAACACCAACCCAACCACATATTTCACACACCACAGACAACCCAAACAAGTAAGGAGAGGGAATATATATGTCTTTCATTTAACAGCTCAGTTCAGCTAGCCTGCAAACTTTTCTTCTACTACATAGTGGTATCATCCCAGAAAGAAGTCAAAAGAACTGAACGAAGATGATCAACAACTACAACAACTTCGTCCGCGAAGCAGAAAGATATCCCTCAAGTACAGATAGCTGCTAAGATCTTGCAGCCTGGTTGCCAAACTCGTCGGCAGATCGAAGAAGTCGAATAATAAAAAATCAAGAATGGTATATTACGCGAGATCCACGCCAAAAATAATCAATCCTTCAAGGGGAGGGGAACAAAGATGTGCCGGGAATATGTGGCCAACTGTGAAAGGTCAAAGTAAATGAATCAAATCGCCTGGTCTGATACCACAGGCGGGCGCCGAGAAAGGAATTAGTTTCTCTAATATGTCCCAACATCTGCCGCTCACCAATGGCGATGTCTAGCGCCACAGGGACTACCGCTGGATGGTGTCCATACTGCACTACAGCTAGCGACGTACAGCCGGATGCGGCGGGGGCGGCGCTCCGACATTCTCAGAGTTGGCTGTGATCATCGCGACGCGGGCCTTGATGCGGGCGACACGGGACTCAAGCGCTAGCCAGAAATTAGTTTGTGTTTGAAAAGGGAATATCAAATCTGGTGAGCACGACTTACTCTCTTCAATGCTGCTATCATCCGTCAAACTCCCCGAAGCCCGCGCGGGTTGGGCAGTCTGAACCTGCGCAGCGCGCTCAGCGGCCTTCTTGCGCATCTCGGCCCACTTAGCCTGTGCTTCAAAAACGCCGCCAGTTGCGGGTGCTGCGGCAGGTGCTGCACCATCTCCGTTGCGCTGCGGCTCCTCAGACACCGGCGAAGGGTGCGAGCGGGGCGAGTGCCTAGCGATGGGAGGGGGCACAGCGTCGTCGACATCGTCGCCGTCATCATCCGGAACGAAGGCGGGCTGGTCGAGGAGCGGGCCCTGGTCGAAGCGGTGGAACTCTTCCGTAGCAGGGGCAGCATCTCTGGTGCTTACGCGAGAGACGCCATCGGAGACAGGCGAAGGGGGGGCCGGTGCCGGTTCAGGAGCAGCGACTTGAGAGCGAACGGGGAGGGGAGACACGGGTGAGACTGGAACAGCCGGGCTCTGGATGGGGCTCTGGACTGGAACCGGGACGCGAGACGGAATGGCCTGCTTCTGCGGGGCAGACTCGGGCTTGACGGCATTCTGGACTACAGCGGGAGCGGCGGGCGCAGTCCGGCCGGAGTGGTACTGCTCAGCGGCAGCGAACGCCCTGAGCTGCTCGGCAGCATTGTCAGGGACCTTAGAGCCTCTGTGCTTGCTGCGGCTGAACAGCTTCTTCAGGCTAGTACTGCCGGTAGGCTTGGCTACGTCCTTCTGAAGCTTCTTGGCCTTCCTGCTGTCTGGGCTGTCGGGCTCGGGCGAAACCATCTGCTGGCGCGCCACATCCATGCTCTCAGGCTTTGGTGGTGGCAGGGGGCTGTCACGGCCCGAGGCGCGCTCCACGGGAGGCAGCGGCTTGGGCACCTCGAGCGCCCTCTCGTCGCGGACCGGGGTTCGTGGGATAGGTGTTGTCACATCCCGTCTCGGGACTGAGTGTGTGCTGGCTGCTGTGTGCATGTCGGGCCGCGGGGGGGAAGCTGGCTTGGGAGGCAGCTCAGGACGCTGCTCCGGCTCGAGGTTCGGTGTCGCATGTCCATTGGTCTGCGGAACCACGCCCTCAAGACCGCGGCCGGCACTTGTGTCGGCTAGGTAGGCTTGCCGAATCGTCTCCTTGTCGTACTTGTTAGCCCACTTGACCGCTGGCGATGCCTCGTTCATGATGGCCGACTGGAGGGTAAAAACACTGTTGGTTTTGTCGTTCAGATAGTCCACATCGTGCCTCCCGCGCCGCTCCTGAGCCTGTTGCTGCTGCACCTTCTGCTGTTCCTGTCTCTGGAGCTGCATCGCAGCGGCCTGGATCTTGGCTTGCTGGTCAGGACCGATGCTCGTCTTGCTAAAGCCCATGGTGCCGCTCGGCTTCAGGAGACCATCCCCCTTTTCTAGAGCATGCTTCCCGGCGGTGGACTTTCTCCTATTGAGCCCCTTTCCGCGTCGGGTCCAGCTGAAGAAACCCTTCTTTTCCGCAATGTAGGCGCCCTCCTCGGGATCGGGAGCCGCGCCCTTGACAATCTCCTCCATCACCAGCCAGCGGCCGGTCCGGATGATGGTCTCAATGACGGCGCAGCGTCCAAAAGCCGCCTTCCTCTCCGGCGTCTCCTCGGGTGCCAGACTGGCCATCCAGACCCACCAGAATGCGTCGTCAAGATCGAAGCGGACGATGCTCGCCAGTTCGCCGGGCTCGAGGTACTGATCGCTTTCCAGCCTCGGCTTGTGAGACTGCGAGCTGCGCTGCCGAGCCCCCGTGTCAATCGGAGGCAGGACCTTGTCGGGAGGAAGTAAAAGATTCGATCCTCCCCGCTCTTCCACAAACCCAGACGAGAGAAAATCCGCCCAGGATGGGGTCGTTGGCCGCCCTAGATCGCCGTTGCCCGAAGCTGGCGTGGTCCTAAGTCCCTGTTGCTGCTGCTGCCGTCGCCGGGCGGCAAGCGCCGACTCGTCCTCCAGATCATCTTCCTCGAGCGCGCTGGCGAAACCAATGTCCTCGAACCGGGACCAGGAAGCATCGCGGAGACTCGTGGAATGCTTCGAACTCGACACAGCCTGCGATTGATTTGCAGCAGAGATCGCCCTAAGAACTCTGCGGCACTCCTCGGTCAGCGCCTGCACGGGGTCTTCGTACTCGGACCACTCCTTAAGCGCCCTGTCCTCGTCGCGGTACTGGAAATGATTGGCTCTCCGCAGCAAAGAGAATGGTGTTGGGGATACGGTGTCGACAATCATGGCAACGCGGTTTGTCGCGGTCTGCAGGAGCGCCGGGCGCTGAGGTGGGTATTCTGTCTCTTGTAGAAGTTTCTGCATCGACATTGGGAGCAGCGAGATGCTGCCACGGGTGGGCTCAGGGGCGAGGGATCGGAGGTAGGCGAAGAAGAGATGGCTCGTCGCGTCGGCAGCCCTGAGAGTGTTAGCAAAACACGGTGGCATGGAAAAAGAACTGGGCAAAAACCTACTTGAGCCACGATTTGTATCCGCCCTCGAAGCCACTGCCGTTGTCGCTGTGTTCAAAGGCCCACCACGCAGCCATGCGCGACAGTTTGCGCCCTCCGAAGCCGTTCGACTTGCTGTGGGCTGCAACGGCGGAGAGGAGGTCGAAAAAGGCGAAGATGATGGCCGATCGCGCACCGTTTTCGACACTAAGCGGGATGAAGGTCTTAAACGAGTCCCTGGCCATATGGGAGTCTGGAGGCGGAAGTCAGCGCGCGTTCCATCGGTCTTGGGCAGCCTCTGCATACCATGCTCGCCGACCTTGAAGAGCTCGTACGAATCCCAGCCAACGACGCCGCCTTGGAGTCTACTCCAGCACCATTTGATCACGCCGGAAATGACCTGCACTGCCATCAGCACCATTCGTCCAGTCTGTAACTCTCCCAATTGTCGGGCAATCGTACCATTGGCTCCGTCATCCGGAGCTCTTGGGCCAAGACCTCTCCGCGCGGTACCCGGCCGCCATCTTTGCCGTCGAAAAAGTGTCGGATGAAAGTGCGAACGGCGCTCGGGTCGGACGTGGGCCGAAATGGGAGGAGGAGGAAAGGCAGGTCGAGAGCTGCAGGATGCCGTTAGCTTGCTGTCGTGACACAGTGCGCCAGGGGCAATGGTTCGCGCAGGGGGGTGGTCAGCAGGGCCGAATTTGATGTCATACCTCGGGCCTTGAGCTCGTCGGTGCAGAAGCGGACCAATTCCTGGACTTCCTCAGGCTCGACCGTCTTGCGCGTCCAGGCATCGTCCCACCGCGGCTTCTTAGGCTGCTGGTTCGCGAGCTGGTCGAGGCCGCCCTTTTTGGACCTGAATTTGCCGTCTCTGCCCTTGAGGCGAGAGAAGAGGCCGGGCATCGTGGTTTCGGGTAGTGTCTCGGAACGCTTGCCGTGGGATGTAAATCGAAAAGTTCAAGGGAGAAACGGGTGGAGAAGGAGAAAAAGGCCGTTGTTGTAGGTTTAATGCGTCGTTGTGGTATTATCGAGCTTGGTGTGCAGCCATGCGGTATTTTGAAAGGAGGGAGGGAAAAAAGGAAAGGATTGTGGTCGGGCGCGAGCGCCAGAAGATGAAGGTTGAGGGACGCAAAGAATTGGCCTGGGCCTGCGTCGTAGCACGGCAGTCGAAGATGAGGTTGCGTCGAATCTCGATTCGGTGCCGGGGCGGGACTAAAAGATGGAGCTAGTGACCGGACGAGTGGTGAAGTGCCGGCGGGTATCGAAGAGGCGAAGAGACAAAGTGGTTCTGGAGATATCAAAAACAAGGCTGGAGTGAAGCAGAGGTCGAGAGTTGAAACAAAGAGAGGGAAGAAAATGCGCGCCCTCCGCAGCCCCGGATGTTGAGGATGGATGGACGGGCCTCAGGGGCTCACGATCTCAGCCAGGTCGCGCCAGGAAATTGCTTTTAACCAGGACAGTGTTGGCCGGGACGCCGCCAATTCAAGCTGAGGTCGCGTCTGGCGGGGGCTAGCCGCAAAAAGATACTTGGTGTCTTGGGTGCCAGGCTGGATTGGGCTTAGACGCAGCGACCAGCAGCAACTGCTAACGAATTGCCGCAGCCCGTTTCGGAACAGGAACCGCACTTCTGTGACTCCGGGAGATCGCCAACAGCAGGATTGTGGCCCGGCGCTTTTATCTTTTTATCTTTTTAATGACGGGTTGTGGCTGAGGGTCACAACGGTTGCTGAGTTTTCGCAGAGCCGCGCTGTCTCCACCGTCAAGAAGAGGGGCTGGACAATGCCTTGTTGGTGACCTTGAAGGCTTGATGGGACGAGACGGGAGAGAAGCTGAGACAGAGCGCTGGAGTCGATGTGCAGTTGCGGATGGTTTTTACGTGCAAGGGACGAACCTTCTGTCGTTCGGGACCGGACTGGGTCGCGCCTGCCTGGTGGTCGGGAGTGGAGAACGGGAGTGGCGCGGCACCAGGTCCAACATCAGGGTCCATCCTTCCTCGTGGATTCTTGTCCTTGTTTCGGCCAGAAATACTCCACAGATCCGACATCTGCGATTCTCTTCCTCTTTCATACGTCTTCCTCGCCAGACGGAGGACTCCAAAATCAAACACCCACACTTCTTACGCTCAATGCCGCCGACCTCCCCTTGGCCTCTCTCGATGCCAACTTTTCCAAGTCGACATCGTTGGTCAGGCCATCGTTGGCGGCATTTGCGTCGAACACAGCACGTTGCACCGGAACACAATCTGCGGCACTCAAATCTCGCGAGCGCCACTCCCGGACGTCGTACCATGGCCAGATTTCCTGTTATGTTCCTTTTTGTCTTTGACTTCCATCTTCTCTCTTTCTTCCCATCTGAGTCTTCGGCTGTTCAAACTTTTCTTTTGGATTGAGTGACGAAGCACTTCCTCGACATCTCCCCGCCCACCGATCCGGCTAGCTGCCCGTCGCGCGTCCCAATTGCCGCGGTTAGCATGGCATGGTCGATGCCAACGCATCTCCCCCACGTTGTGCGGAAACCTATCACACCCGTCAGAGGCGAGGTCGATCATAGCTGGGAGGTGGGCGATTGGCTGTCGATTGGCCAACCACCACTTAAAGACGCGGTCAACGCCCGGGCCTGAGCTGGCGTGGCACTTTGCGGAATATCCAGTCACGGTTTCTTGAAAGACGCGATCCTTGACACAGCCCAACCAGGCTCGAACGCATTGCACCGAGACGGCCTGACCCCTCCTTGCCTCGTCCGTCCCTTCGCTTCCATCCAGGTCGCTCATTCTGAGGAAAATGGAAATTGCCGAAGGGTTCTCCATTGACGCGGGATGGGACCTGCATCTGCATGAAAGTGCTGCTGCATCTGTCAGTCAACGCGCAGAAGCACACTTCCTGCCTGCGATTCTTGGCGATACCGGACAACACAGCATATCGGGAGACAATAATGCGGCATGACGGGTGGCTGAGTAACTACGACTCTGAGCCTCTTCGCCTTCTCCCATGCCCAATGCCACATGGATTGTCCCGTTTGTAAGAGCCTGTGGTTGAGGGAGACATCCGGATACTTGGAGTTGCACAGTGCCTGGCTCATCCGCACCGTCCAATCGCTGTTCGCTTTTAGGCGGGGCGCCTTCCGTTTTGGGACACCTGTTACAAGTGGAGACCTTCCCGTCTTCCTTCTCTTTGTTCCTTTTTCCTTTTGTATTTTTTTTTTTTTTTTTTTTTCATCTTCATCCCGGCCAAGTACCCCAAAACTTCCAAGCCCCTGTTCTCCCACTATCGAAGTCTTGCCAAATCACACGCTGCCCCTTTAGGGGGGTGGTATTGGGGTTGAGATTCTTAGCCTTCAACCAAGTCGAGTCCTCCCCTTCGGCTCCTGAAACGTACACTGCCATCCATCAGCACCCACCAACGGAACCCGATGGTCCACGTCAAAGTAGGACAGAGAATGGCCAGAACTAGGCTTGCACAACGCATGGTGCATGGTGCACACGCCAGCACATGACTCGGAACTCATGCATGTCGAAGACAACCCAACCACTTGGATCGATATTTTTCCCCCAAACACCAGGAACCCCCGTATATACGTAAATCAATATCAAAACAAAATGTGAAGCCTAAGTCACGAAGAATTTGGAGGACCTAGAAGGAAAAAAAGAGGAGACTGCTCCAGTTCGTCTGGCGCCATGAAGTGTGTGCACATTGCCACATTACACAAGACGGGAAGTATGGCAGAATAACATTGGGTTCAGCCCAGTCTTACCCGATGTTTGTAGAGTTCTAGAATGTCCCTGTAATCAGCACTTTTGGACCAATAAGTCCAAAAATACATGCATGCATCGTGTCGAGGTGCAGTCATTGTTCAGGTATTCGTAAAATGCCAGGGCAGGCAAGCCCACTCTCAAGTTGACAGGACGAATGGATATAATCTTGATCAAACACACGATTCATTTATGGGACATCTAGTCATATAAAGTTGAACCTCCCTTTGCCAGAAGACATGACATCAACCACCACTGCTAGAGAGTTCGCCCGCCCCTGTCCTCGTCATCTTTATGTGCCCTTGAGCGGCCCGGCCTGCAAGAGGGATGCACCTAACTCTCGGGCATCCAGTTCTAAGGAAATAAAAAAAGCAGACGCCGTCGTTTCCTGTTTTCTGGTGTCAATTTCCCAGCCACAATTCCTGGATGCTGAGCTCATGGCTGTCAGACAGGTCCCTCGTGGAGCGGAGAAAGACAACGTTTCCCAACATTTGGCAACCCGAGTGCCTCAGCAATTCGGCCCAACCCACGTCGTTCACTGGCAGCCCAGTCCTGTCCCAAAATCCTCCTTGTCCCAACAAAGGAGATAAACAAATGAGAGAACAACACATCAACTCCGTCCAATATCATGCCAAACCTCCACCTCAAGCCTCAATCTCGGGTGCCTCGTTCTCATCTCCCTCCTCGCTTTTAACCTTCTTGACAGCCTCCTTCTTCTCCACCACCACCTCCTTCCCCTTCCCCGTGTTCCCGCCCGCAGCCGAAGCCTTCACCACCGCCTCCACCCTCTTCACTACACTCCCTTCCACCACCTCCCCTCAACCTTCACCTTCTCCCCGTCCTCCTCTTTCTTCACCCCGCCCTCCTCCTCAAAAACACTCTCCCCTCCCCCAACGCCCAATCCACCCTCCCTCCCTCCCATACCTCTCCTCCAACCACTCATTCGCTGTCTTATAATGGCCGCAATTAAAATACCCCCTACTCGCACTCAGCGGCGAGGGATGCACGCTCTTCAGCACCAAATGTCTCTTCCCATCTACCCTCAACACCCTCTTCCCGCGGGGTGCCCCACGCCAGGAACACCACCCCGCGTCCTCTTCGCCGCCACCAGGTCGATCACCTTCTGCGTGAACCGCTCCCAGCCGCGGTTGGAGTGGGAGTTGGCCTCGTGGGCGCGCACCGTGAGGCAGGTGTTGAGGAGGAGGACGCCGCGGTCGGCCCAGCGGGTTAGGAGGCCGGCTTTGTTGGCCGGGGGTGAAGGCGGGGTAGTCGTTTTTGAGGGCGATATACATGTTCCGGAGGGAAGGGGGCAGGGGTAGGGGGCGGACCGAGAAGGCCAGGCCGTGCGCTTGGTTGTGGTTGTGGTAGGGGTCTTGGCCGAGAATGACGACGCGCACGGTGGGGGAAGGGGTGTGGCGGGACCTAGGGAGGTTAGTGGTGGGTTGGGAGGACGATGTATGTTTGGGGGGAAGGGGGTGAGATGGAAGGCAGAGTGGAATGGGAGCTTACCAGCTGTAGACATCCTCGGCGGGAGGGAACCACTTTTTGCCGGCGGCGGTCTCGCGGTCAAGGAATCGCTTGAGCTCTAGGAACTCCTTGGTGACGAGCTCGTCCTTGAGATGGACCAGCCAGCTCTCGTGCAGGGTGTCAATCTCGAGCTTCAGCAGCTTCTTCTGCTCGGGCGTCAGGGTGGCGACCCATTTCGCCTTGTCGAACTTGAGAGCCGGCGGCTCAGGTGCGGCAGCAGCAGGGGCAGCAGCAGCACTCTTGCTGGCACTTCCAGCCGATGCGGTGGCCTTGGGTGCGCCGAAGAAGGACATGATGTTGGCCTGCTTGGCCTTTTTGGGCTCGGCACCGGCTTCAGCGGCGGCCTTGCGCTTGAGGGTCGACATGCTGTGGTTTAGAGGGGTGAAGTGAGGTGGTAACGGAGTGGAGTTGGTGATGACAGAGTTGTGTGAAGTCGACTCTGGTGAAGAAGATGGTGGGCCGATAAGACAGCTCGAGAAATGGCGGGGGCTGAAAACTTGAGGGCTGAAATGCTGAAAGCTAGACGGGCGGGAAAGCCCAGGTCTCAGTTCTTGCTGAGGAGACTCAGTGTGCACCAAATTCTGGAGGCAAAAAGAGTTGTGACTCTGAGAGTTGAAAAGACGAGAATTGAGTTCCCTAGGAAACAATTCAGTGGGAACGGGAGCGGAGATGAGCTGAGTGACAGGATCCCGGCAAACAACAGGCAGTGCTGCTCAGACCTTGCAGAAACCTTGGAAGCTGGAAGGCTGAATCCAATCGTGGATGGCTGGCTGTTGGCTGGCTGGGCGACCGCTTTTTAGCTGCTTCGAGAAAAGCGCGTTTTGACGCGGTTTTTGGCGTTACTCATTAACTCGACATGCAGGGGGAACCAGGGGGTGGTTTAGAGCTTCAGACCTGGGTCTTTTGGATTTGCCGCAAGACGGCAAATGAGGGTTGCAGAGAGACTGTTCCAGGTTTCGACAGTAGCATTTGACAATCTTCTGACTGTTTGACAACTCCCAATGGCCTGATTGTTCTTCAAAGCATCTCATCGATCGGAACAAGGACCCCCAGAGTGGAGCACGCTATTATGGGCCCCTGACCCAGGCGCGATCCACCCCAGTGCTACGCGACGTCATTGGCCAGCCAGCTGCAACCACTTGACGCGTCTTGACTACCAGCTCCATCTGATGTACAGAAAAAGGGAAAAAGAAAGAGGAAAAAAAAAAAGAGAAAGAGAAAGGAATGAAAAGTAAGCACGAAACCCCCAAAAATAAATCTGTGATAAAAATGAGAAAGGGAATCTGAACGTATCAAACACCCAAATGACTCCTTCAAACCTGTCCATCATTTTGATCCTCAGCCTTGAGCTTCCCCCATCCCCTTGGCGACCACATGCTCGCTCTTTCCAGCAACCAACGCAGCAAACTCGGTAATAGACGCGCTCTGCAAAATCTCAAACACCGACACCTTGGCCTTTGCGCTGGCGCTCAGCCAGTTCCGCAGCTCGACCGCCACGAGCGAGTCGACGCCGTACCGTGACAGCGGCAGTTCGACGTCGATGTCCGGGAGCGGAATGTTGAAGATGTCCGCCAACTTGGCTGCGATCGCCGTCTCAAGCACACTCGTTGCCTCGGCCATGGACGAAACCGCAGCCAGCGACTGCGTCAAGACCGCAGCCGCCGATTTACTGTCTTGTTGGCCCTCAGTCGAGCTCGCCAATCCACGCTGGCTCGCAATACGCAGCGTGCCGAACCGCCGGTCATGCCTCATCGCCGAGTCGCCCGCGAACGCGTAGAAATTCGGGCCGACGATGATCTGGCTCTCCTCCGGCCCCGCCCGCAGCGGCTCACGGATTGCCGCCTCCACCATGCCCAGCACCGACTCGATGTCCACCGACCCAAACCCGACGTTCTCAACCCGCGCCCGCAGCCGCTCGTCGCCGCTCGCCTCGCGGTCCGCCACGTACCCGACCGAGCGCACCGCGCCAAGGTCGATCGTTACGGCCGGCTTGCCGCGCGCCGTGCGGTGCCGCGCGAGCGCGTCCTCAAACGTGTTGCCTGCTGCGTAGTTGGCCTGGGACATGTGGCCTGCCACGCCGGCAACTGACGAGAGCATGATGTAGAAGGAGAGGTTGGGCAGGTGCTTGTCGAGGTTGCGGCTGCTATCGATCTTGGGACGTACGCCGTTGCGCCATTGTGCGAAGGTCATGCGCTCCATTACTGTGTCGTCGAGGACCATGGCGCCGTTGATGGCGCCGTGGATGGGGGGGAGGGTTTTGGCGCAGTCTTTCAGGAGTCGTACCAGGCTGGCCTCGTCTGCGATGTCGCAGTCGCGGATCTCGACATGGCAACCGGCTGTCTTGGCCTCGTCGCGCACTCCTGCGGCGGCGGGATGGGTTGTGGCATGGCGAGAGACGAGCAGGAGATTCTTGGCTCCTTTGCCTATCATCCACTTTGTGATGGCTAACCCGATGCCGGTCAGACCACCCGCAATGAGGTAGGTGGCATCCTCTTTCGCGAGGTCAATGGGTGGTGGTCGGGTCACAACCTGTAAGCACAACCGGTTAGCCCGATGTTCCCTCTTCATTATTCGCGCGGCAACATACCTTAACCATGTCTCCCGGCCGCGGGACAAGAACAAGCTTTCCCACATGCTGACCTCCCTGCATCTGCCGCATCGCCGTGGCCATTTCCGAGATGGAGTACGACGTGATGGGGTGGATCGGAGGTGCCTTCCGTTGGCGAATGATTCTGATACTGTTCAAAAGCGCGTCGTACGTCAGATGCCCGCTGTACTCAGTTTGCTGAAGCAGGTCAAAGCTCGTGTACGTCGCGCAGCGGCCAAACGGCGCCATCTCCAGTCGCCGGTTCGCCTCGATGTCGACCTTGGTGATGTCGACAAAGCGGCCGAAGCGCGCCACGCAGTCCCAGGTTGCCTTGAGCAATGGCCCAGAGAGCGAGTTGAGCACGACGTCAACGCCTTTGCCTCCCGTCTTGGCCAAGATAGCCGCGGCGAAGCTTGTGTCGCGGCTGGAGAAGATGTCATCAGGGGAGAGGCCGTACTGCTGGACGAGCAAGTCTCGCTTTGCCAGCGTGCTGCACGTAGCAAATATGCGAGCACCGACGGCTTGCGCGATGATGACGGCGGCCTGGCCGGTTCCGCCCGCTGCGGCGTGGACGAGCACAGTCTCCCCCTTCTGCAGCCTCGCCATCTGAATCAGGCTGCTGTACGCCGTGACGTACGCGGCCGGGAACGAGGCTGTTTCTTCCCACGAAATGGCCAGATCGTCTGGCAGCTTGGCCACCGACGTCCACCAAGTCCTCCCGCTGCTAGCAAGCCGACCTCTCACCAGCGCACATACGCGGTCGCCAATCTTGAGACCACTCTGCTCCGTATTAGGACCCAGCGCTGTGACGATGCCGGAGCACTCATGCCCCTTTAGTGGCTCTTCAAGCTGGCCGAGCTGCACCATGACCTCACGGAAGTTGAGGCCAAACGCCTTGGCTTCCACCTCGACCATCCCACTCGGGACCTCGGTAGTCGCAATGGCCGGATTGTCGACAAAGTACGGGTTAAGTCCCTGAACACCCGACGTCGGTGTTTCCCAAATCAGAGGCCGTCCCGGCTGGTGGAAGGGCTGCAGTTCAGGGACAGGGTCGATCTTAAGTTTCCTAGCAAGCGCGTCCTGTCCCTTATCCGGGTACGTCCTGGCCACACGGAGCTGCGAATTCTTGACCGCAAACTCCCATTCGATATCGGACGGCTCAAGCGCCGGGTCGAAGCTCTGCTGTAGCACGTGGGTGATGTGCGCGATCTTGTTGCTCGTCCATGGCCTCCCATCGTGCTCAAAGTCGAGCCGGATCCAGCGCTTGCCTGCATCTTCCTGCCTCATGGTGCGCAGCAGGCCTTCGGTGGTGCTGAAGGCTGGCGCGTCTGCGTCAACTACGCCACCGCAGCTGAGCCAGAGCAGGCCTGAACTGCTGATCAGCAGTTTCCTGAGCTTTTCGAACGAGACTTCGTCGATGCCGTCTACGAAAGGGCGCTCCATCTCGGCAGTAAAGATGCAGATAGTATCCTGCCACGCTTCCACATCGTCCAGTGACGCAACCAAAGGGGCCGTGCTGGTCAGGTCGTGGATCGCATCGACAAGTTGGGACAACCACTGATCCCGGCCAGAGTTATGCGCGGGCCTACCCGGCGGCAGGACAATGGTAAACGGTCCCCGTGCCGTGGTCGACGCCCTCGCCAACATTACCCTCGCCGACTGGAAGTCGGGCTCCTCATAGTCAGGCACATCAAAGTCAACACCCGTAAAACCCGTCTCCCGCAACACGCGATCCCACATCTCAAGCGGCGCGTTGGGGCTGGTCTGCCGCTCGGGTTCCTCACCCAGCCACCAGCCAGGCAACGTACCGAAGATAAGCTGGCCCTCGAGCCGGTCCGCCGTGGCCTCGATGAGCAGCAGCGTGCCGCCAGGCTTCAGCAGCTTCCGGACGTGGGTCATGGTCCGGGTGAGACTCTTGGTTGCGTGCAGACACGATGCGGCCACGACCAGGTCGTACGCCGCAGGTGCGAACGACTGCGCCAGCGGGTCAACCTCGATGTCGAGCTTCTTGAAGTCCATCACGGACCCCCACGACGCGAACTTCTCCCGCGCCGCCTCAAAGAAACCCGGCGAGATGTCCGTAAACGTGTAGTGCCCGATGACAGTCCCTGTTCCGCCCTCGGCCCGGGCACCAAGCCCAAACCCTTCTAGCACGGTTGCCGTGGCACCGCCGGTGCCGGCCCCAATCTCAAGTACGTCGGCGCCCGGGTTCTTGGCCGCGTACAGCTCCATGATGGTCGACAGGTGCTTGTAAGAACGCGTCTTGAGCGCCTCGTGGTCCATGTAGAACTGGTTTAGCAGGTTGCCCTCCATCATCAGCTCCAGCGGCATGATCTCGCCGCGCACGATGGCAGCCAGGTTGCGCCCGATCCGCACCGTCAGCCGGCCCGCTGCGTTACCAGCGTTCAGCTCGTCCGCCAGCATTGTCTTGATCCCCTTGGCTGCTCTGGGCCATCGCCCGCTGCCCGGCCCGAGCTCACCGCGCTTGCCCTGCTCCACAACGTCCTTCATCCAGCCGTAGAAACGCCGGTGATGCCACTCCCATGCGTCCTGCGGCTGGCCCTCCAGCTCGGTGACCGCGTCGTGGATGAAATAGTACGACATGCGCGCCAACCGCCGCTCAGTCTCAACTTCATGTTCCTCGAGTGGTATAGCCAGAGACTCCCTCAGCTCTGCAGGAACCGCATGCAGGATATCCAGCTCCCAACAGCTCTTTGAACAAATCCCCGGCTCCGCCGCAGCCCCCTCATCAACCCTCTTCGGCACCGCCTGCCCAAAGAAACCGCTCATCTGCAAAAACTCCCCAACCCCCACAGAAACCACCGCAATATCAGACGTATAACCCCGCTTCTCCACCCTCACCAACTCTGAAAAAGCCTGCAGCCTGTCTCCCCCACCGCGCTTGAAGCTCCGCGGGACGGTCAGCGAGCGGATGGACCGGGGGAGCACCATGCTGTCCTTGTCCATGTCCTTGGGCAGGCTGCTGAAGGAAGCCTGGAGGATAGAGTCGAGGGTGGTGGGGTGCAGGATGTAGTTGTGTTCTTTGGTGGCGATGGGGGAGATGGCGAAGTTGGTGATGGCGCGGTGGTTGGATTCGGTGCTGTCGATGAGGTTCTGGAAGTCCGGGCCGTGGTAGATGCCGCGCGAGCGCAGGCCGGTGAAGAGGGAGGGGATGTCGACGGAGTTTGCTGGGGAGATTTTGTTGTTGAGGAAGGAGTCTACGCGAGGGGCCGAGGGTTCGCGGGCCATGTCGGCGGCTTTGGACTTGATATTGTCGCTGGCCGTTGAGGCTGAGACGTAGCCCTTGCAATGCTCTGTCCAGACACCGTTCGCACCGAGCGAGCAGAGCTCGAAGTCGTACCACCCATCGCGGTCAAACTCCCTTTCGCTGCACCGGCGAAGCGTCAACTGCACCTCGACGCCAAAGACCGACTCCGGGATGACCATCGCGTTCATAATGTCGATGTCTCTCATCTTATATGCGCTGATAGTCTCCTCCGAGGGATCGGTAAGCAGCCTCGCCGCCTCGATAGCCATAGCCACGTACCCAGCCGCCGGGAACACCACCGATCCGTCGATCTGGTGATCGCGCAGCCACTCCACCTCAGACAGCCGCAGGAAGTTGCGCCAGGTCGGCGTGAGCCCGTTGCTCCCGTTCAGCGGCGTGCCGAGCAGCTCGTGCGGCGGAAACCGCTTGTACCGCTGCTCCTTGCTGATCCGCGGCTCGACCCAGTACCGTGTCGTGTGGTTCCAGGGGTATGACGGGAGGTCGGCAACGAACTGGTACTCTGTACCCCCAGAGGGCGAGTTCACGGCCCCAAGATCCACAGGATATCCCCTTAGCAGAAGCTCGCACGCAGCATCCTGCATCGTCTCAACCGCCTCCGCCAGCCGCTTAAGACACGACACGTACGGCAACTCCGCCCCGCGTGCCTTGAGGATCTGCCGGATCGGCCCAGCCAGCGTGCTATGCGCCCCAATCTCCACGATCATATCAACCCTCGTGGCAGCAGCACCCTGGCCATCGCCAGACCCAAAACACATGGTCTCAAACGCCTGACTGAACAGCACCGGGTTCGTCATATTATGCGCCCAGTGTTCAGGCGCAAGACCGCTTGGCGAGGTGACGACGTCTCCAGTGACAGGGGATACAAACACCGCTGCGGCGTCATCCCACGTCTTCTTCGTCTTCTTCTCAGGGGCGCGGAGGATGCCCCGCAGGCGGTGGGTATACTCATGCGCGATATGCTCCATGTGATGGGAGTGATACGCCATCGGCACCTTGAGCTTCCTCGCAAACACACCATCCTTCTCCAGCCGCGCCGCGATCTCGTCGATGGCGGACAGGTCGCCCGAGATAGTCACGCTGGAGGCGCTGTTGACGCAGGCCACCACTGCGCGGCCGGATGCGGTGTTGGTGAGGTACTGTGCGGCGTCTTCGGGGCCAATGCCCGCGGCAAGCATGCCGCCGGAGAGAGAGTGTAGCTTTTGGTGCTTGAGGGCGAGTTCCCCGCGGAAGTATGCTACGCCGAGTGCTTCAGCGAAGGTGAGGGCTTGGACGGCGTAGGCGGCGGCGATTTCGCCGCTGGAGTGGCTGGTTACGGCGGAGGGCTTGATGCCCCAGGATGAGAGGAGGTTGATTAGGGCGAGCTGGATAGCGACGGTGATGGGTTGGCTGAGGTGGATTGCTGCGACGCGGGTTGACTTTTCGTCGCGGAGGAGTTCGTCTGTGGGACATGTTAACTCACAACGTTGGAGCATAGGGGCGGGATGGGTTGACACGGGGGAAATAAAGTCTGGAACATACCCATCAAACACCACGAAGCACCATATCCCTTCAAAATAGCATCAGCCTCGCGAATGGCGCGACCAAACACAGGGTACGCCGTGAGCAGCTCCCGGCCCATGGCATGCCACTGTGCACCTTGTCCGTTGAACACAAACCCGAGGCGGGGCCGCCGGGATGCATTCAGGGGCTTGCGAGCCGGCTCCCGGAGGCGGTCGGCCAGCTCGTCCAGAGTCTTAGCTCGGACGGCCGCAACCCAGGGGTGCATGCTCCGGCGGTGGGCAAGCGTGTAGGCGAGGTCGCTTAGGGACGGTCTCGTCTCGGTGATGTGCGTGGCAAACCGCCGTATCATGGCCTGGCAGGCGACCGAGTCCTTGGCGCTAAGGACAAAGACGTACGAAAGATCTGGGCCGGTGCCATGGGTGCCATTGCCGTTGGCGCTATTGCCGTTGGCGCTATTGCCGTTAGCATTGTGTGCTCCGTAGGAGTGCGCCCCTTTCTTGACCGGGGCCGGCTCAAGAATGGCATGGGCGTTGGTTCCGCCGTAGCCGAAGTTGTTGATGGAAGCGCGGAGCAGCTTGTTCTCGGGCCATGAAGTTGGTGCCGTTGGCACGCGCAGATGCCAGTCATTCAGACGAATCTCTGGGTTGGTCGTCTTGTAGTTCAGGTTGGGCGGGATCAGCTTGTGCTTCAAGGCAAAGGTCGTCTTGATTAAGGCAGCGAGGCCGCTGACTGGTTCAGTGTGGCCGAGGTTGGTTTTGACGGAGCCCACAATGACGGGGTCGTGTGCCTCTCGACTGCTGCCAAACGTTCTGGCAAGAGCTTCGGCTTCGACGGGGTCTCCGGCGGCAGTGCCAGTCATATGGGCCTCGACATAGCCGGTGTCTGCAATCTCAAGCCCAGCACGCGCGTAGCACTCCCTGATCAATTTCACCTGGGCGTCCGCGGACGGGGACGTGATAGTCGTTGTCTTCCCGTCCTGGTTCAACCCGGTGTCCTTGATCACGGCATGGATGCGATCTCCATCCCGCAGCGCGGCATCCAGCGGCTTCAGAATGAGCGCAGCAACCCCCTCACCTCGGCCATAGCCGTGAGCTCGGTTATCCCAAGCGAAGCATTTGCCCTCGGCACCGATGGCACTATGATGGCAGACTTTTAGTGGTCTCATCCATTACCTATCGGGATTTCAATGGCTGGTAAGTAGTCCTTACCCGATAGTAGACGCCGAGATAAAAGCATCCTGGCTGAGCAGCGTGCTCGCCGCGCCAACAATCGAGAGTTGGCTCTCGCCGCAGCGGATGCTCTGGCACCCTTGGTGCACAGCGACAAGGCCGGAAGAGCAGCCAGTGTCGATAGACATGCTGGGGCCCTGGAGGTCGTAGAAATGAGAGACACGGTTGGCGATCATGGCAGTGCCAGTTCCGGCGAGGAACGCGTGCGGGAGGACCTCGGCGTCCTTGGTCTGGATTTCATGGTAGTCCTTGTTAAAAGTACCAGCATAGACCGAGGTGTTGGACCCAGCAAGGGCGTCCAGGGGGATACCGGCTAGTGGTGGACAAAAGTTTCAGCGGACAACGGTATTTTGACCACGCAGCTAAGTCTCGTGATGACATAGAAGGACTAACCATCTTCAGTTGCCTCATAGACCGTTTCTAACAGAAGTCTCGCCTGGGGATCGAGTCCCTGATGGGGTTCGGAGGCTCAAGGTCAGCCATTGGCTCAGGGGTAGGTCCTCCTGAGTGGTACAGGGTCTTGGTGGCTGGTGCCATGGAGGGAGGCTTACACTGGCGACATCCGAGGCCAGGCTGAAGAAAGCACCGTCAAACAGGGCAATGTCCTCGTTGAGGAAGTACCCGCCCTCGACATGGCTCTGATGGCAACGGCATTATGTCAGCCACGCAACTCTTGGTCAAGGGGTCATTCAGGAAGACTTACCCTGCCCACTTTCGCATTGTTGGGGTGGTACAGCGACTTGACGTCAAAACGAGATTCAGGGATCGGAGACCAGCCGTCCATGCCAGCAGCACAGAGATCCCACAGCTGAGACGGGCTGGTGATATTGCCGCTGAAGCGGCATGCCATGCCGACGATGGCAATGGGGATCGATGCAGTGGCCCCAGAGCGGGCTCCAAACTCCTGAGAACCCCGCGTTGCCGAGTGATTGGCAGAGGCGTGGACGTGGGCACGCTCCCCATTGCTGGCAGCGCCGCCGCCGTTGGTAGTTGCTGTGGTCGACGCCATGTCGTACCGTCGTTGAATCAAGGCTCGGGTTTCGGAATTCGTGCGCTTATACGTCGTGACACAGGGTCCAAGTAGTGCTGCCTGACCATCTCTCTCCACGGCGCCATCCTTATGTACTCTTAGTAGTACTAGGAGTACCTGGCTGAACCCTTGGAATACTAATCTGGGCTGGCCGGATGTTTCCCTTTAGGGCATCAGTGGTTTTGTCGATCCTCCCTAGGAAAAATACGAGCGGAATCGTCTTCGCCCAGAACACTCGGAGGTCCCGAGGGTCACCCATCATCCCGCTCAGGTCTGGTTCATTTTGAACCTTCCCTTCATCCCGGAGCACTAACTGAGACTCAAGATGAAGAAGGCTTTTCAGGCAGTTCCTGGCGACTGGCATTTAAGACTGGGGGATTGGAGTTTATTGAGCTAGGTAATGGCCTAATGTGTTGCAAAACTGATATGTGATCAAATACCGGGCATTCAAACAGGGAGCAGAACTGGCAGCAGAACTGGCAGTGTCTGACTTTGGCACGCACACCGGATTTCGGGTTTTTTCTTAGACCCGCAAGCCTTCAGCGTTTCTTTTGTGTAACAGAGACAAAGGTTGCGCAGCTGCTCCTATTCAGGGGCGTCTATTGCTCACAGTCCGAGTGAG
Source organism: Collariella sp. IMI 366227 (assembly GCA_027946355.1). Lineage (NCBI taxonomy): Eukaryota > Fungi > Ascomycota > Sordariomycetes > Sordariales > Chaetomiaceae > Collariella > Collariella sp. IMI 366227. The sequence continues at coordinate 1,463,629 of JAPEUS010000008.1, forward strand.
GTGTATCCAATTTACAGGACCACTCCTTCCTTCTTGGTTTTTATTTTGTTCAAGATACACTGTTTCCTTCCTTCGTTTACTGTTTGTTTACTCTTCGCCTTCTACTTTAGTTCACCAAAGCAGCACCACAAGTCTTAGATTCGTGGTCAACACAAATTTCAGCCGATCATTTTGCCATGGCAGACGAGAAAGATCAGAATCGAGGACTTCGAGTCACAGACGTCGAAGCGTCAGACCGCGAACAACTCACGATAGCCCACCTCAGCAATGAACCCGAAAAGACAGACTCGGGGCGTTCAGGGGGTGAGCAGAGCAGCGAACATGCCATAGAGACTCCAGAAAACCAGAAGCACCCTTCAGGGCTCCAATACTGGCTCGCCGTTACCGCCCTCTGTTTGGGTATTTTTCTCACAACGCTGGTCAGTGAACACTGCCAAAATAGTGTTTATTTTTGTCAGTCACTACAACATTGCTAAAAAACTCTCAGGACAGCACCGTCATTGCCACAGCCACGCCCCAGATTACCGACGAGTTCCGCTCTCTCGCTGACGTTGGCTGGTATGCGAGCATCTACCCCATGGCCATCTGCATGTCCCAGCTGCTGTACGGTAAGATGTGTGCCCGCTATCCAATTCGGTGGTCCTACACTGTCGCCATGCTCCTCTTCATGGTTGGATCCGCTGTCTGTGGCGCCAGTACTAGCTCTCCAGCTCTCATTGCTGGCCGGGCCGTCAGCGGTTTGGGGTCGTCAGGCCTCTTGGTTGGAGCTTATTCTCTCGTTCCCTTCCTCGCTCCGCCTGCGAAGCGCCCAATCCTGCTCAGCTTTCTCGGTGTTGCTCGAGGGCTCGCCGTCACTTTTGGACCCCTGATTGGGGGCGCACTCACCGAGCGCGTCTCATGGCGTTGGAACTTTTACATCAACCTGCCGCTCGGCGCTTTTACCTACGCGGTCTTCCTCCTCACCGTCCGGCCTCCGAAGCGGCAGAGCGAGGGATTTACGTCTTGGACCAACTTCATCGAGACGCTCGACTTGCTCGGTTTCGCAGCCATCACTGCGTCGGTCGTGTGCCTGCTCCTTGCCCTGCAGTGGGGAGGCATTCAATATCCCTGGAACGATGCCCGCATCATTGCTCTGCTGGTTCTCTTTGGGGCTCTTGGAGTTGCCTTCCTTGCTATTGAGATCCGTCAGGGACCCAAGGCCATGCTTCCCTCGCGGGTGTTCACGCAGCGGACCGTCGCGTTTGCCAGCTTTTTCGCTTTTCTCACAACCGGTGCGATTTTTGTGCTCACTTTCTATCTTCCAATGTAAGCAAACTCCCCCTTACTATTTAATGATCTGGTCCAGAACACTGACTTACGGGTTAATAGATGGTTCCAAGCAGTCAAGGGGTACAGCCCTATTCAGTCTGGCGTAAACACCCTGCCCTGGGTCATCACCAGCACCATTGCCGCTCTCGCCGGCGGGGTCCTCATCTCCAAGCTGGGCTACGCGCAGTTGTTTATGGTTGTCGCGACAGTATTCGGATCCGTCGGATCCGGCCTCTTCACCACATTCACGGTGGACACCGCCACCGGCAAATGGATTGGTTTTCAGATTATCTACGCCGTCGGCTCGAGCCTGGCCAGTCTAACACCTCTCACCGTGGCGCAAAATGCCCTGCCTTTGCAAGACGTGCCTATCGGCTCTGGCATGCTCATGTTTACACAAACTTTGGGAGGGCAAGTCTGTCTTTCCGTACAACGCTCTTTGCTACGTACTAACAACCCTCTTTCCACAGAGCCATCTTCACCTCTGTAGCCCAGGCCCTTTTTACCAACTACCTAACCAGCGGCCTCGCACGCCTCGGCATGGCGGGTGCCGACGCAAGCGCGGTCACGTCTGGTGGGCTCACAAGTACCCTCACTGAAGGGCTGTCTGGAGAAGACAAGAGGGCTGTGCTCGGCGCTGTCAACAATGCTCTGATTAAATCGTGGCTGCTTCCTGTTGTGCTGAGCTGTGTTTCTATTGTTGGGGCACTGGGTGTTGAGCATCGGAAGATGAAGACTGAGGGTACAGTTTAAGATGATGGTGATGTTGTGCTGAGGTTTGTAGGTTTACCATGTACTGATACTTGCGGATAATTGGGTGTTACGGGAGGACGGAACGGTGGCAGGCTTGATATGTTTCCAGGGATTGTCACGACACATCTGTTACGAGAAAAGGGGATGAATAGAAGGCAGATTAGTCTATCAAGTTAAATTCGTTTTCTACTCGCAGTCGTTGAATATAGGAGAAAATATATTCTACAAAAAGCTCTCCAAAGCCAACTGCATTGAACCAACGTAATGAGATTTCCCACGGCCACTAAGGGAGAGATTTCAGTTTCTACCAACATGAGGACACTTCTCGTTCCCCCTCCCCAGGAAGTTAGCAGCCGCGGATGTTTCCCTTTCCGGCAACTAGCAGATGATTACTGGTAGGTCTCGCTCGATGCTCTTTTCGGTCGGATACTAGCTCGAGTGCTCTGAACTGCCCCTCTACTACGCCTTGTGCCAACAAAGGTCAGGCTTCTTACCCCTGATACATCAGGAGGTAGGCAAACCAAGGTCCTTGGTAAGCAAAACTTTGGACCAGACTGCACAAGATGGTCCACCCAAACAAACCAGCGTCAACTCTGACGCGCCTGATGCAACAGGCGAGCTGGACCGACATGCTCCTCACCCTCACTCTACTCTCCATCCTCTACTACACCACCCTCTTCCTCTACCGCATAACCCTACATCCCCTCGCGCACTTCCCGGGCCCCAAACTCGCCGGCGCAACGTTCCTCTACGAGTTCTACTACGACTTGTTCCCGCACAAGCTGCGCTACCTCTGGAAAATCGAGCAGCTCCACCGCCAGTACGGCCCCATTGTACGCATCAACCCCATTCACCTGCACATCCACGACCCAGACTACCTCGACGAGATCTACGCGAGCGGCAGCAGCCGGCGCAAGCGCGACCGTGACCCGTGGTACTACCGTTCCGAGCGCGACGGCCCCCTTGGCTGGTCGCTGTTTCAGACGGTTGATCATGATGTGCACCGCCAGCGTCGTGCGGCGTTGAGTCCATTTTTTAGTAAGCGGTCGATTCATGCGCTGGAGCCGATGATTGGGAATAAGGTTGATGTGTTGGCGGGGCGGTTTGCGGATGCTTGTCGGACGGGCGAGGTTGTTTCCTTGTTGTATGCGGCGGGGGCGCTGACGATGGATGTTATCTCGGTTTATGCGTATGGTAGGGATGCGGGAAAGCTGCGGCAACCTGACTGGGCGGCTAAGGAGCTTGAGGCTTACAGCGAGTTGAGTCAGTTGGGGCCGTTTGGAAGGCAGTTTCCTTGGGCGGCAAAGTTGGCTTTGACAGTGGTTCCGCTGGGGGTTGTTGAATGGCTAAATCCGGCGGCAGCTATCATACCGCGGAATAGAGCTTTCTTTCGGGATCTGATTAACGCTGCGGTAGAGCAGGAAGACAAGGACGACGAAGAGACGGGCAGGACCATTTTCCGGGATATTGTCCGCAGTAGCTTGCCGCCGAGCGACAAGACGCCCGCCCGGCTGGCGGCCGAAGCAAACCTCCTGCAAATCGCGGGCACCGAGACGACGGCCAGGACGTTGGCTGTGTTGATGTTCCATCTGATCGACAACCCGCCAGTGCTGAAGCGTCTAAGAATGGAGCTGGCGCCGCACATGCCGCAGCCTGACTCGGTTGTACCTCTGGCCGAACTTGAGGCTATTCCGTACTTTGTAAGTGTAAACTCCCATGAGCCTTTGAGAGGAGGTTTAGGTCTGACCTGTATTCTGCTTCAGTCGGCCGTCATCACAGAAGGCATCCGGCTCTCCCACGTTGTATCAAGCCGCATGCCGCGGTACGCTCCCGAAGAAGAGCTCCGGTACGGCAGTTGGGTCATTCCGGCTGGTGTAAATCAAGCCCCCCGAACTCCTTCTTCGTTTCATCTCCGAATTATTAGTGACCGCCCTGTTTTCTAGACGCCGGTAATGCAATCTCACTACCTTCACCACACCAACCCCAAGATCTTCCCCGAACCACACCTGTTTAACCCGCAGCGCTGGCTCGACCACCCAGAGCTGAAGCCTCGGTACTTTATGGGCTTTGGGAAGGGGACGAGAATCTGCCTGGGAATAAAGTAAGTGTTTACGTACATCCTTGTACTGCTATCGGTATATAACGTTTGCTGATTCTCGTCCTCAGCCTCGTCTATGCCGAGCTCTACTTGACGATAGCGCGCATCATGACGCGCTTCGACATGGAGTTGTCTGAAACAGAGCGGACACGGGACGTGGATGTCGTGCGCGACTGTATCATTGGGTTACCTAGTCAGGAGAGTCAGGGTATTCGCGCCAGGATTACGCGGGATAGAGCGACCGAAGGAGCGGTGGTTGTTTAGAGGAGAACTGGCGGAAAAGGGGTTGGAAAGTGGAAGACGGTTCGTCTGGTGTAAAACGCGACTTCGATGTAAAACTTTAAAATTGCTGGACAAATTCTAAAACTAAATTTATTTCCGGGAGGTTATGGATGTGTCAAAGAATTGGTATCACAGTTTATCTCTTCGTCTTTCAGGTTGGTTGTTGAATGTGCAAAGAAACGCGAGTAACCCTTTTTCCGCCATTCCCATAGTTAACCCTAGAGCAACCCTGAGAGCAACAGATCAAGGGTCTGATCCAGGGTTAGGTTTAGGGTTAAAACCGTTCACCACCTGTTCCTTTCTCCGAGTTCCTCGCAACGTCAAACTCTCACCTCGCAAACAAAATTCAAGACACAACTGCGTAGCGAAACACAAAAAAAAACCGCGAAATTTACCCCCTCGTCTCCATCAACTATCCTCCCTCACTCCACCAAAAAGCCCACCTCCCCAACTCCCCGTCCCCTCAAAACTCCACCTCCCCCCCAAGCGTCATCACGAACTCAATCCCGCCATGCCTCTTCCTCGGCACCACAAAGCACGTGCGATAACCGCGATTTCCCCTCCCCATCAGCGGCCGGAACCCTTCCGGTCTCCCACCATTCCCAAACACCTCGCCAAAACAGGTGTCGTTGAAAGGCAGCAGCATCGGCGAGAGGATGCCCACTGGTAGTTCCACTTCTTCCACTGCTGAGGAGGAGGGGAAAAGGGGGAGAGCCATTCGCGAGGCGCGTAGCTCTTGCTGGTAGTCGGGGGTGGCCTGTAGGAGGCCGTATGCATTTAGGAGGACATCTCGGCGGGTGTGGGTTTTTGCGTGCAAGCGGATGGTGTGTGCTATCTGGGGAATGGTGGTTGAGGGGTCGGTGAGGGTGGCGAGAGGGAGGTGTAGGCGGTGCTCGAAGTTGAGGTTGCCGAGGTGGAGGGGCGGGAGGGAGTCGGTGAGGTCGGGGCGGGCGTCGAAGAGCATTGCGAGGGTTGCTTTGGCTGGGGATGGGGATGAGGGTGATTTGGGAGGTTGGTGCTGGGCCTGCCAGGCTCGGGCTGTGGTCCGCCAAATGAGGGCGCAGATGAGGTCGTTGCCGGAGATGGGGGTTCTGGGGCCAAATTGAGTGGTGCATTCGCGGCGGAGGGTGGTGTAGGCGGTATGGGGCATGTAGAAGAGGTAGGGGGTCATGTCTAAGTGGTTGTTGTTGGCTGTGGGCTGGGGGTCGAGGCCGACTAACTGTTGCAAGTCGAGCAGGGGCAGCTCTGGGGAGCTGACTCCTCTCTCCTTTCCCCAGGCAACATCCAAGACCATCCGGCTTGAGCCTTCGGGCGTGGGGGGCGGCAGCAGGCCCGTCAGGGGCGACGAGCTTGCGGCAAGACTGCTGCAGTGATCGGCCCAGAGCTTAGTTATCGTGAGCATGGCCGTCCCGTCTGAGGCTGGCGCGGCGATGGACAAGACCAAGAGGCAACCGCCGGTCAGAAAGTTCGCCTGTGCCGCAAAGACGGGTGCGCCCGCCTCGAAGTCAAGCTCAAACGGCGACACCCAGAGCAAATCTTCGTCTGCGAACTCATCCAGGGGAAAGCCTGCTTCTTTGAGTTCGTTGAACGACGCCGAGCCGTCGAGGTGGTTGAAGCGGAACAGCTCCGAACACTGAGGGCTGTCATTCTCTAAGCCATATCGAATCTCGAGCTGGCCAGGACGCCACCCCTGCGTATCTCGGGACTGCCAGTACACTCGGCCGCCCAGCCATGGTACCTGGAGGAGTGTCTTTCGTAACCCCTCTTGCAGGCACTCGAAAGCTTCCTGCGATTGGACATCTTGCTTGAGGCTCAGGTAGATGATGCTCTGCGGGATGTTGCGCGGCGCAATGTGGTCCAAGGGCCCGAGAGGAATGGTTTGGATCGGCATGATTCTCGCTGAAACAATTTGCTGTAGGAGACTGATGGCTAAAGAATAGTCAGACTCTAGACCGGCCCTCATTCAGCACGAGAAGAAGGGTGTCTGGCGGTGACGTTGATGGTTATTGCGCTATTGCCGAGTGAGGTGGCATTTCTTCAAGCCGGCCGACTCGCGACCCCGAATTGTCGACGTATTCTTCCATCTGTTCCCATACTTGTCTCTGACTTGTCTTACCTGGGAGGTGAGATAGGCAAATTGGTGAGTGATCCCCCCCGCCTTTCGTGCCGGATGTTACCAAATTCAGCTCAGAATCTGACCATGTCTTTGAACTTTGATAGACCCTCGTTCTCGGCTCCGCTCAGCACTATCTACGCCGCAAGGATGCATATCCTCACTCTGGGTTTAACCTAATTCTAGGTGATGCTGTGTGATCGGGTGATCGTAAGACTGGGAACAGCAATGAAACAGGCACCGGACTCCGGCCTTCCTAGACGCCGAAGCGCGAGCTCAGGAAACGGGGTATGTACCTCAGTAGCAGCCCAGCTCCCTGCGGCACCAAATACCGTCATATCTGGCGCGGTTAACGCGAGATGGCTGATGGACGTCAGGTAGTACGGTACGGGGCAAAAGTAGAAAAGTAACAAAATGTAATTAGAAAGGGAGTGTAGGGTTACGGGAAAGGAATTTGTAGGATCCGAAAGTAAGTCCCATGCGCATCAGATTGAGACACAGACTGAGTCTACTCAAGCGACTCTTGTTGGACCGGCTTACACTTCTATTGCTTCCTGCGAGCCGTCTCGCTCTAGTCCAAACAAAGATGGCTCTAGGAGACTCGGGCTCGGAGTTTGTAAGGTGTACAGCCGTTAGTTGGCTCTGTGTTCAACAGAGACTCGTTGGACCCTGACCGAGAATCCCGGCTATCACGCGAGGGATCCGCCATTTGGGGTCCCGAGAGAGCACCCGAAAAATAGTGAAATAGATGTGGAAGCCAAGAAGGCCAAGACGGTGGCTTCATTGAGTGCGAGGAGACTGAACCGGGCTGACACGATCATGTTTGGCACCTTCCGATACAACGAAAACACCAAGGACCACGAACATGTTACGCTCACCAGGGCGGATGGTGTCGAAGCACGAGGGCTTACTCGGGTGGCATGCAATGCCTGCCGTGCCCGGAAGGTAAGCACTATTTATACCCAGTAGTACATTGCTTGCCGTCCATATGTTTGCTCATGATAATACTCTCCGCAACTAGCTCAAATGCAGCGGTGAAAGCACCGGGTGCAAACGATGCCGGGCTGTTTCTGAGAAGTGCAGCTACGCCACGGACAAGGCGCCCTCCTCCGGCCAACCCCAAGGGGAAACCGTCAACAAAAATAAGAGGGCCAGCAGCAGACTGTCCGCTCGGACGGAGCCCGAATCTGAGCTGAACCGTGAACAGGAGCCGGCGGGGCCGGGCCGGGTCCGAGGACCGAGCCAAGCCCGGCAAGGAGCTTCGCCGGGCCCGCGCAGCCCCGGGCCAGAACAGCACCATCCCTTGATGTCTCCGGTTACTTTGAGCCCTCCGATATCACCTTCGTTCTGTAACGGCCCGCTGCTTGGATTATCGCCGGCGGAAAATTGGGAGCAGACCAGCGAATTCCTTCACTGGGGGGACGCATATGCCAAGGACGAAACCCTCTACAATATGCTTGGCGACACGGAAGGCACATACATACCAGAACAATACTTTGGCGCGTCGTGGAGTCTGGATATAGACCCAACCTTGGCCCCGTTCTCAGCGAGAACAGACCAGCACATGCCAATATACCTCAGCCCCGGAAGCCACCGCGGATCTACAACAACCGTCTTTGGATCTGACAGCACACCAAAACAGCCCTCCACCTTCAAGCCCACTCCGCCGCTACCCCACGCGTTAATCGGAACCCCAACCATCACCACCCTCCCACGGCCGCAGTCTCCTCTTTCAGCCCTCATCGCAACCCAGCACTCGAACCGTCATCACCCCAACCTAACACCACGTCCCCCTTCCTCCTCCTCCTCTCCAAATACACCCCAAGAGCTCGACCCCCTTTCCATAACTCCACCAGCTGGTCCAGCCCAAAACTGCACCTGCCTCCCGACAATAGCCCACCTCTTCGAAACCATAGGCGCACAAGGCCTGGTAGGGACAAACATAACAACGGGAAAAGGGGGTATCGACGCCTTCCTGACAGCACTAGCCCATGGTATAGGCACGTGTGAGGCGGTGCTCTCCTGCGAGCGCTGCGAGTTTTGTGCGGAGAATGGCATGCTCTTGGCTACCGTTGCGCAGCACTTGGGGGATGGCAGAGATGGTGGTGGGGAGGGTGATGTCGGGGTCGAGGGAGGGAGGGTGATGGGGATGGGGGGGAAGAGGAGGAGGAGGAATTGGGCGTTTACTCCGCATGTTGATGCTGGTGATAAAGGGGGCGGTGGAGGAGGTGGTGAAGGAGGGAGGGGGCTTGAGTATCGGGAGACGGTGGAGTGGCGGGAATGGGGATGGGGGTGGGGGCGGTGATGTGCCGATTGTCGATGTCTCGTTTGGTCAGTACAGGGTTGAGGTTCCCGAGATGAAGCTGCGACTTGCCCGCTATGTGATCCTCTTGCACTTAGACCAGTTGCGAGCACTTCTAGTGCGCATTAGGGACATGATATGGTCTAATAGGGGTGCGGGAAAGGTGCTTGTTGAGACCGAGGACAAGGTGCTTTCTCTCTGCGAACGACTTCAGCAGGCGCCAGGGGGTTTTTGAGAACGAAATACATACGTCTCAACGAATCAACAGTGCAAGTAGATTAACAAGATGGCTAATGTTTGGGTTCTGCTTTAACGCACTATTACATAACCAAGATAGTGGTCTTGAACAACGGCTAAAACAGATCCTTTGGCCTCCCTCGGTTATGCCCGCATTCCTTTTTCCTGGAGCTGCTTCAACAGCTTCTGGCGGGATTGGACAACTCTGTCATTGGGACGGCCAAAAGGCATCGGGTATAGAACCTCCAAGTGCACGTCCCGGACCTCAATCTCAAATGCCTCTTCAGCCCCTTTCTTTTGCGTCTCAACAATACTGCCATCTCCCCATTGCGGCTCCTGGAGAACCCGCAGGATGACGGCAGCGCATTCTTGCGAACTGAGCGAGATGTCGTCGGCAACGAGCTTTTTGTTCCACTCGGGCTCGAAGAGAGGGGTCTAATTTTTTCCAAAAAAATAAATAAAAAATTATCAGTACGTGCTCCGAAATCCAGCAGTATACAACGTACCAAAACCTGCCCAGGACAGACGGCAGCAATTCTGATGCCAAGGAGGTCCCGAATTCCGCCTAGTGACTTAACAAAGCTAACGAGAGCCGCCTTGCTGGCCATGTAAAGGGGCGTTTCAATGGAATGGAGGTACGCCGCCACGCTTGCCACAGCCAAGAAGTTCCCTTGAACCTCGCGGTTTTGGGCCCAATAGTCGATGGCAATTTGAGCCAGCCGTATTGGAGCAACCTGATTGACGGCGATGGTTGCGTACTGCCCAACCTCTGCATTTTCAAGGTCATGCGACTCCAGGGAGATACCCGGCGGTTTCCAGAAGTTGCTCCAGGGGGGTTCGTAAATTCCGGCTATGCTGGCAACAATGTGTACGTGTCCAAAAAACTTCAAGGCGGCAGCCCATAGGTCGTTGATTTGGCGCCAGTTTGTCAGGTCGGTCTGCACAAACACGGCTGACGGAGCACCGGAGACTGACGGTGGGTGAGGATGCTTTGACAGGCTCGCATCGGCTTCTGGGCGGAGTTTGAGATCGGCTATCACAACAGAGCAGCCGGCAGCGAGCAGCACCTCTGTGAGGGCATGCCCAATGCCCGAACCGGCGCCCGTGACAATGGCCACACGGCCCTTGACCTCGTAAGTAGACATGCCAGAAGCCGGGAAATATCTTAGAACCAGAAAGTTGGGAACGGAAATGCCAAAGCAAGTGAGAGAACTCCGGAATCGTTGATCGGAAAAACAAACCCCTCTTTTGGTGTTACCCCTAGCGACATGCACCGCATACTGTAACAAAGAGAGGCTGAGACTTGCTCCACTGAGAACTTAGCCATTGATGCTCTTTCCTCGGGCATGCCTAGAACGGGGAAAGAGGCACAGATCAAACCAAAACCGTGCCTTCAGAACCATGTTCGAAAATATTCGTAGATTGCCAAGGGAGAGTGAGGAAAAAGGCCCCAAAGAATCATGAGTTTAGTATCGTATTGCAAACTGGCAGAATTTGGGTGAGATATTTATGCTCTTTGTCTAGAACAGCACCGTTCCGAGCTCCTCCTAGAAGTATTCTTGAGTAAATATCTTCAAACTTTCCAGAAACTCAGTCAAACACAGCACATAACTGCCTCCCCTCCTCAGCGGCCGCTTTGATCGACTCAACAATAATCTTAACATGCGACTTTTTGAACGGCACATCATGACCACCATCATGCGTCTTCATGCGCACTAGCGAGGCCTCACACATCTCCCTTGCTACGCGAGACTGCTCTGCCATTGCTTCGACGTCTTTTTCGCCTGTGATATAGACCGTAGGAACAGCTACACGTTCTTGAAACAGGGCCGGGTGCAGCAGCCGTGGTATTTCTACTGCCCCAGGCTTTCCGTCACCACCATTGCTGTCGTCAACAGCAAAAAGGTTGAGGCGCGTGTTGGGTAGGACATTGCCCACGGTTGCGTGCATTGAGATAACAACCGACAAGTACCGGGCAAAGATGCGCTCGTCGTCTGAGTTGAGCAGCGCTACAGCCTCGCTGTCAGGAAAATTTGCGCGGAACGCGGCGTGCTCGTCGTCAAGTAGCCGATTGACGAGGCCCGCATAGCAATTGTCGTCAGGAGAGGCGATAAAAATGGGCGAGAACAACACGGCAAAAGAGAATGGCGGCCTCTTGTTTGGGTTGCAGCGTTGGTGATCAAGCATGTAGCTTATGGCCATGGCGGCGCCCATGCTAAATCCCAAGACGCCATCAAACGAGCCGTTCTCATGGATGAAGGCATCTAGCCGGCCAAGTGCGTCCCGCACCTCGGAAGGAGTGAAGCCCGTTGCGTACGAGTAAAAGGGGCCGGATGCCCAGTTGGGAACGCCTGTTGAAAAAAAGCCGGTCAGTCAGATGCTAACTTTGCGATAGCTTCTGCACAAGCCTCGCGATACTTACCAGGGCCACTTCCGCAAGGTATTGCCCCCTCCATAAAGCTGAACTGGTAATCCGGCCCCAGATCCCGAATAAAAGGGCGCAGTTGTTCCTTGAGCATGGCAACGGACGAGCCTAGCCCGTGCAAGGCCAATATTCTCATGGTTCAGTCGGCAGCAGGGTGCATTCAGGGGCATTCAGGGGCATTCAGGTGTTGCGTTTGGTAAGGCTCACAGCCCCAACACACATCTCTAGGTTTACTAACACATTTTCTGCTCGTCGACTTACTGCTAGTAGTATAAAATGTCTCAACTCCTGACTTCGGTCCTTCGATCTCGGATGCTTCCCAAATTGGTAAGACATCAGTTGGTCTTAGTCTGACTGGCAGAGCCGGAAAGGTCGGGGAGTTTGTCGAGAGTGGCTGACGAAAATCCGTTGCTTGAGATTATGGGCTCAGAACCATGAGGGACATCAACAAATTGCAGGAAAGGTATGTGTCCCTTGCCACTGAGCCAGAAGAGAACTTTTACCTCGAAGAGTGAAGCCACTCGCTACCATGGCGGTCCTTTTCAGCGGCACATCAACAGCTATCATCGCTATCCTCTATGTCTTATGGAGGCTTTTTACCAACACGGGCCCTCGCTTGCCTAAAGGCGTGCCCATTATCGGAGCCAGAAAGGGTGACTGGTTCCCCTTCTGGCAGGCGACACTGCGCAACTCTCTTGACGTGAAGAATGCGGCACTCGAGGCCTACACCGAGTACAAAGACCAGACGGCTATTCTACCAGTTGCTGGACCAGGCGGAGCCACGCTGGTGGTGCTGCCCGTGTCCGAAACCCAGTTTGTCACCGAACAGCCAGAGTCGGTCCTCAACCTCCGCGAGGTCATCAACGCGGGCCTACTCTACAAGTACACCGTCTCCGACCACCTCATCACCTCGCACCCGGTCCATCAAAAGCTCGTGGCCCTCACCCTGACGAATCAAATCGGCAACCTCCTCGACGCGCTAACCAACGAGACGGCCTGGTCTTTCAAGGAACAGTGGGGAGCCAACACGGAGACCTTCCGCGACATTTGCGTGTGGGACTCCCTGGGCCGTATCGTGGCCAGCGTGACAAACCGCGCCTTTGTCGGGCTGCCGCACTGCCGAGACCCGGTTCTGCTTGACTCGGGCTTTGCCTTTGCCCGCGTGCTGCCCCTGAGCGCGCGCCTGCTGAGCTTCGTTTGGGCGCCCCTCCGACCCCTGGCAGCGCCCCTGATTACGTTGCCAAACCGATACTACGAACGTCGCTTCACAGGTGTGCTGCTACCTGAGGTCAAGAAGCGGCTGCGCTCCTACAGAGTCAAGGGACCCGGCGAAGAGAAAGCCCATGATGGCGAGGCCAACGACTTTCTCCAGTGGGCCATCGAGCAGGCCATCGAAAGCGGCCATCAGGCCATGTGGGAGCCGCGCACGCTGGCAGGCCGTATCCTGCTTCTGAACTTGGTGTCGATCCACACGTCCTCACTCACCGTTACCAACGTGCTCCTTGACCTGGCCTCGTCCAAGCGGGAGTACATCGATGAGCTGCGTGCCGAGGTCACGACATGTCTCGCCGAGACCAAGGGCGTATGGACCAAGGCCGCGCTGTCTAAAATGGAGAAGCTAGATTCGGTCTTCCGCGAGAGCGCGCGACTTAATACTCTCGTGGCCGTCGGCCTGCGGCGGCGCGTGGTGGCCAAGGAAGGCGTGACGACGCCCTCGGGCGTGCATATTCCCTACGGCAACATATGCGCGGTCCCTAGCCTCGGCGTGCTCACTGACGACGCAAAGTACCCGGCGGCCGGCGAGTTCCATCCGTTTCGCTTCGTCGAGCTGCGGCAGCAGATCAACAGCGGCAACCGGCCCGAGGATCACGTCCAGCGCTCCCGCATGTCCTTCCCGGCTACTAGCTGCGACTATCTTGCGTTTGGCAACGGCCGTCAGGCATGTCCGGGTCGTTTCTTTGCGGCGGCTGAGCTCAAGCTCATGCTAGGCTACATGTTGCTGCACTACGACATCGAGATGCTCGACAAGAGGCCCCCCTGACAAGTGGATTGGCATCTTGCGTATTCCGCCTCCTGACGCGAAGGTTCGCGTTCGTCGCCGCCAGGTGGCTGATATTCCCAGTTTTATGTTTCCTCCGTCTGTGGCTGCTTTTTGAACGAGACTCCGAGCTTGGTCAAGTACCTCTGCCTGTTGGTTGTGACTGGAGAGAGCCGGTTGGATAGGGGGCTTGGAAACTCGGGGGCTAAGTGTAACTACACAAAGAATCGTCTTGGCGCAGTCAGTAGATTCACTGGTTTTTTTTTAGTGCTACAAGATGTTTAGCAGAAGGAGACAATTTGGTATTACTCTGCCATCTGACCTGCATAAGTCGTAATGTCGGCCAACCACCAGTTCGCAACGAGCAGATCCCGAGAACTAACACAAGTCAACTCATGTCTGAGACACAGTCCCAATGGCACAACACCGCTTCGGGCAACATCCGCTGGTCTTCTAGAGAGAACTGCATTGGCTTGCCACCGGATCGAGCTCAGGCCATACTTCCCCAACCAAGACGAACTCCTTCTTTTAGGGTCTTTGTTCAGCGCCCCTCCATCCTATGATCTCGCGGTTTCAGACATCAAGTCCGTGAAGATGCTGGATAGTAGCCATGTGGCTGCGCTCGGGCTTTTGGCCCTCTTCTTCTACGTGTACAAGCACGCATACCCCCGACCCTATCCCTACATCCCCCTATCACTTTTCCTCGGCGAAGCGGGTATCGGGCGATCTGCCCGGTTTGATTCAAGCCACCAAGGCCTCCGGAGACCCGGCCAGGCATCTCTTCCAACAGAACCGAGCTCTGAACTCGCCCGTAGTCCAAGTATTCCTCCGGCCCTTCTCAAAGCCTACCATCCTGATCGACGACGTCCGCGAGGTCAAAGACATTCTTGGCCGTCGCACACGCGAGTTCGACAGAGCGCCTAGTACCCGCAATGCCTTCCGGCCCATCATCCCCCACGCGAGCCTGGTCAAGGTCACCGGGGCCGAGTTCAAGAACCAACGGCGGTTCTGGGAGGGCGTCATGGGCACGGCCTTCCTCCGCCGTGTCACCGCCCCAAGAATTCACCGCGTTGCGCAGGATCTGGTCGACTTGCTGCGCACCAAGGCTACAATAGCCGATGGCCGGCCGTTCTCCATGTTTGACGACTTCGACCTCGCCGCCTTCGATATCATCTGGACCGTCGTGTTCGGCACCGATCTTGAGGCCACTCGGAAGCAGCACACCCAGACACTCAAGGAGGCGGCGCTCGGTTCCCTCACCCAACCCCCGTCCCGGGATGTCTTGGCTTGGATGCCCGAGAGGCTCCCCATGCCTGACATGTTTGACGTGGTGTCGTCGCTCATCAGAAACGTTGAGAAAACCTTTGGGTCGTTCTCCCAGCCGCTATACCACTGGTACTTGCGGCAAAAACCGGCGTACAAGAGGATGCTGACCGTCAAAAATCGTATCGTGAACGGGCTTCTCAACAGCACCCGCTCTCGGTTGGCACAGCTGTCAGAGAAGGAACTCCAGGGGCTTGACGAAAGCTCTGCCCTGGTGATGGGGATTCGGCGGGAACTGCTCGCCAGGCTGCAGCAGTCAGGAGGCGGTAGAAAACCGCTGCAAGGCGCCGACGAGATCGGTGACGAGCTGCTCATGATTCTAATCGCTGTACGCCCCCTTTTCCTGTTCAATCATGCCTGACTCCAGGGGAGGGAAGAAAGAGAAACAAACCCAAACTGACCACCCCTCACCCCCCAAGGCCACGAAACCAACGCAGCCCTCCTCACTTGGACAATCAAACACCTCACCCACAACCCCCACGCCCAAGCTACGCTCCGCGCAGCCCTCACCGCGGCCTTCTTCCCAAACACCCCAGCCCCAACCCCAACTCCAATCCCACCGTCACCCCCAAACACCCCTCTCCCCTTCCCCTGTCACCCCCACCCTCACCACCATCCTAGCAACCCCATCCCCTACCTTGACGCCATAATCGAAGAGTCCCTCCGCCTAGCCAACATCTCCTCGCGCCTCATCCGCACCGTGACCTCCTCGCACACCACCGTGCTGGGCTATCCCATCCCCAAGGGTGCACAGGTAATCTGCAATCCCTATGTTGGGCGGGCGCCCGTGCCTGGGGTGGGGAGGAGGTGAGGAGCGAGACGGCGAGGGGGAAGGGGGATTTGGGGGTGGTTTATTGATGATGGGGAGAGGGGCATGAGAAGTTTGTGCCGGAGAGGTGGTTGGGGACGGGGAGGTTTGAGCCGGGTTTGTTATGGTGAGTTTTTCCTGCTTTCTTGTTGTGATGAGAGATGTTGGTTGGATGGACTGTGGCTGACATGGTTTGTGTTTTCTGGAATGATAGGTAGGAGCCTCGCGATGCTCGAGATACGCATCATGCTCGTCATGTTGGTGCTGAACTTCAAGTTTGAGCCGCTGCCTGGCGGGCTGGATAGCATGGAGGCTGACCAGCGGGTGCTGAGGATGCCACGGCAGTGTTATGTGAGGCTGAGTGCGCTAGATTGAGATAAGAGAGAAGAAAAGGGGCTTTCGACAACTTAGGGTTGAGAGCTTGAGGAGTATTGACACTGAAATAAAAAAGAGGGCGAGACCAGATTTGTCAAATTAGATTTGGGGGCCAAATAAGAACCATCGAGCTCCCCTACGCTGCTGAAACTGGGAAAATGAGGATACCACGGTGATAGTTGCTTCCACTGCTGCGCCCTAAGAGCGCTGTGTCTAGGTAGTTTGAAAGGACAACTTGAAAGTACCAAGAACACGTCAGTCTTTTGGCAGGCTTTGCCTGCTGTAACGAGGCAACATCCCGGGACGAGCTGAGATGGCTAAATGGGCCGAAAGCTCTCGCCATTCAAGAAGCGAGCCAGTTTGGGGGCGAAGGTTGCTCTCAAGTGCCGGCAGTTGCCCGGCTTCGTTGAGTCGTCTGCCTGAAACTCAAGCCAAGACTGGATACCTGAGCAGAGAGTATTGGATGGGGCTTCATCGGGTTATCTTTCCGGCTTCCATCAGCGTTGCAAGTCAAAGATGATGGTGTCGAGGTCGGAGACATTTTGAAGTCCGTGCCGCCATCACTGCTGCTCCTGCGGGATGCTGTCGGGGGAGGAGTCTAATCTGAGATGTATGCTCTGGAGAGGTGTCATGCTCGGTTGGTTTCGCCCAATCTGACTCGGACAGGCTTTCCGAGGGCCTGGTAGCCGTTGAGGTTCAGGTGGAGGTCTCTTGGTGAAGGTGGACCGATCCAGAAGAGTTCTCCCTCGGGCGACGAGAAAGGAAGGTGATTTTCAAGACCAGGCTGGCTGCCACCTCTTTTAAGCGCGATGCTGAAACGACGGTTAGAGGAGGGTAGACGAGCAACCCCCACCCTCGGATGGGCGGCAGGACACCATCTTGTCCAGGTGGAACGGCCGGCTCGGGCGACAGTGAACGGGAAAGACCATGACTTGCTTGGCCGGTTGAAGGGGTGGGAGGTCACCCTCCGTTTTCTCTACACCCGAGGGATCGCCTTTTCGGGCGCCTCGCCGCTGGGCGGGAGGTGTTGCTCCATTGGGGGATGTATTACAAGCATGTGACCAGAAAATGGAAGGCTTGGTTAGGTGAGGCTCTCGGTTAGGTTACATCAATTATGAAGACTACCGTATCTGGGGGGTAACGTGGAGAGAAAGAATGACAGTTCTCCTCTGAAAGATGTTGAAGCGGAGCCCAGGGAGGAAAGTTGAAGATGGTAGTGATGAGGCGAAGTGATGAACTGGAAAACAGCGCAATTATAAAGGTGTCAGATGGAACGGGAATATGGTGGCTCAGCTGGACTATCAGCTCAAGGTCTAGCTACCAGCGAGCGAGATAATAGGAAGGCTGAGATGCTGAGAGGAGCAATGTTAGGTCGTGAACTTGCCGGCCGACTCGAAATGGAAGTCGGTGTGGTGTTTTCTCACTGCTTGGCGGGCTTGGCAGCAAAAAAGTGTGGATACTGTCGCAGGCAGAAACGCGAAAGATCAATCCACAGCCGAAAGGTGTTTCTCCACATTGCTTGCAACCCGAACATGGAATCTCTCCGCATTTTTCGAGAACGTTTCCATGGGACGACCACACCAAAAGCTTGAACCACCATTTTCTCCGATTTGTTGCATGCCCCTTCTCCGAACCCGAGCCAAAGAATGACCATGTTGCCGACATCCAACTGTCAGCTCCCGTGAGCCACCGGCAACCACAATAAGCCCATGGGGTATTCGCCTGTACTATGTTGCCTCTGGATAGCCTGCTCTCTTTTACTCCGAGCAGGCCACGGGATTCAGTGCCGCTAGCTCACTGGGATGGATCCGGCAGCTGTGATTTTGGCCGAACTTCATCCGCGAGTCGCCGACCTTCACCTCGCCCGATTACGCCGTCTTTCCCGAGAGCCTGGTCTGAGAAGCAGCCATGGTCTGAGAGGGCACCACAATCTTCGCCTTGCCTAGAACCCTGCGGACCCCCTGGGCTTATGTAGTGTATGAGACGCTTCCAGGACGTAATGAGATAGCCATCTTCAATCACCTCGCTCATATCAGGCCCTGTACCAGTGATCAACCGACGGCGGAACCCCAACCTTTTGGATGTTCAGCCATACATGGCGCTTAAGCCCCGTCTTCATCCTCTCGTCCCATTCCTCTGCCGCCGCCCCGGATTGAAAACCTGAAACATTGTCTTCGCAAGGACAAGGTTTTGGCTGCAAACCCGGCCCGAAGTCCCGTGGAGGCAGCGCTGAATCGGGTTCCCCACGATGACCCAGTTTTCGCAAGACCTCCATTCTTGATCCGACTTCCCGCGCCAAATTGTCTTTCATATCTTCGGCTCTGGGATTCACCAGTCTCTTGCGTGCTGATCAGCATTCCATTGTGGGCTCTTGAGTCTCGCTAAGCCAGAAAATAAAGGCTCAACGGGCCTGCGAACCTCTTCCAGTATCCGCTGCGTGTGGGCGTTTAGGAGACCAGAAGGGCAACTTGGAGCGACGGTCTCGGCAGTCGGCATGGATGCACTGTGCCGCTGCTCGCAAGAAGGCCACCCTTCAAGAGGAAGTCTGTCTCATGGCAGCGCCGAAAACGATTTGCTCCTCGGACGAACAGCATTTTATGAGGGATTCAATGCTTATTCAAATGGTTTACGGCGCCAAGTCGTTCCTGGCAAAAGACAGGGGTCGGAGCACCCAGCTCACCAGGAGGCGAGTTTGCACGGGGACACCGTTTGGCTGGATGTGATCATCAACACATCCCAGGTTCGACGGTTCGACTGATCTGCAGAGCCGAGAACCCCATCGACCCCGAATCTCGAACGCTGCAAACAACCCTGTCACGCCTGCATCAATTTTACCCGCGGACGCTCCTCCTTTGCTCAATGTCAAGGAATGGGCAATATAGGAGCTTCTGGAATCTGCAACACCAATACCATCCAGCCATGATGGTGCGGCAGCCTTCCGGCATCCCCTGTCTAAGCCACTCTCTCTAGCCAGATGGCATGCTCTGGCCAGGGGACATGGACAATGGGTATCTTTTGCGTGTTCCATCCCGCAAAAGATCTGTTTCTTGCTTGTCCCTCCCTCTAACCTGACCCCCATTCTCATCCCGCCAGGGCCTGGCTCCGTTCGTCCCGAGGGATCCTCTAAAGGACCGTTTCCATATCACTCTCACGGTTAATATTCGGGAGAAGTAGCCCCAACTGGTTGATCAACCCTCGCCGGGGCCGACTTATAAACGTTTCCTCATCTCCCTTGTCTCCTGGTGGTCGTTTCCGAAAGGAAAGGCCTCTTTTCAGCCGTGCTGTGACCTCCCCGTTTCCAACGCCACACTTGCTATTAGCCAAAGCTTGCCTCGTCTCAGGCTAGACGTATTAGATTCTTGACTGTGGTTGTAACCCACGGTGATTTATCCTTTGCCTAGCAAGGAAGGACCAAAGAGATCAATATGTCAACCCTTGGGCCAGTGGAAGCCCTCGACCTCGGTCGTGATATCGACCCGAATGCGTCGCCGGTTGGCAGCATCGACTCGAATACCACCCCAGATACGGAGTTTTCGCCCCCGGAAAGTCCTATTCAGCGGAGTGGCCCCCCGAAAGACCAGAGAACTCTAGCGAGACAGCAGCTGGCCACCCTGACCCTGGAGGAAAAGGTTCGCCGCCCTGAAATCCCTGTCCAAAATGTAAAAGACTAACACTCCACAGGTGTCTCTTCTGACTGCCGCAGACTTCTGGAGAACAAAGTCTATCCCGTCCAAAAATATCCCGGCCATCAAGACGAGCGATGGTCCGAACGGTGCTCGTGGTGGGATTTTCGTTGGCGGCACAAAAGTGAGCTTTCACCCAAGACGGTGACACTTGCCCATGATGTTGACCATCAAACACAGGCCGCCCTTTTCCCTTGCGGTATCTCCTTAGCGGCAACATGGAACAAGGATATCCTTCACCAGGTGGGCCAACACCTCGCCGAGGAGACCAAGGCACGGTCAGCCAACGTGCTTTTGGCGCCGACCGTCTGCATGCACAGACACCCGCTGGGCGGGAGAAACTTCGAGTCCTTCTCGGAGGATCCTCTCTTGTGCGGCAAGCTCGCCGCCGAGTACATTAAGGGCCTTCAAGAAGAGGGAGTTGCTGCCACCATCAAGCGTTAGTCCGCCCCTAAGCGTCATTGGCGGAAGTACTGACCATGAATAGACTTCGTCGGCAACGAGCAGGAGACGAACAGGTTAACGGTCAACTCAATCATCCCCGAAAGGCCGCTTCGCGAGCTGTACCTGCGGCCGTTTGAGATTGCGATCCGTGAGGCAAAGCCATGGGCGCTTATGACCTCTTACAACCTCGTCAACGGCGTCCACTCTGACATGAACACCCACATCCTCCGGGATATTCTCCGTGGCGAGTGGGGATATGACGGGTAAGTCGCAACTCGGTCAAGCCAATTTGATGAACAATGATGAATCAACTGACTCCTCGACCAGAACTGTCGTCTCAGACTGGGGTGGCATAAACTCCACAGTCGAGTCCATCCAAGCCGGCTGCGACATCGAGTTCCCCTTCTCCACCAAATGGCGTTTTGAAAAGGTTCTCGCCGCCCTAAAAGACGGTAAAGTCACCGAAGCCGACATCGACCGCGCCGCGGAGAACGTCCTCACCCTTGTCGAGCGCACCAAAGGCAGCGACCTCACCGCCGAGGCCACCGAGCGAGAAGACAACCGCGAGGCCACACGCAACCTCATCCGCGAGGCCGGCGTTCAGGGCCTCACCCTCCTCAAAAACGAAAACGCCATCCTCCCCATCAACCCCCAAACCACCAAAGTCGCCGTCATCGGCCCCAACGCCAACCGCGCCATCGCCGGCGGCGGCGGCAGCGCCAGCCTTAACCCCTACTACAACACCCTCCCGCTCGACAGCATCCGCGCCGTGGCCGAGCAGCCTGTCACGTACAGCCAGGGCTGCCACATCCACAAGTGGCTTCCCCTCGCCTCCCCGCACTGCTCGGACAAGACGGGCAGGCAGGGCGTTGGGATCGAGTGGTTCAAGGGCGACCAGTTCCGCGGCCAGCCGGCGGTGGTTCAGCGGCGGACGAACACAGATCTGTTCCTGTGGGACTCGGCGCCGCTGGAGGATGTGGGGCCGGAGTGGTCGGCGGTTGTGACGACGTATCTGACGCCGCCGGCTACCGGGAAGCATACGCTGTCGTTTATGTCGGTTGGGCCAGGGAGGTTGTTTGTTAACGGCCGGTTGGCGCTGGATCTATGGGATTGGACTGAGGAGGGCGAGGCTATGTTTGATGGTTCCGTGGACTACCTTGTGGATGTCGAGATGCAGGCTGGCAGGCCGGTGGAGCTGCGGGTTGAGATTACGAACGAGCTGCGGCCGTTGGCGAAGCAGAAGGAGTTTGGCATGACGCATAAGTATGGCGGGTGCAGGATTGGTTTCAAGGCGGAGGATCGGGTGGATTATCTCCAGGAGGCGGTTGATGCGGCACGGGAGGCGGACGTGGCGGTGGTGGTGGTGGGATTAGATGCTGAGTGGGAGTCGGAGGGGGTATGATCGCCAGACGATGGACTTGCCGTTGGATGGGAGCCAGGATCGGTTGATTGAGGCGGTGGTGAAGGCGAATCCGAGGACGGTGGTGGTCAACCAGTCGGGCTCGCCTGTGACGATGCCTTGGGCGGACAAGGTGCCGGCAATCTTGCAGGCGTGGTATCAAGGCCAGGAGGCTGGGAATGCGCTGGCCGACGTGCTCTTTGGGCTGAAGAATCCTAGTGGAAAACTCCCGGTAAGCTTTCCCCTTCTCCCCTCCCTAAAACCAAGTTCCCCCTAACCTGTCACGCAGTGCACCTTCCCTCGCCGCCTCGAAGATACCCCCGCCTACCACAACTGGCCCGGCGAAAACCTCGACGTCATCTACGGCGAAGGCCTGTACATCGGCTACCGGCACTACGACCGCGTCCACACTGCCCCCCTCTTCCCCTTCGGCCACGGCCTCTCCTACACCACATTTGAGTACGGCCGGCCCTCTCTCAGCTCGCGGGTTCTCTCTGGCCCTGATGACACCATCGAGCTCTGCGTGGCCGTCAGCAACGTCGGCGAGGTCGGTGGCATGGAGACGGTGCAGGTGTACGTGCGCGACGAGAAGTCGAGGCTGCCGAGGCCGGAGAAGGAGTTGGTCGCTTTTGAGAAGGTTGAGTTGGAGAGGGGGGAGACGAAGCATGTAAGGATAGGGCTGGATAAGTATGCGGTTGGGTACTTTGATACGAGTGTTGGGAGGTGGGTGGCGGAGGAGGGGAGGTTTCAGGTTTTGGTGGCGGCGAGTGCGGGGGGATGTTAAGTAAGTTCTCATGATGTGATTGTGTGGTGGTGAGAGAGTAAGTGCTAACGTGGCAACAGGTACTCGGTTGCGTTCGAGGTTAAGGAGACGTTCTCCTGGGTGTTCTGATCAACGGCGCGCGGGATTGGTCGAGCGGAGTTGTTGGGCCACGCCAACGGTTCTAGAGTTTTGATTGTACATATTGTCTGACAGGTCGCTCAACAAGATACCCGGGTTTTTTTTAAGGCTCTATGTTGTCTCATTTTCTTAGAGGTTATTGTAATGAATCATCCTGTTGCAATCCGTTGCAATCCGTTGCAACCCGGCTTCGTGTGGATGGTGCGTGGATGGGGTTGGAGAAGCTATGCCCCTGAACGAATTACTGGGAAACTTTTAGGCCACCAAATGAAGATTTTTGAGGCCGAGATCGTGTTTTGGTTTGATAGTTATTCTCCGACGCCGTGACATTCTTGTTTCACGAGGCATGGCTTAAATTGAAGGAATCAGAGGTGGTTGGTGACCAGGTTGACATTCAATGAGGGTGCCCGAGTCTGTGCAACCGTGGAGGGATCCCAGCGCGCTGGAGCTCTGACCCCGCGGCGCCTAGCCTTGCAGGGAATGCCCCTGTCAGCGGCCTCTTTTCGGCTGACTGACACTTTGAAGCCACCTCCAGGGCTCGGATTCGGACATGCGAACTTCCATCGACTTGGCCCCTTTTTCCATTTCTCGGTTCTGCTCAGGGCCACTGCCACGAAACTTCTTATTTGAGCCCGAGAACGACTAGCAAACAGCTACGCAAAGCGTTGCTTTTTTTGTGACCTTTGCTGCCCGGCGCCATCCTCAACACTGCGCCGCACGAACCTTGGGGCAATCCATCCCGCAAGAAGCTGTCCTCTTCCCCAACACTCTCCACCGTCACCTGGTCCCGGGGCATGGCGACACCGAGCCTTCGTCATGGCCCGGTCTTATAACAGCGGGGGCAGCTTTGGCTACTCTTCGCGGCACCACTCAGACCACTCGACCTCGCCGCTCGACGACTTCCGCGCATTCGTGGCGCAGACCGTCCGCTCGCTGCTGCGCTTCTGGCGCGAACGCGGCCGCCGCATGGCCTACGCGACAATACTGTCACAAGTGCACCGCTTGCGCCAGAACCTGACCTATCGCCGTCTCGTCAGCTTCCCACACCTGCTGGTCGCCGTGTGGGTAGTGGTGCTGCTGTGGGGGGAGAGATGGGTGTTTCACTCCAAGGTCGAGGACTGTGACTGGAGTAACTGGGAGAAATGGGTAGGACAGAATCACGCGAGGGCAGAATTGTGTGGCACGCGGAGGTACTGACATTGTGTCCGCCCACAGCCTGCCGGCGCAGAACCCCACCGCGTCGCCCTCGTCGCCGACCCCCAACTCATCGATCCTCACTCGTATCCCGGCCGCCCATGGCCCATCAACCCGCTGACAGTCCTCGTCACCGACAACTACCTCCGCCGATCCTACAACCAACTGCAGGGGCAACTCAACCCGGACAGTATCTTTTTTTTAGGGGACCTGTTTGACGGCGGCAGGGAGTGGAAGACGATGCACGGGTCGTTCCAGGACCCCTCGTGGGGCCCGCACCCAAAGAGCGAGCAGAAGTATCTCAAACAGTGGCACAAGAGCTTTGGGGAGTTTTACTGGCTGAAGGAGTATGCCAGGTTTGGGGACATATTTTTCAACCCCTGGGTGAAGGCGCTGGCGGGACAGGACGATGGACACAAGAGGCGGAAGCTGGTGGCCAGTTTGCCAGGGAACCATGACCTGGGGTTTGGCGACCAGATCAAGCTGCCCGTGAGGAATAGGTTCGAGGCGTACTTCGGCGAGGGCAACCGGGTGGATGTGGTTGGGAACCACACGTTTGTGTCTGTGGACACGGTCTCGCTAAGCGCTGGTTCGTCGGAGGAAGCCACACGACACGATCTTAAGGAGATCTATGAGCCGGCCGAGCGCTTTCTTGAGGACAGCAAGAAGTTAAAAGCGAAGGCCGTCGAGCAGGAACTCCGCTTCCTCCGCGGTGAAACCCAGGAAACTCACTTCAAGCACAAGATCGTCGACGACCTCAACCAGGCCAAAATCGACGACAAGCCCGCCCCGATCCCAAACGTCGCCGATTTTCCAACAATCCTCCTCACCCACGTCCCCCTATACCGCGAGCCTGGCACACCCTGCGGACCACTCCGCGAGCGCCATCCCCCAACCAACCCCCAAGGGCCAAACCGAGCCCGTGTTCCCCGACCACCGCAACGCCATCTCTGTCTCAGGCGGCTACCAATACCAAAACGTACTCAACCCCCAAGACTCCGACAAACTCCTCACCAAAATTGGCAACGTCGTCCACGCCTTCTCCGGCGATGACCACGACTACTGCTTCGTCACCCACTCCTCCCCCTCCTCCCAACCCTCCACCATCCCCGAAATCACCGTCAAATCCATCTCCATGGCCATAGGCGTCACCAAACCCGGCTTCCTCCTCCTCAGCCTCTACAACCCCATCTCCCCACCACCGGCCAACCCCTCTCCCAAACCCCAACAACAACCAACCATCCAAACCCACCTCTGCCTCCTCCTCCCAACTGACCACCTACCTCCGCTACACCACCTCGGCCTCCTCACCATTGCCATTCTCGCTCTGCGCGCGTGCCTCGTCCCTGTCCTTAACCTCACCCCATGGGCCCTGGACCCATCCGACTCATACTCCGCAACACACCAGCACCACCACCGGCGGCGCATGCTCCTGCCCGTGTTCAAGGCCAAGGTGGAGGACTATGACAGTATGCGGCGCCGATGCCAAGAGGGTTTTCAAAGTCGCATTCGGGGATGGGAGGCACAGGAATGAATGGGAGGGGAACAAGTCCGAGTAAATCAGGGCATGGGAGGAGGAAAAGTCGCGGGAAGGGTACTGGTGGTGGTTCGGCAGCGGAGAAGTGAGGGTGGGCTGGGGCTGGGGCTGGGGGGGGAGGGGCGAGGGCGCCGCCGAGGATTGAGATTCCTGGGGAGGAGGAAGAGGAGGAGGGTATTATGGCGGTGGTGGTGTGGGGAAGTGGAAGGCAAAGGGACGACGGTTTGGAGGGTGGTGTGGATGGCGGTGGGGTTTTTGCGTGGTTGGCTTGGAAGGGGTAGGGGGAAGGGTGGTGTAAAATAGAGGATATATTGGGATAGGGGGTGGTTTTGGTGTATATTGCGCATTAATGGATTGCATATGGGAATGGCGATACGGGCTTATTTGTCTTGATCTGCGAGTTTTGATAGAGAACGTTAAGAAACAAGTGGTCACGTTGGATTGGACTGTCTTACGGGAAAAGAAGTCGCCTTCAACTTCTCGAGGTTCTCCTACTTTTTTTCTACCGGTTGTATGTGGTACTGTCAAAGAAATGGCTTTAAATTAATTCTAAGCTTTGCATAATTCTGATTTTCTTCTTGTTTTTGTTTTTTTCTTTTCTGGTTGCTTTCTTTTCTTTTCTTTCTTTCCGGTTCACATTCGTTTCGACGTCTTGGTCCGAGGCAGGTTGTCGAGCTTCAGATAACAATCCCTGCCCTCCACACCAGCACTCAGATGCCAAGCTCGCCCCACCCACTCTCAACTGCCCAATCACAACCCATCTAACAATTTCTCGAACCGCACCTCATCCATTTTCCCTTCAGATCGAGCCCACCTCTTGCGACGACTCCGAGTTGCGAGTCGAGCCGAGCGAGGTGCCGCCCCAACAACAAATCCACATAGGACAGGCACCAACTCAAAAAAACAATCACATCATGCCGCGCCAACTCCTTCGCTCCGCCCTCGGGCGCTCGCAATCCGCCCTTTCCCAACCCACCCCATCCTCCTTCTTCTCAACAACCACCGTCGCCCGCGCCGACAAATCCTCCTCCTCCTCCTCCTCCTCCTCCAACAACAACAACAAACCCACAGAAGCCGGCCCCGTCATCCGCCGCGTCCACGCCTCTGGCGGCATCGACGCCCGCCGCATGCGCATCCAGCCCGGCATGTCCTCGGGCCCCGGCGGCGGCAACGCCCCGCCCAAGCTGCTCAACATCCGCACACTGCGCGGTGGGTTCCGTGGTGGGATGGGCGGTGGTGGGTCCCGTGGCGGGGTGATGCGCTCTGGGAGCGGGAATGATAAGATGCCGTTTGGGAATAACCTCGGTTCGGCGCCAGGGGGGGTTTCGTGCGGCCAAGGGGTGGGTTTGGGGCTGGTGTTGGGCCTGGTACGGGTGGTGTGAGACGCGGGGCGTTTGGGGAGTGGGGAGGTTTGGCGGTGGGGGTGTGCTGAGGGCGGGTGCTGCGGGAGGGTTCCGTGGTGGGATGCGCGGGCGTGGGAGGGTCGTGGGGTGCGAGGTTTGGAGATAGGAAGAAGGAAGGGGATAAGAAGGAGAAGAAGAAGGTGTTTGCTGAGGGGCAGGGCAAGTTGACGTTCAGCGAGGAGGAGCAGGCTGTGCTGGATCGGTTGGACAAGGGCGAGATGATGCCGTTTCACCCGAAGGTGACGCTCGATACCCTGACGGGGTATGGTGCGGCGCTGGCGACGGACGCGCCCGTGGGCCAGGTCGAGACGGTGATCAGGAACATGCGGTTGATGACGGGCGGCATGGCGTTCAACTCGGTCTCGGGCGTCACGGCAGACCTGCAGGACGTGCTGAACCGCAACGGCGAGAAGCTGCCCATCTTTGTGCACAGCAAGGAGGAGAAGGACTGGATCGAGAAGGCTCAGCGCAGGCACCGCCTCGTCCCCGCCCAACGCCGCCATAAAGAAGGCCTTCCTTGACACCACCGTCCTCGGCAAGCATGAGCCCGCCAAGTTTGCCGACATCTCCGACGTCAGGTCCACCATGGCCAACTACCACCACCGCACCTTCACCTACTCGGCTGCCAACTCGGACAAATTCATGAGCAAGGTGCTCTCGCTGCTGCCCAAACAGGCGGGCGCCAACGCCGCTGCTCAGCTCAGGAAGTGAACGGGGAGTGGGGGGAAGCGTTGGGCGAGTTACCACTCAACGGGCGTGAGCTGGCAGATTCCACATGTAACATCACCGTACTCGGCCCCGTATTTTCTTTAGTCTATTGTATTGTACAAGGTATCTGGTTCATCTATAGAACACTTTTTTCCCATCCATGCATGCTGTAGATTCAACATGTCAATATACTCTTCCTATCCCCCCATTACCCGCCCACCTCAAATCCCCCCAAAACCTAGCTCGCCTTCGCCATAATCAACCCCACTGCCTCCTTCTCCTTTCCCAAAATAACCTTCATCCTCTCATCTTGCATCTTCTGCAACTGTCCCTTCAAACTATGCAAATCATCCCCCACAATCACCTTCTCCGCCCGCCACCGCTTATGCAACTCCCCCCTCTTATGCGCCTCCTCCCTCACCTTCGTCCGCCACTGCTGGCACACATCCTTCGCCCTCTTCACCAACGCCTCCGCCCGTTCAGGCTCCACCGTCATGGTCAGCTCCAGCGGATTATCCTCGCTCCGCTGCGGCTGCTGGTTGAACTCGTCGGAGCGCTGCACGGCGCTAATGATCGGCTTGACGGAGGATTCCTCAAAGGCGAGGATGCTCCACCGCCGTCCGCCGAGGGGGCGCGACGGTTGCGAGCTCGCGCAGCGGGTAGGACTGTGTGGACTTTTTGTCGGGCTGCACGGGGATTGCGCCGATGGTGTCGGCGTTGAAACGCCCGCCGGTGCGAAGCTTCTTGAGGTCTTCGGTGTAGCGCGATTCGAGCCGGTCGAAGGCGTGCGACAGGTCGGAGAGGTTGAAGGGTTCTTCGGGGTTGGGTTGGGGGTGCTCCGGGTCGGCGTCCGGGGCGAGAGGTGGGAGTGCCGTTAGTGGTGGTGGTTGTGGTGGTAGCCGCCGCAGGGTAGGTTGCTGCTGGGCCTTTGCGAGTATTTTTGGTTTTGCTGGAATTTTTGGAGTCTCTGCTGCTCGGGCTTTCTGCTCGGCCTTCTGCTGGGCTCTCAGGGCGCGCGGGCTGAGGGTGGGTGCAGGCGCCTCCTCCTCGGCTTCGCAATTGATGGCCATTGGGGGTTCAGCATTGTAGTAGACAATCACTGGCTGCGTGGCCCAGTGGTTAAGGCATCTGCTTTACAAACATCAAGTATGTTCAGATTCGCAGAGGATCGCAGGTTCGAGCCCTGCCGCGGTCAATCTTTTGCTTCATGCAAGATGCCATCTTTTTTACCCATTGCGGGGAGACGTTTACTTCCGCGGGAGGCTCAATGTCATGAACCTGTTGAGCAACATAAAAGCGACACACATCTCAATTGAACAAAACGCTGATGGTTGAAGGAACCCATCTCAAGGCGTGGTTATCAGGTCAGTCTCGACATCGTGTTGACTGCCAGAAACGTAAGCTAAGGCTAGTACCTATCACACCGAGACAACCAACACTGCCCCCGCAATCAACACAAGACACACAACAAGCAACCAGATAGACTGACAGCAGATAACGTAGCAACAGTTCAGTTCGGCTTGACAGCCTCCTCCAGGCCAAGCCCATTCACCAAGGCCCAGCGGAAGGCAGACGAAAAAAAAATTACCAGATAGGACCCCCCACCACCACCGCCACAACCACATAACGAGAAATAGTTTAACTCCCCGTTACTCCGAGTTCCATTAGGGAAAAATAAAAGCAGCCCATCTCCTGCTTCAGTGAGCACCACCACGACCGCACAAGATGAAAATCTCAGCAAATGATAATCCTTGCTTCCTCCGTTTCTTGACATGCTCGTCCTCCTTGACCAGTCCCCAAGGCTCAGCGGCTCAACTGCCAGTAGCCCCATATCGCACAGGCGACTTCCCACCCACGGGCGACGTAGGGCCGAACTGCGGCGGCACAATATCCGGATCCGTGTCCCCCTCTGCGTCCCGCGAGGTCAAAGAGTTATCAAACTCCGCCTCAAGAGCGTCCTTCTCTTCCACGGACACCTCTCCTTGCCCATCCGTATCCATCACCCCAATTGCAGCAGCAGGTTTCTTCCCCTCGAAACCTTCTTCAGACCCCAACTTAACCCTAACAACCCCCTCCACAACAGCCTGTCCCTCCTCCTCTCCCCCCCTCTCTTTGCCCTCATTCCCTTACCCCCTCCCCGAACCCTCATCACCTTCTAATTGACCTGGTTCCCACAAAGCAAACACTTCACAGGTTCCGTCCACCTTCTCGCCCCCACTAACCCCCGTCCGCAGGTCCCTGATCTCCACCAGCGGCGGGCCTATGTCTGCCGTCTTGAGCGATGCCTCAAACAACCCCTGCCACGGCCGCGCCTCGTCCACCCCCGCATCTAGAGCCTTTTTCTTTGGCCTGCCTGGCCGCCGGCCGGTGGAGCCAGGTGTTTTGGCGGTTGCGGTGGAGGCCTTTTTGCTTGGGGTGGTTGTGGTTGTGGTTGTGGTTGTGGTTGTGGCGGCTGGGGCAGTGTCGGGGGTCTCGCTTGCTGATGTCATCGCTCGCGCCTGTGCGGCGGGTCGTGAGGGGAGGGCGTCTTCGGGGGCGGCTTGGGCGTCCTCGTCGTCGGCTGACTGCCGGGAATCGGCTTCAACGCTGCTGGGTTTCGCTGCTGTGCTGACGTGCATTGTGTCTGATGGGGCGCCTTCGGCCTTGACGTCGATTGACTGTTGGGTTGATCCCTCGGCGCCGGTCTCGGTCGGGCTCAGGGGACGTTTTCCTTCGCTGCCGTCTCCTTCTTCTTCTTCTTCTATCTTGGCTGTTACTGGGGCTAGGTGTGGCTTGTCGGTGCCGAGCCGCTTGTATGTCGCCCTGAGCGCGTCGTCGAGGATGCATTGCTCGTGCATCCATTTCTTACAGGTCTCCTCGGAGCACCCAATCAACATCTTGTCGGGGTTCCCGGGGGTGTTGCAACTGCACACGAGCTCGACCGACTGCGGGAAGACGAGTTAGTCAATGGCGACGGAGAACAAGGCTGCGCAGGTACGTACAGAAAGCTCGTTTGCCCTAACATCGTATGCCTGCCTCCAGTACAGCGCGTTCAGCACCTCCTCGTCGTTCTCCTCGTACCACTGCTTCACTGTCGCCTGCGAAGTGACGCTTACAACATTGATGATGTCCACTGCGCCATGTCAGCACCGCCCCAGCACTCGTACCCCATCCGAGGTAGCTTACTGTGGTTGGAAGCAATCAGCTCGTTCATGCCGTGGTATGGTTGGCGGCCCTGCACAATCTTCTTGCCGTCGTGGGTTCCTGGGAGGAGCTCGTCGGGCCAGTACATCCAATAAACCCTGGCATACACGTGGTGCTCGTCGCTTGCGCGGATCTCGAGGATGCGGGCAACCCAGTCGTCGTCGGATTTCTTTCTTGGCTGCATCGGCTCGTTGTTGTTGACTGCCTTCTGCCGCTCGATGCTCGAGTCGTTCGCGACGTAGATGAACCCTTCGCTGTAGTACTTGATCCCGTTGACTACGCGACAGCAGGCGGGTGCATTAGTCCAATGTTCCCCAGGGCGGCAACGCGTAAACCCCTAAAATCAATGGCACTTACGGACAAAACTGTTGTACCGCGTCATATCGGTCCACTTCCGCGCCGGCTCGACCTGGTAGTAGAGGTCCATCGACTCGTTTGTCCTGAACTTGCCGCATGGCGCAAACGGTGACAATTGCAGACTGATTCGCTGGTTCGTCTCGTCGTCCTCGCCCGTATCGGTGCGCCTGCGCTTCTTCTTCTTCTGCTCCTTGTCCTTGGGGTCGACCACCTTGATAGAGAAGGGGCATTCGGCCTTGTTGTCCTCAGGCTCGGCCCTGGGCCTCTTGCGCGCCGCCGACGCCATGGTTGCCGTGTGTTGCGACGGGATGCGATTCGCTGAGGGTGCGCGCGAGGGAATGCGACGATGGCGGGCGGTGTCGATTACAAATTGACCCGAAAGCTTGAAGTCGCGTGCGGGTTGCGAGAAGAAGTGTTTTCGCAGCAGGAGATAGGGGTGTGTTGGAGGTACGTGGGCTTCGGGGAGCTGTTGCCCGGGTGGCTCCAACGGCAGCGTGGTACAGCAGCGGGCGAGGGAGCTTCGGCGTGGGAGCGGTCGGTGCGGTGGCTGGGAACGGGGAAGTCCCGACGCTGGAGGGAAAGAAGTCGGGAAAGAGAGGACCACACGGGGTCAGTGGGCAGATTGGCCGTTCCCAACGTGTCGAAGGCGGGCGTGATCCTTGGACAGCGAGCTGACTGTCGTTGCTGCGCCGAAGTGTGATGCTCGTGCGTCAATGGGCGAAGGGCGCGCTTTCCTGGCACAGTGCTGCCACAACAAAGATGACAGCAAAATTTCCCGGAAACCGCGTCCGCCACATCCACCCACCTAGAAAAAGCATGGGTCCCAACCACGTGATTTACGTGGGTGAGGAGAAACGATGCAAGCGAGGGGAAGGAGATGGGGAAAAGCTGTGGCTGGGCCGTGCCAAGCCGCCAAGCATGGGGCCTCGACTGCTTCCAGACCCCTCTCTCGGCAGTCATCAACCGAGAAGTGCACAACCAACAACTGGATCTTTAATCACCAACCAGCTCCGGAAGCAGACAGTTTTAGGGTGATATTTGAGTGATCACATCACCTTTCCTTTGACGCTGTGAGAAGTTAATCACCAGTGGCAAAACCCCTTCACTGTTTGCATTCTATATGTTCAACGAATGCCCCTTTTCCCCTTTCCGGCCTCCCTCCCACTTATTACATTACCGTCAGCAAAAAAAAAAAAACAGGCCAACTCAGACCAACAGAAACCAACATCCCCATCCACATCCCATATCCCACCAACACGCGACCAACAATGAAAAGAACCAACGCCGGTGCTATGCATGATCTGACACACACAAACAAACGGAACAACCACCCGCCCCCATCCATCACTCACCATCACCACGCCTGATCTCCCCCGACGCATCAATAATGGCACCCACAATCGCCGGCCCAAAAACACTCGACCCTTATCCATCTCTCCAGGGCTGCTGCAACCCAAATACGCCCCAGCGCTTCACGAAGGGCAGGTACCCTGCGAGGCCGTACAGCGGGATGATCTCGAACAGCGCGATGCAGGCAAGGATGGTGTGGTGGGCCTTGAGGTGAAAGCGGCGGGAGATGAGGGACCACGAGAAGGCGCCCGCAATGCCGGCCGCCGTGGAGATGACGTTGATCATGCCCAGGGCCCAGGGTTCCATGTGCAGCTGGGTCTTTGCGAAGAGGATGGCGGTGGAGGAGGTGGTGGCGATGGCGTCGGAGAGGAGGAACCAGCCGCCGAGGAAGAGGAGGATGTCGACGAGGCGGCGGGCAAGTTGCACGGTGCGGAAGAGGGATTTCCATGCGTAGAAGGTGTAGGCGATGAAGGCGCGGATGCCGGTGTGGCTGGGTGAGGCCGGGAGGGGAGGGCCGGGTCGTGGACGCAGCCACATGGCGGCGGGGACGGTGAAGATGGCCCACCAGGTGCCGATGACAAAGAGGACGACGCGCTGGGACCAGGTGGTGTTCTTCATGCGGATTAAGATGAAGATGGCGACGCATTGGACGAAGAGGCCGGCGATGTAGCCGATGCCGATGCCCTTGGCGGAGATTTGCGTAGAGAGGGTCAGCTCCTGGGAAGTTAGGTCCTCGCGGGTCTTGATCCGGCATAGGGATTCTGGGTCATCGGTTGGGTCGCTTGGTAGCAATGCTGATGTCGAGTCGGCCATTGTGCCATCCGCATCAAAGGCCCCTTGGCTGTTGGAGGCAATGAAGTTGGCACCTTCAGCTTCGGCGTCGCTCATCTCGGGGTGATGCCTGACAAGAAGCGGCAGGAAAGAATTCAGCAGCACAAATGACGCGCCAAAAGACGTGTTCGAAATGATGGCAAGCAGCGCGCCGAACAGGTAGAGATCCTTGGACACGAAGATGTAGAGCATGACGGCGGCGCTCCCGATCCAGCCAAAGGCGAGTAGCAGCTTCTTGCGGTAGTTGCCATGGTCCGCGGCACAGCTGATGCTGACCACAAGCAGCGCTTGCAGAAGGACGCTGACGCTAAAGGTGTACATTGCAAAGCTCGCCGTGTTAATCTCCATTCCCAAAACGTAGACGATGCACTGCCCGCCGTCGCCAGTGTTCTTGTCGGAGCTCGAGCCGCAGGGCGATGTCCGGTCGGAGAGGAGAACGCCATTTTCTCTGGCTAAACTCTCGAGAAGAATGGGAATGAATGAACCTGTGTGTTGGTTAGTTTCTGCATGTGGTGTTCGTAGGGCTGAGGAGGATCCGATGATGCTGGTGGAGACCGTCAAGATCAAGGGTCAGCGACATACCGATTCCTGCATCAAACCGTCAGCGCTGAACATTCAGGACACGGGAAAAGTACAATCAATTAATTTCCATCATCCGAAGGTTAACTTACCACAGATAACATAAACCTCTGCCGCAAATGCATACGCATACCAGCCCGCGAGCTCCTTCGAGCTAGTGGGTCGCGTATCGTCCCCTGGGTAACGCGCAGGTACACCACCAAAGCTGCTGCCACTATTACTCCTGCTGCGGCTCATGGTGCCGTAGTAGTAGTCTCCCAGCGAGGCGGTGTCGGATCGCTCGTCGTCGGCCTCGAAGGAAGAGGAATGCGACAGCCACGAGCGCTTCGACACGTGGGAGAGGCGGGAGAAGAGGCGTGGCGCTGGCGGCGGACGCTGCTCGAATGGTTCGCTGTTCCAGGGCGCCATTGTCCCAAGACTCCAGCGGACAGGGGGGGAGCGCGTCACCGGCAGGCACCGACGCACGGGTCACAAGACCTCCGCCGCTGGGCTGCGGCACGACGTCACTGCTGGGAAGCTTCGACCCCGCCGAGAAGCTGGGCGGTCAGGGACCGGGATATGCTTTGTCAGGGAATGAGAAATGGAAATCCACTGGAGTGAGCCTTTTGAGATCGGTTTCTTTTTTCGAGACCAACAACAAGGATCGAATTCAAGGGCGTTGATGATTGTCTGGTTGCCGACTCGCGCATCTTGCACCCTTGATCGCCGAAGAACCCACCGAGAAAAAGGGTCCAGACAGGTTTTTTTGACGGGTCAGGCAATAAACTCTTTATTGGTTTGAAGGCGATGCCTCTATTTTCGACTAGAGTCCCTTGGAAATGTCCCAACTTCTTGAAATCAACGTCAACTCGCAGCCCAAGATGCCAACCGAACCAGTCTGGTACCGAGACCGATCCACAGCTTCAGTGGTTGGGCTGTATGCCAGCCTGATCACATCGTCGACACGGATACGGCGCAGTTCCTGCGCAGTCTGTCGATTGCAGGAGAGCTAGCCCGTATTCGAAGAGGATGCCGGCAAGGCCCGTCCAAACTGGTCAACTAGATTTCCATGGAGTTAAGTGAAGGAGCAGCATCAAAATGGGATTCTCAACCTCCCCATTACTTCGATTATCTCGGCAAAACTGCAAGACCATGACCCTCTAGTCGGTCTCAGTGGTATCAGCGCGAAGAAGGCAACGCAACGCAACTCAAAGCAAACCTCAACAAGCTCCCCATCCCAGAAAATAAGGCCCCCCCTTCATCAACACCCGCAGTAGGTAATCCCACCACCGCCTACTTCTTCCCAAAAACCCCCAAAATCTTCCTCTTCAACCTATCCGCCAGCCCCACCGGCGCCTCCTTGAAACCACCACCATTCACCTCCTTCATGCTCGCGCGCTTCTCCTTCTTCGCCTCGGCGGCACTGACGCCCCCAATGTTGGCATTCCCCGCGCCGCCGCGGCCGGTGTGGTAGTCGGCGTTGTCGCCGCTGGGGCGCACGGCGGCCTCGGGCACGACATCCTTGTCGGCGCGCAGGGCCTGCTTTTTGACGCCCTTGTCGCCGATGTTGGCTGCGCCTAACAGAGGGGGGGGGGTTGTTGTTTATGGTGGTGGTCAGGATGGGGATTTGGGGTTTGGAGGTGAGCGACGGAGGCAGCCTTATCGCGGGGCTTGGCAGCCAGGGCGATGTGGGGTGGGCGGGTAGAGGGTGACAGGGGAGGTGATAAGACTGCCGTGCGATGCGGTTGATGAGGGTGGTGGTGTGCTTGGGTAGGGAAATGAGGTTTGCAATGGATGGTGTTTTGGTTTGTGCTCTGGCTTGGAGTGGCGGGCTTGGGGATGTTCATGCTCATACCTCCGCGACCAGTGCTGAACGCGCCGTCGCCGTGGCTGCCCTCGGCGCCAACCCGGACCACCTCGCCGTCAACGTATTGAGTGTCGTCGGGGTTGATGTTGCCCGCGCCGCCGCGGCCGTGGGAGACTTCGGGGGCCATTTGAGGAGTTATTTGTCGAGAAAAACGTTGGAGTTTCTGTTGGTTCGTTTGGGTACTTTATTGATCGAAGCAGCCAGTGGTCTGAGTCGAGTGGAAGTCGGTACTTGAGACCAGAAGGAGCTGGAGAAGGCTGGAGACAGAAGCGAGACAGGCCTTTTAATGCACCCCAGATCAAAGCTGAATGATCACATCAACAACGCCTAGGCAGCTTTGGTCTTCAAGGAATTGGCAAGGCAAACCCAAACTATCGTGTCATGGCAGCCGCTAGGACGAGCTGATAGGTAGCCACGAGAAGGGAGATAGCGATAAGACAAGGTTTGCCAAGACCGGAGATGGTTGTGGAGCATGGGGTTTGCTGGTCTTGGTGAACTGCTTTAAGTCAATATCGCGTTATCGAGTGCCGTTTGGCGGCTGACCCCCACGCACTCCTTGAGTCCCTTCCAGCTCAACGGATTACTGTGTGCAACATTAAGATACTTTGACTCCTCCGGCACGGCTTGCGTCATAAGTGAACAGGCATAAGGCATAAGAATAAATAACCACCTCTCTCTGTATTCATTTGGCACACACGGTCACTCTTGTACAAAATGCCCCAAACAAGTCTGATCCCACCTCCCGGGTGGTTTGCCGTTGAGTCCCGGGCTACCTGGAGTTACCCCAGAAAATCAGCATACGGGACCCAGGTGAGGTGCCGATATCGACCTGTCTCACGCCCTAAAACTCCAAACACCGCCAAAACCGCCGCATACGTCGCCGTCGCAACCATGGTATCTCTTGGGGAAAAAAATAAAGAAAAATATTGGGCAGGCTGCCCAACCTGGCAGCTTGTCCCACTTTCAGACAGCCATCTTCCCGCCTGCGGCCACCAGTGCCTCTCTTCCTCAACAACATCACCAATCTCCCCACAAGCCTCATAAATTAGACAAGGAAAAACGCCCCCAACCTGCGTCAGGATGCAACCGCAAATTTTAATTGCACGACTAAACAAAGGCATCCGCGCCAACTTATCCCCACCACATCCTACACCCTACTACTCTCCAACCTGCCTGTTTTGCGGGTAATAACCCCCGGGGCGCCGAGCCCCAAGATTCCCTGCGCCGGGACCTTGCCGTCATTAGTCAACATCCGTCTCTCGCACACCAACAACCCCCTCAGGCTCCTCCACAGCAGCCAGCGCACCCAGGCCATTCTCATCTCTTACCCCAAGGGCCCCAAGCCCAGCGCCTCCACCCCCAAGGTCGCGCCCGATCTTAGCCATGGCCAGCGCATCAAGCGTGTGCGTCCACGTCGGGGACGTCACGCTATACATAGCCAGCGCCACAACACCCACAACCTGCGCCAGCAGCAGCGCCGACACGACGGCGAGCGCCGCGGTGCTTTTGATAGGTGTGTGGATTTCATACCCCGGGCTGGAGTAGATGGAGCGGGCGTAGAACCGCCAGCCGTGCGAGGCGGTGGTGGTGAGGAGGGCCTGGTTGGCGGCGAACATGGCTGTTTCGAGCACGGCTTCGGCGGTTCTGTTGCTGTGGAAGGTTGAGACGAAACTGAGAGCGAGGTTTGAGAGGTAGGAGTCGGGGTTTACGTCGCCGCGGCCACGTTCGACGAAGGCACAGTTCGGGCCGATGAAGGAGCTGCTGTTGAGGGAGTAGCTGCTGTTGAAGAAGGAGATGGAATGGGGGAAGGGGATCATGCCGGAGCAGATGCTTTTGAGGACTTCCGTGTAGTTGGATTCGGTGGCGGCTTGGATGGCGGAGAAGAAGCTGGTGTTGCCGAAGAGAGCCATGGCTGAAGTGGTGAGCGGGCCTGGGGTGGGGAGGTAGTCCCAACTCACGCCCTCGTAAGAAAAACCCAAGTCGAAAACGCCTGCTGGAGGAGCCCTGATGGGGAGAAGAGTGGTGGTTAGAACGGAGGATTGGAGAGGGAGGCGGTCATCTTGACTCACTCTGTGGTTGGAATTTTGTTTTTGTTCTTTACGCCGGTGAGATCGTGCGAGTTGAGGACGAGGTCTTGTCGGTCCGGCCAGGCATCCAACAAGGGACCGGGCACATTCCCGTTGTGCCGGTTCCCCAGCTCGAAATAACCGAGCGACGAGGTCGACGTGCAGTGTGTCGTGAAACCCCCCGCCGTGCCGTTGAGCTCAACGTCGATCCAGAAGTCTTCGTTGACCGTCTGTCGATTCCTGGTCCCCGTCCAGGGGCTTCGGTTGGCAGCGCCGGGACTGCAGACCCTGACCGCCATGTGCAAGTCCGAGAGAGAGGCTGTGAACGGCGCGTCTCCTGGGCATGTTGACGGGAAGCTCGACTGTGGCACCGTCTCGCAGCGGGCGTTCGACTGCTGTCGCAGCGCGTGATAGCGGAGCGCGCCGGTCGTTGTTCCCCTCGGAAGTGAAGAAGTGTAGAATGAAAGTGGCAGGGGTAGTTTTGGCGCATCGGCGTATACCATGTAGTAGAAGAGCGAATCAGTGTGTTGAGCCGTGTAGACATCGTTGGGGAGGGAGCCGTTGCCCAGGCCTGTCTCTGTCCAGAGGTAGGGTTGGGAATCATATGCATTCAGGTCGGCGAGTGTATGCTGGACCTTGGGAATGATGAGGCCGCGAGGGCACGACGCGAGGTCGCTTGGCTCCGGGTCAAACCACCGCTGCCACAGTACCCTGTCTCCAGGCTCTCGAGGGCACAAGGCGGGGACATTGATATCTCGCGTCAAGTAGACCGCATCGTCCAGATCGGTGCATGTGGCGATCGATCTCGGCTCGTAGTAGACCAAGATAGACCGGATCGGTGGCTGGACGAGGGCTGCGCAGCGCGGGCGAGGCCTGTCAGCTCATACGCACAAGAGAACACACTCATCAAGTTCCGACTTACCGATCAACGACAGCAGCGCGCCAAACAGCAGCAGCGGGGACGCCGCGCGGGCCGACGACAGCAGCAAGGGGACATCCGCCCACCCCCTGTCAGCGAGAGCGAAGAGCTGGCCCAGGTTGAGAGTCTTCCCGCTGCTCTGGCGCTGGGTGTATCGAACTGCGGCCTGCGCCAGGAGACTCGAGAGTACGGGCAGCGCGAGGACGGTCGCGATGGTGTTCATGACCTGGGCCGCGTGCAGCCAGCGTTGCATGGCCCGGGCATCGCCGTCCGTGTACCGCGTGGTGCCGGGCACGTTTTTGTATGAGGGCTTGTTCACCGGCCTGAACATCATGACGCAGGTGATGACCCAGGGGACGACGAGGAAGATGAGGTAGAACATCGCAACACAAGCCGAGCGCTTTCGATAGC
This sequence comes from Collariella sp. IMI 366227, assembly GCA_027946355.1. Lineage (NCBI taxonomy): Eukaryota > Fungi > Ascomycota > Sordariomycetes > Sordariales > Chaetomiaceae > Collariella > Collariella sp. IMI 366227. Next base: position 1,502,502 of record JAPEUS010000008.1, read on the forward strand.
GGAGCGAGTATGATGATTTGGCTTTGACGGCCGCAGACCGGCCGCCCTTTGGCGTTGAAGGCGTGGCCGACGCCATGTTCTCAAACTAAACTATGCGGGCAACAAGACATGGGAATGTCGAGAGAAACGGCGGGAAGCCTGGCCACAGGCTTTGTTTTGTGTTGGCGCGGACGCGAGTCGCTCGGCCAGGAATGCCTCCTGAGGCTGCTAACCCCGGTTTGGCTGCGATGCTGCCAACAGCATGCCAAGACAACTAACCTGGAGCACAAGTACCAGACATGGGCATACTCTCCTTGAGCCTGAGGAGAGTATGAATAGTTGCCATGAACAGACGAGCAAAAAAACCGAGACCGAAGAGCTTGAGGTATGAGTGAGTATTTGGGTATACCTAGTGAATTTATTACCAGAGTATCCCCACTGTGTATCGGATAGAGATAGTATTTACTCGCTGGGTTCCTTCTCGACTTTGAGCTTGCCTCCATGCCCAAGGCGCTCTGGATATCGCGTTGGGAATAAACAGAAGAGCAGGGATTGGCGGGCAGACCGCAAAAACAGGGCTCGAGCCGCTGCTACATCACATGTTGTTCGTCATCACATGTTGTTAGTCAAAAAATAGACCGAGTTAGCCTTCTGGTTGCAGGGTTGAGCGAAAGGATGAGCAGCCAAGAGGCCACCTACGGCTCCCGGCCTATTGATTCATTGCATTCATCTGTCAGAGAACTTTGCCACCTCTCTCTATCCCTCCACCTCCGCATCGCGTGTTGTGGGGGAAACAGGGAAAGAGAGAGAAGGAAAAAAAGAAAACGGAAGGAAGAAGAACAGTCGGAAAGTCCCTCGGGTATCCTTCGCTTGGTCTTAAAATGGTCCATGTCTCTCATAATTTTATCCATACCACAAAGTATACCTAGGAACTCGACATGCTCAAAGCTTTGCATCCCTCGCTGGGGTGAACTCGACCTTGTTTGTGCAAGTGCCGACGCCTTCCAGCTCAACCTCAACCACATCGCCATTTTTGAGCCAGACCTGCGGCTTCCTGCCCATGCCAACACCTTGCGGGCTATACCAAGATTTATTAGCAAATCATTCTAACTAGAAAAGAAAAGCAAAGGAAAAAGAGTCGACTTACGTGCCGGTAAAAATAAGATCGCCTGGCATCAGCGTCGTCCCCTGACTCAAAAACGCAATCGTCTTCTTGACGCTGAAAATCATATCCGCCGTCGTGCTGTCCTGCACCGTATGGCCATTCACCCTCGTCTTGATCCCCAGCGTCTGCGGGTCCTTGATCAAGCTGCTGCTGACGATGCCCGGGCCAAACGGTGCCCATCCATCGAAGCCCTTACCCAAGGACCTAACACATGTCAGCCATACCGTCACCCAACACTTTCAACCCCCCCAAGATAAGCATACCATTGCCCACCCCAACTTAATCTGCCAATCCCGATGCGAAACATCATTCCCACCGCATACCCCAGCACATACCCCAACGCCTCCTCCTCCTTCACATCCTTACAAACCTTCCCACCACTACCACCAACTCACACTCATAATCCAACCCCTCCCCTCTGCGCCATCCCCGGCACCGGAATCACATCCCCGGTCCCCCAACGCCGTCGCCGGCTTATAAAATACCACGGGGTTCTTCGGGATCGGCATGTTGCTCTCCTTCGCATGCGCCGCGTAGTTCAGGCCCAAGCAGCGCACCGTGCGCACGTCCTGAGGCGCGAGCGGGGAGAGCAGCAGGCGGATGTCGGCAATCTGGGGGTGATGTAATGGGTGCCGAAGATGTCGCCGGAGATAATGCGTGCTTGCTGCGCGAGGCTGATGTCGGTTGTGGAGGGGGCAGGATCGCGTCGCCGTAGTAGGTGCGGCCGATCTCGCTGTTATGGACACTGGCGGCTTATTGTATGTAGATGTGGACCTCCTTTCCCCAATGTCTTGACCCATCAACACGCCCTTTGGATGTCAATCGCGAATCTCCATTTCCATGGATTGATAAGATTCCGGGGAATTATTCCACCAGCCACCGAGCATGGCGCGATGTGGTAATCTTGCCGAGCTCGGCGCTCCGAGACAAGGCCCGGTTGACTCGGCGATGCGCCCCGAGCCGGCCCGGCCGCTAACCCTATCTTGCCCCTGTCGGGCGAGCAAGTGCCGAGGCAATGACGTTTTTCCAGCGCGTCTTTTGCTGCGAGATCGTCCCTTCAACAACCCCTTTTCATGTCAACAAAGCATCACCATAATCTCCGCCCAAACACCACAATGCGCCTGTCGGGTCTCCAGAAGGAGGTCCTGAGCTTGTATCGCCAGTGCCTCCGCGAATGCCGCAAAAAGCCCGAGGCAAGCCGCCAAAACTTTCGTGCTTTTGCGAGGTGAGTCAAATGCCCCCAATGCTCATGAGAGCTCAGACTCATGGACATCACAGAACCGAGTTTGAGAAGAACATCAAAATTGACAAGAAGAACTTTGCCGCCGTTGAGTTTCTCCTGCGCAAAGGTCGCCGCCAACTCGAAATGTACGCGTCTCCCGGCGTCAAGGATATCAAATGAGTCAATGGGCACTGGCAACGCCTTTCAGAGGGTGTCCGCAGGGCATTATGTCCCCAGATTAAGCCCAAGCCGAGAACATGGGCAAAGCCAGTCGCGCCATTTTTGAGACGACAAATCTTGAGACGGCCAACCTCTGGCTCATCATCGCCATCTCACCATCTCACAATCTCCCCTCAGCACTTCTACCAGGCGACCCAGAACAGCATGAAATCACCTTCACACTGCGGGCTGGCACTTGTCGCCATTTAGTGGCCAATCCCAGCACTGCACGGCCACAATACACTGGATGCTAGATTTCTTGCTGAAACGGCAGCACCTAGCGCCCGAGACCAGATTTCGGAGGCTCGAGGGCAAATGGACGATGATTCATGTCGGGATGGACACTCAAACTCTACACTTCTCAACAGTGAAGCTCCAAGAAACAGGGCAGTGCCATGGGTTAATTTGGCAAAATCGGACATGTCCAGCGATAGATTAGTCCATAAGTTCCCGAGGCCTGAAGCGGCCTCCGGGTCACTGGATAACTAAATGGCTAGCTTTCTGGTTATTAGATGGACCTCTTCTAGGCCATTGCCCCGTAGCGGCAAGGATTGGCGTGCTGGGTTAGAGTTCATGTCAACCAACTGAAACAGTTGGGAACTCCCTTAGGAGCCCATGGTGTAGTCAGGCGTGGTTGAGCATGGGTGGTCAATTGTGGAACAAGAATGTGCAACAATCCATATTATAAAAAACGTTTGAATAAACGTTAACACGCTCTCCCAAGTTTCTGTTCAAGAGTCTCCTCCATCAGCATTTGTCAAGGGGTTGGTTGGACTCTAACCGTGTGTCATTCGCTCCCCTAATGTTCGCCTCGCCATCGCTTCTCACACGATAGTTCTAGTTTCTCCCTCTCACCCCTTCTCATCCCTGGGCTCATAGAGAATATGGCAGGCCGCGAGTATCTGGCTCACTGGTCCCAAATAGTCAGACATCCATTGACGCTTGAAAGCCACTGCCGAGTTCTGTTCATGATTTATGGACCCTCAAGGACGACGACTTTCAGTCTCTGCACGGCGAATCCCGGATTCAGCCCACTCCCATTCCTATTTCTTGTCACAGAACTAGATAGATACAAGACATTGCTTGGGTCTTACGCTGGTATTGTCGTGGGTTAGATTAGATACCTTCCCCCATCAGAAAACAAAAGAAGAGCTCGCAAACCCGAGAAAAGTGCTCAAAAGTTAACAACAACACCGCCAAACTCAATGTTTCTAGGAGATTGCAACTAAGCTGCTCAACATTCTACACTCGGTCGACCCTTCAAATCACACTCAGAGGTGTCTCCAAGCAGACACAACTCTGCTCAGGGACAGCCGTCAAACTCAATTGAAGAACAACTTGCATGTAATCAGTCCACTTTGGGGAGGTATGAAATCTGGAGTTGCTAGAAACGCAGTTATTCTCTATCCTCACGTTTAATACTTAAATGCGTCAAATAGTCATGGCAACTTACCCCTGAACCAAACAAGTCCCCAACAACAACACAAATCCCAGCAACTCACTTGCCACTCCCACCATACGACGCCAAGATAAACATACATTCCCATGTCTCATGGTTGTCACCTCCGAGCTTGTATTCTTGTCTCCCGGTAATTTACACTCTTCAGAGCTAGGTTTTTATCTCTGCCTGGCAGATCATCTTGCCTCGATGTCCCATTATTGTGGCAGACAGTTTTTGTATCAAACTCTAGGATGCTTTTTGGAGTGAGTGTATTTTATAGAGAACAGGAGAAAATATTGTGTTGTTGTCCGTCTCATAGGTGCCTCAGCTGCGAGCACTGTCTCGACGTTCAGTACCAAGACAATGCAACAGCTCGCAGAAAGGCTCAACATTGGGACCGCAGGCACGCAAGTTTGAAAAGATAGTAAGGTTGCAGGCACTGTAATCCTCCCATAATGGCAATCGTAGCCTGTGGTGTTTGTCTGGGGTACAACGGACTCCGAGCATACATTGCCCACTCACATGATGGACATCAGAGTTTCAACCACGGAGCCATCCAGTTGCTCCGGTTAAAGAAGGCAAATTACTTCTTGGTAAAGAGGGAATATGGGGCGTATGAATGACAATAGGGGGGTGTGTCCCCCACAAAGCTTGGTACTGTACGTACCACTACAACCTCCAGCCCAGGTAAAAGAAGATCGCTTATGCAAAGCCCCTTCCCACCAGTTCTTCCTAGGTCGCATCACGCGAGCGAGCAAAGGCCCAGCCAGATCCAGGCCCATCATCAGCAGCAGCTGGTTGGTTGGTTGTCTACGGTGGGCGGCAAGGCGGAATGGCAGATCTCAGTGGTATTTTGCCGGCTGGCCAAAGAGGAAGGCAACCCTTCGCTGTGGGATCAGCGGTGTCTGGACCTTCAGGGCTTTGCCACACTTTTGGTCATGGGAGACGATAGTTCTTGACGCTCGTTTGCTCTGAATGGGCCGAGAACTTAGCGGCCAGCCCTCGATTTGCTGGTCACGCGAGGTCTGTTTCTTGTCGAAGTTACGGTGAGGCGACACGAGGCCTGTCTGGTCAGGCAGGCCTGGCTGAGATGAGGGGAGACTTGTTGGAGTTTCGGCAGATCTTTCCGGCTGGCGGGGGAGCATGGCGAGAAGGAAAGCAGTTGGTCAGTGAGCTGGTGAACAGACAGGTTCTCGCCCCTCACCATCAATGTCGATCTGCCCCTCCTTTCCTTCCAGCATTCAGAATGCTCCCCCAGGTTTTATCCTAAGTAAGCTGAGCAAGACTTCAAGTCATTTCAATGGAGACAATGCAGAAGCTTCGCCGTCTTCTAACGGGCAACTTGACATCGCTAAACCAAAGCGGGTATCTCCCCACATGGAGACCCAACCCCATGAGCCCGTTCCAGCAGAAAACAAGTCCCCAGAACGAAATTAATGTCGTAGCAAGCACTATCTCCGCATTAGTGGCAACAATTTTCCGCCGTCTCCGTTCCTAGCTGCCCCGGGGCGGTGGGTACTTGGGGACTTTATCCAAGGTGAAGAAAGAAGCGAGGGTTCCCGTTCCAGCGGCATGGGCCACACACCTTGGGTAAATACAGGAGACGGGCTTGGTACCAAAATTCCACTTAAAAACTGGGGAGTCCTTTACAGCTAAGACAACCGAGAGTGTGTTTGCGAAAGTGAGGAAGGACGACGAAAGTCAAAGGAAGGCGTTTCATAGAAACAGAATATCATGCATTACTCCGTGCAGTTCTAAAGATTACCCCGTCCACCACGAAAGTTTCTCCATCCAACTGCACACCCTAAGCAACCGAGAAAAGGGCTAGTACATCATGCAGGAGTTCCAACAGCTGAATCTCGATGGCCTCATCCCTGACCCCAGATCATCGAATGAGGTGGGGGGCAGGATCCCCAGGAAGCAGCATGCCGTTCGCGGGCTGAATTCCCGCCCTCTTGCCCCGGGTTTCGGGTAAAAAGCAAGCCAGTGTGGGAGGTCACATTTCACTCTCAAAACGGCAAAAGCAGCGGAGAAGGAACCAAGGATGAGACGTGACTCGGAAGTCGGGTATTATATAGACGAAACAGCAACTGCCTCTCGCTTGACCAATAAACAGGTGGTGTGCAGTAGCCTGAAATAAAACAACACAAGGGGGAATTTTGTCGCAAAAGAATCATTGACTTCATCGCCCAATTCGCAAGAAAAGCCAAACAGCCCAAAAGCCAGCTTGTCGGCAGAAAGAAGGAAGAAGCAGAAGCAACGACGAGGCTCTCTCAGCCAGTCGTTTAGACAGACTTGGCTTCGTTGATCTGGGTCTCCTTCTCGACCTGGTGGAGGTCGACGTGCCCAACGTTGGCGTCATCGCCGTCGATGATCTTGGCGAGCTCCTCGAGAGTGGGGCCCTTGGTCTCAATGTACATGAAGTAGACGAAGCACAGCTCGAGGAAGATCCAGCACTGGGATTTATAGAGTTAGCAAAATGTACATGGGGTGCATCCGTCTTGTGGAGAGGATGAGAACTAACGGTGTAGATGAGATAGAACCTCCAGGCGGTGTCGCCGAAAGCCTTGAAGGCAACGGGGTTGGCATAGTTGTTCAGGGTGAGGGCAGCCTGGACGGTGACGTTCATGACCATGAGACCCTTGGCGCGGAGCCTGTAGGGCAGAATCTCGATGGCGTAGCCGACGAGCAGACCGGACCAGGCGAGGAAGTAGAAGACCTGGAAGAGCCAAATAAAGAAGATCATGCCCTTCTCGGCGCCAGCAAGGTGCTTGGTCTCATAGAGACCCGAGCAGAGCGTCCAGAAAACGAAGGTGCCGAACATGCCGCCAGTGGCAGCCAAGAACATGGGGCGACGGCCAACCTTGTCGACGAGCATGGCCATGGTGAGGGAGACGATGAGGGCCATACCGGTCTGGCCGCCACCGAGACCCAACTTGGCAGTGGAGTCGTGGACACCGGCGGTCTCGTACAGGGTAGAGGAGAAGTTGGAGATAATGGCGTTACCCGACCATTGGGAGAAAAGGCCGAGCGAGATGAGGACGATGAAGCGGTAACGGTTGCCCTTGGTGCGGAAGAAGTCAAGATAGCTGGAGCTCGCAGAGGCCTCGTACTCGAGGCGGATAGTCTCCTTGATCTCGCGGAACTCAAACTGGACGGTGGCGTTCTGGTCGTCGCCGTTGGCGTGGTACTTGGCGAGAGTGGCAAGCGCCTCCTCGTGCCTATCCTTGGAAATCAAAAAGCGAGGCGACTCGGGCACCCACCAGATAAAGGCGAGTTGGATGATGGAGGGGAAGCCCTGGATAAGGGCGGGAATGCGCCACGACCAGTCGTTCCAGAGATAGTTGGTTCCGAAAGCAAGCCACGAGACAATCAGGGCACCGACGTTCCACAGGCAGTTGTAGACGGTGGTGAGACGCGCACGATGCTGGGGATGACAAAGCTCGGTGAGAAGCATGGGGGAAGAAAGCTGAGCCAGGGAGTTGCCGAAACCAAGCAGAGCACGGCCGCCCATGAAAGCTGCCGACGATGTTAGTTCCATGTTCAGCACAAAACCGCCGTCGCGAAGGGGTTCACATACTGCCGAGGTTCTGGCAAGCGCCCTGGAGGACGGCACCGACAATCATGATGACGCAGCCAATGGCAATGGGAAGCTTACGGCCGAAATTATCGGCGAGGATAGGACTGCAGGCGAGGGATGAATTAGCATCGAGTCGCGGTATAGTCTGAGAAGCAAGGTGTAGCAGAGTAACTTACACGAGAGGCATGGAAACCAAGCTGCCAATCTGGTAGAGGGCAGCAAGGAGACCCAGCATAGAACCCTCGGGGTGGTCGAAGTAGATCTGCCACGAATCGAAGTTCTGGACGCTGTTGAAGAACATGCTAGAGAGGAGAGAGGAGAGTCAGCACAACTGCCCCCCTACTCGGTTTCCCTGTATGCCCGAAGCACCCTCCTACAGAGCGTGAACCAGACTCACCCATCGTAACCAGTGGTGGCGGAGGCAATACAGAGCACGAAGGCGTAGAAGTAGAGCTTCCGGAGACCGGGATCCTTCGTCCACTCGACTCTCTCGAACTGGGGCGCATCCTCCTGAGCGGCCTGCGTTGCCTCAACGTGAGGCTTCTTGCGATCAAGCAAGCCCATGGTGAAGACCGGGTGTCGTTTTGTCGAGCTCGGTTGGTGATGTCGATTCAACAGGGATGTTGGTGATGTAGTTGACCAGTCTGACTGGGACCCGAAACTGCAGTGACTGACGAGGTAGGCAAAGGAGAAGGGGAGAGAAGATCGATGTGAGGGAAACCGGGCTTATAACCACTCGAGAGCTCAGACTGCACCTCTGGGGTGTGGGGGAGGCCACCAGACGGGCAACCGGTCCGGCCAAGCGTCCTGGGGGAGCAGGAAGTGGGATGGAGAAGGCCGGGGAGGCTAGGCCTCCTGCAGAGAAGCTTAACCAAACTCTGCACCTCCGAGAGCCACCTGCCACGGACGAGCCTCCACTCCTGTGAATAGTTGGGGACGCTGAGATCCACCGGGATGCCGCCATGGCAACTGGTACGTCGACACCCAGACCGGAACGGGGCGGCGCGGCAACAGAACGTCGAGCCAGACTGGCCGGGGGGCGTGGGCCGGCTTTTACAGAGGCTAATATCACATCATGAGAGCCGTGTTGATGGCCATAGATCTGCGGCTCTGAAACGGGAACCAGATGTTTGGCGCTTTCGCCATCGCCATCGATAAGGGGAGTTTCAACGGTTCTAGAATACGCCGACAGTCTGCAATCCGGGCTTCAGGATCGCCGGCCATAGAAAATCAGAGGCCACTGGATCAGAACATCGCCCTTCCTGGGCCTTACACAAGATGTTGATCAGCAGGCCTCTCCAAACTTTCCCCAACTTTTGGAGTCTCCACATTCCTCCCCGGTTCACCCCATGTTGTGGCGTCCACAGCATTTTCCTTGCCGAGACTTGGCGGGCCTTGGCCACGAGGGGGACCCCGGAACGGGCCTCGGACCGGCTTTGCGTGGGTTTGCTGGTCGAAGCCGGCAAGCCCTGCGGCATGGACAAATGGGAGTGGCCCATCTGCAACCACTGACAGCGAACAAATGCCCTCCCCGGCGGTGGCGGACCGGCATGGGCATCTTGCATGGCATTCTGTCCAGTGGCTGCACCAAGTGAACCTCGGGCAACAGCGTTTCGATACCCGTGGCCAGCGAGCAAACCGAGAAGTGCGGTGAGGACGGCGAGGAGCCTCGACTGGTCCTGCTCCCACGGTGGATTTTCCTTTGCTTGCCCTGATTGCCTGGAGCCGGAGCACATGAAAGTGATGGTGTGTTTTCTGGTTGGCGATATCCACTAGGGGTGGGGTGCGCCCTTGGCCAGGAACGGGGAACAGGGGGGTGTGCCGTTTGCCGGGCCGGGCGTCTTAAGGTCACATTTTGCATTGTCCCATCCAGTCAGCTTCCAGATGAAGAGATATGAGTGAAAGCGCATGGGGGGTGAGGTTCGCGTTACTGGAAACAGGCTGAGCATGGGCCGGCGATTGGAAACAACCACCAGAGGAACCAGACGTCCGAAGAGACGGGGTCCCCGCAAGCGTGCCCAAGACTTGGGGTTCGAGAAGATCAGCCGAGAAAGCAACAACGGGGGCATGACCTGTGGGCTGGGACGCTGGGGAACGCCACAAGCGCGGTTGAAAGCGTTCGTCCAGATGAGAGCCGGCAGAGAGAAACAGCGGATGGGGAAGCTGTTTCGAGGTCGTGATTGGCGGGTAGGAGCCCTCCCCGTGAATCCGGGGGGCCCTCAAAGCCGTACAACGGCCGGCTCAGTCGTTGGCCGGGCATGGGGCCGATGCGAAGGGAGGCCGAGAGGCGAGCGACGAGTGGCCAATCTGCTGGTTGCGCCGGGGGTTCGAGAAGGGGAGCAGGGCCGTTGAGTTGCCCGATCCGGAGAGAGGTACTTGCGGGAAGGCTGCCGTTCCCTGCATGCGGCTCCCCTCAGAGGAGGCCGACGCCAAGCTCACTCGGGAAAGCTTGGTTCAACACCATATTATCCGTCTTGGCATATATTCAGCCTAAAGATCCCGGCTGTTGTTGGTGGCATCGGCCTGGGTGTGGCATGTCTGCCCACCACGGCTCTTGCCTGTCAGCTGTCAGGAGTGCCGCGATCCAAAGACACGCTAGACATCTCCAGGCTCCCCCAGATTGCCTGATCAGGGGCGCGTGAATCACACCTCGCCGGCGCTCTGCCGTCGGCCGGGGCCAAGGTCCGATCTGGGAAAGAAGAAAAAAATCAAGAAGCCTCGCGCGATGTGGTGGGTCCTCGAGCCTCGCTGCGGTTCTCTTGATGACGGCTAGCTCCCGGCATCAAGGCTGCGGCTGAATGGCTTCGGGGGGCAAATTTTGGGTAAGATCAAGTGCCGAGCGTCGGTGATGCCGTGGACGGGTTGTGGAAGGGAAATGGAAGTCGACGATGCAGAGACAAGGCGAGGTCCAGCCGAAAAGAGTTAGACTACCGTGCCTACCTGGCATCCTAGGGTACAGCTGAGGTGGTTGCCTGCTGCCCGTCGTGCCTTACCTTCTGCCGCGCGATGATGAACAGGAAGAGAAGCAGACAGAAGGCGCAAACACATCGCTCGAGTCTCGATGCGAAGTCATTGGCATCCTTCTAGTCCCCAACCTATTGGCACGGACCAACCAACCATTTCAACTTGACCAGTTCTCGAATTTCTCGCCATGGAACTGAACGCTTTGAATTTGAGAGGCCAGTTCGTGTTGCTTCTTAACATGATGACTTCAAGCCTCGGATGTCCAACTCATCCTTGTTCACCAAGACAAGAGATCCCAAAGAACCGTTTCCTTGCTGATGTTATCCTTTGTCTTCGTACTCTTTTTTTCCTTTTTGATTGACTTGTTTGTACTCTTTTGCCCGTTCTATCCTATCCCCCTTCTCTCTTGAGCAATCCATGTCTCCGAAATTTGAGCACCAACGGCGCGTAAATGGTCCCAGACGGCGTCCCTGTGCCTGATGAATGGTCGAGCTCAACCGGGAAAGTTGTGTCGCACTGCACAGACCGGCAATATTGCGAGGATGAAGTGACCACCTGACTGTGGGGCTCTGGCCGGCACGGGCATCTCGCCTGAGTCTGCACTGCAACTCCGCTACTGCAGAGTGTTGTGTTGGCTGCGGCTGCGAGACCCGATCTGGCTGATGATGCTTCATCGAGCTGGGAGGAAGAAGAACGCAGGGAGCCAACGTTATCCGTAAAACCTGGAGAAAATGGGTTTGATCCTCAAGGATTACCCGACGAAGATGCGCTCCGAAGATCCGACAAGGCAGACCCTTTTTCTTTTCTGAGTCAGCTGGAGCAGAAAGATCTGATCAGCACAGTCCAGACCTCAAACCCCATGGGAAAACTCGAAGGGGGAGTTTTGCGAATCCAGGATCTGCTCCAGAATGAAGTGGGGATGATGGTCGTTGACGGTGGGCCGCTGGCCCGGTTTCTGCTGCATCACGTGAGTTCGTCCCATGCAACCACTCAGTTAGCGGGACAAGGGGGACGCGTCCAGGGCGCGTCTCCAAATTTCCCAGTCCTATTGCCAAGCATCAGCACCACAACCACCTTCCAAAGCCTTTGGGTGACATCACTCCACCATTTCATGATCCATTTGAAATAACATCATGGCGGGCCCCTCCAAGCCACCCGAGAAGAAGCAATCTTCCTTGACGAGCTTCTTTACCATCAATGGCCTGAGCAAGAAACACGCCGTCGGCTCGTCTGCGCCTGGGACCTCCTCTAACTCCTCGTCAAACACGACCAAGCCCAAGGCGCCGGAACACAACAAGTCGTCCTCGGCGACGCCGGCTCCTGAACCTTCCCGAAAACGGCCTTTGCGCGAGACTTCCGATAATGGGAAGGAGAGACCTCTCCGGTCGGCAAAGCGTGCAAGGCCAATTGTCGACGAGGAGGATTCCGAGGATTCCGAGGATCCATCCATCGAGAAAGCCGCGCCGAACCGCCCCTCGATCCCCGATTCCTCCGCCTCATTATCTCGGACTGAGTTGTATGCCTACAATGCCGACCGTCAAGGCGCGGATGCGCAGATCACCGTTGGGGATGAAGAGGACACCGCGGTTAGGCGGAAGAAGGAAGAGCTACATAAGAAGTTTGTGAAGAAACTCGGACATCCTGACAGCCTGTCTTCCTTCAGAAGACGCGAGCTCCAGGGCGAGAGTGAGAGCCCGGGTGTCGAGGGGGCCGATGAAGATGGTGGCGCCGATTTTGAAGAGGAAGAGCTGGCTCCAGCAAAGACCAAGAAGAAGGGCGCCAAGACTGGCAAGTTGACCCCCCATGGAGATTCAGTTCCTTGACATAAAGAGAAAACATATGGATACAGTATTGGTCGTCGAGGTTGGTTACAAGTTCAGGTTCTTTGGCGAAGACGCTCGTATTGCTGCCAAGGAGCTGAGCATCGTCTGCATCCCGGGCAAGTTCCGGTTTGACGAGCGTATGTCATCCCTCATCTGCTGCATCTTTTTGACCCCATGCTGACCCCAGCCAGACCCATCTGAAGCCCATCTTGACCGCTTCGCCTCCGCAAGCATACCTGTCCACCGACTGAATGTCCATGTCAAACGTCTCGTGGCCGCCGGGCATAAAGTTGGCGTGGTGCGGCAGCTCGAGACGGCTGCACTCAAGAAAGCCGGCGACAACCGCAACGCGCCCTTTGTCCGGAAGCTCACCAATGTCTATACCAAAGGGACATATATCGATGAGACTGGAGAACTGGACCAGTCTACAGAAGGCACTGCTTCACCCGCGGGCGGTTACCTGCTCTGCCTCACCGAGTCGGCCGCAAAGGGGTCGGGGACAGACGAGAAGGTCGATATTGGCATTATCGCCGTCCAACCGGCGACAGGAGACATCATCTATGATGACTTTGAAGACGGCTTCATGAGGCGCGAGATTGAGACCCGTCTGCTCCACATCTCCCCGTGCGAAATTCTCATTGTTGGTGACCTGTCCAAAGCCACCGACAAATTGGTACAACATCTCTCCGGCAGCAGCACAAATGTCTTTGGTGACAGGAGCCGCGTGGAGCGGATCCCAAAGAGCAAAACGATGGCTGTCGAGGCCTCGTCGCACGTCACACAGTTCTACGCCGGCAAGACGGAGGACGAGGACGAGCGCTCAAAAGTACTACTTGCCAAAGTGCTAAAGCTGCCAGAGCCTGTCACCATCTGTCTTTCAGCCATGATTACTCACCTTACCGAGTACGGGCTCGAGCATATTTTCGACCTGACCAAGTACTTCCAGTCGTTTAGCACACGACAGCACATGCTGATCAACGGAACCACCCTCGAGAGCCTAGAAGTGTACCGAAATGCCACCGACCACTCCGAGAAGGGTAGCCTGCTGTGGGCACTGGACAAGACGTACACTCGTCCGGGGCGCAGACTGTTGAGGAAGTGGATCGGCCGTCCGCTGCTGGATCAAAAGCGGCTGGAGGAGCGCGTCTCCGCTGTTGAGGAGTTGCTGGAGAACCAGTCCACGTTCAAGGTGGACAAGCTGGTTGGAATGCTCAAGTCGACCAGAGCGGACCTCGAGCGCAACCTCATCCGCATCTACTACGGGAAATGCTCTCGCCCAGAGCTCCTGGCGACCTTGCAGACACTCCAAAAAATCTCCGTCGAATATGCGCGTGTGAAGACGCCAGCAGACTCGGGCTTCAACTCCTCCCTTATCAGCGAAGCACTCTGCTCGCTTCCAGGTGTGGGTGATATCGTCAACTCGTACCTCGACAAGATCAACGCCCAGGCTGCGAGGAAGGACGACAAGTACACCTTCTTTCGCGACGAGGAGGAAACGGAGGACATAACCAACCACAAGCTGGGCATTGCTGCCGTTGAGGCAGACCTGGACGCCCATCGCAAGGACGCTGCGGCAAAATTGTCAAAAAAGACACCCATCACCTACGTCACGGTCGCCGGCATCGAGTACCTGATCGAAGTCCCCAACTCCGACCTGAAGCACGTCCCTGCCTCCTGGGCCAAGATCAGCGGCACCAAAAAAGTCTCCCGCTTCCATACCCCCGATGTCATGCGCCTCATGAACGAGCGCGACCAGCACAAAGAAGCGCTCGCCGCCGCCTGCGACGCAGCCTTCACCTCCCTCCTGCAGTCCCTCGCGGCCGAGTACCAACCCCTGCGCGACGCCGTCTCCTCCCTCGCAACCCTCGACTGCCTCCTCTCCCTTGCACAAGTCGCCTCCCTCCCAGGCTACACCAAACCCACCTTCCTCCCCATCACCACCCCACCCACTATCACCATCACCTCCGGCCGCCACCCCATCGCCGAGCACACCCTCCCCGACGGCTACATCCCTTTACCACCGCCCTTATCTCCCCCTCGCCCCTAGCCCAACTCATTACCGGTCCCAACATGGGCGGCAAATCCAGCTACGTGCGCGCGGTCGCGCTCCTCGTCCTCCTCGCGCAAACAGGCTCCTTCGTCCCCGCCGCCGCCATGTCCCTCACCCCCACCGACGCCATCTACACGCGCATGGGCGCGCGCGACAACCTGTTTGCGGGCGAGTCCACCTTCATGGTCGAAGTCTCCGAAACCGCCGCCATCCTGCGCGGCGCGACCCCGCGCTCCCTCGTCATCCTCGACGAGCTCGGCCGCGGAACCTCCACCCACGACGGCGCGGCCATCGCGCACGCGGTCCTCGACCACGTCGTGCGCGAGACGCGCTGTCTGACGCTGTTTATCACGCACTATCAGAGCTTGGCGAGGGTGGCGCAGGGGCTGGGAGACGGGCGCGTGCGCTGCGTACACATGCGTTTCGAAGCCAGCTCCCCCAACACCAACACCGACGCTTCCAGACCCCAAAACGATGAGAGGGAGGAGGAGGTTGCTGACGAGGAGATAACCTTCCTCTACGAAGTCGCCGACGGCGTGGCACATCGGTCGTACGGGCTCAACGTGGCACGTTTGGCGCGGATTCCACGGCGGGTGCTGGACGTAGCGGCGCATAAGTCGCGCGAGATGGAGGAAGGGGTGAAAGCAAGGCGGTTGCGGGGCGCCGCAAGGTTGCTGGGGGATATTCTCAGAAGCGGGGAGGTGAGGGAAGGGGAGGACCAGCTGGAGCATTTGGCGTCGAGTATTGAGCAGTTGTAGGGGGATTGAAGTAGGGGGTTGGGTGGATGTTACTGCAACCTCTGTGTGTGTGTGTGTGTGTGTGTGTGTGTGTGTGTGTGTGTGTGTGTGTGTGTGTGAGTTGTGTTGGTTTAGTTGCCATGGGAGCAATCAGGAGTAATCTTTGTTTTCAACGACAGTATCTGGGAGTTTGTATTGTAGATTGCAACAATGCCAGGCACATCAATCATTTTCTTGAAATTGAGGTGTCTTTCCAACTCGTCAAACCAGGACGTTGTCGCTCTTTGTGCCACCATGACTTCGCAACCTCTAGCGCAGTGATCAGTTCGACGTCTTGGCTCCATGTTGCTGGCATGTGCCTTCATGAACCTGCCACAGAAGGCCGTTGTTGTGGCAAACGACATATCATTAGTTCTGTAGCCAGCTATTGACCAATGTCTTGTGCTAAATACGATCAACTACGAATAGTGCACCGTGTCCTTCCAGTCCTTGCGAATATCTTGAAGATGGGTTATAAAACGAACGATCGAGACAAGATGATGCTTTTTGAGCGCCGCGGTTCCCATTGAATCCCATCCTTTCCCCAGCGCGCTACCCATCACCGTGCCTAGGTTTGCGACTCGGTCTCATCTGTCTACTCTGTTCGTTCCAACGCGCCGAAACCGTAATGTAGCAATTGGTTTGGGAACCCCACGCAGTAATCATAAATGCAATGTTCCAAAATTTGGCCGAACCTGAGCCGATCCCATGTTCCCTCCCTTGAGTCAGATGTCAAAGTCCTGGTCACCGCGGTCCTGGGCCGAGTCCGAGATGTACGCGCCGCCAAAAGAAGTGAACGACATGTTTGCCAAGTTCATTGAGTTAATCGGCTGGAAGTTGCTGGCCGCAGACTTGCTCTCGTTACCGTAGTTGGGAAAGCCGTACGGGTGGTAATATCCACCCCGGGCCTGGACACACAACGGGTTCAACGTCCCTGACCCCATGGTGTGTTGAGGCTGGTGGAAGTAATGGTTGTTGGGAATTGAAGTCTGGGAGGTGAACGAAGGGGTTCCAGCGTCTTGACCGCTGAGATAGGTTGATTTTGCCATCTTCGGCCCCGTGGGGACCAGGGACAGGTTGGAATTCAGGGGCTGAAGGGCTGGGCGCCGACGGAGTTCGAAACTGCACCATGTTAGAACAAAACCCAATGGCAGAAGGTTACGGGAACTAGTTACCCAGACTCCCTGGAAGAGTTCTCGGAGGTAGCTACCAAAAAATCAGTACAGTTGCAAGAAGGTGTGACAGTCACCGCCTACCGGGACTGCGCTTTGGAGCCTCCCGAAAAATGTCGTAGGTGTCCACAGAACTCTGGGTGCTCTCGCCGTCACCATTGTCAAAAATCGTATCGTCGCTCTGGCGGCTCTTGGTGCGAGATGCTCTCTGGCGTGTATTCCTGGTTGACGCCCGGGTCTGCGGTCGCTGTCCTGATGTGGTGGTGTTCGTCGAGCGGCGGGTCCTCTTTGTCTTGGGGGCAGGCCGCTCCTCAGACTTGCGGTCCTAGAGAAAAGAACGCAATCAGCACAGGTATCTTCAGGTGAGCCACAGCCCATTGGCCTTGGGAAACATACCGGGCTTCCGTCTACCGAAGGAGTGGCATAGATGTCGCGGACGCGTTGGAGCTCTCCGTCTTCGGTCCAGACAACTTCGTTCGGCTCAATGCTGGACGATGTCTGCTCCATCTGCTTCAAGACCGACACATCTTTCCGCTGGTTGCGCATCCTTCTCTGGGTTTCGTCTGCCGAGTCGAACATCCTCATTCCCGGGTACCTCACGCCCTTCAGTTTGTTGGCTTCATCCTCGTCGTTAGGATCGATACCCTCAGAAGGCAGTTCAAAAACAGGGACGCTGCCCGTGGTCTCCGTCTCCGACGGCCATCTCCGATACGGCCTCACCCGCTCGTTCTCCGGGGTTTGAGGGGTCGACTCATCCGACCGAGACCGCTTCAAATTGGGCGGCGGGTAAGTCAAGTGGTCAAACGGGCCTTGAAGGCCACCGTGGAAATGGTTTGGGGCAGCAGGCCACTGAACTTCTTGAGCAGGCAGAGGCTCGCCAAACTCATCGGGGTCCGATTTAATGGCCTGCGGACGACCAGTCCCTGTCTTGCGCTTGTTTGTCTGCGGCATGATATCAGATTCTGTCCAATGTTGCCACAGATGAGACAACTTACAACGGTAGTAGATGCCCGAGTCTCTCTGTCCAGCTTCTTGACATCCTCCTTCCATTGTTTTGAGGTCATGCGTGCCACAAGGAGCGAGTTGATCTGGTACCGGTCGCACCAGTCGTCATACTGTTGAACCTCGGCGCGGATGATCGGATCTCCGAGTGCTTTCAACTCGGCCTTAAAACGGTGGGCGAGGTGGCTCTTGGAGGAGACGTGGGTGAGGAGGTGGGAAAGATCCGAGAATTTGGGCTTCTTGGGGCAGAGGACGCATCGGAGTGGGATGTTGCAAGCATTGGCGCGTTCCCTGACGACCAGGTCCATGGGTGCAATTGCAGCCATTGCCTGTCAGTTTAAAACGTTAATTCCCATAAGATCAATCCGGCAAAACCTTGTTTTGTCTGAACTTGGTGGCACTTACTGATAGAGATGGCAGGCTGGCTCAGCCAACCACGGTATGGATCGATGCTGGGAGAAAGATGGTGGGGCAGGGAACGAAGTAATCGTCGGGAATAATTTTGTTCTCGTGGAGGGCAGGAAAGACTGAAAAGTTCCTGGCCTGGAAAGCCTGGAGATGACGTGTGGTGTCTTGGTTGCCAACAAGTCGGTCGAATTGTGGTGCAAGACGGTCTTGAGTGCTTCCCTCTGGGACGGGAAGGTCGAGTGGCAGTATGGGCCAAGAATGTGACAAATATTGAAGGAATGGTCGAAACCCAAGCTGTGTTGTCCTGGGGATTTGAATTCGAATGTCGACTTGAGACCTAATTGAAGGGAAAGAAGTCGCAGCTTGGGGGAGAATCAAGAGAACGGCTGCAGAAAAGTAGACGCGCCACCAGAAAGACGATGGTGGGAGACGAGACGAATGGTGGAAGGAACCTTCGAATTTTCTTGCCACGCGGGTTGCTTCAAGAGATGGGAGGGAAAGTGCGATTGCCTCTTAGACTTGGGACTGGAGTGCTGTGCTTGAATGCCTGAGGATCATCCTGAGTTGGGAATGGGGACCAAAGTGAAAGAAGGAACGAAGGGTGGATGGCCAGAGCACAGGAATTCAGAGCAGAAAATGGTTCGACACTTTCTTCTTTGATTCTCCTGTTCTTTTGGGTGCCCATTGACTTTGTTAGTGGAAGAAATTGTGCTCAAGTTGAGGAAGAAACTAAACCAGTTGCAATAAATTGAAACACCTAGTTTTTGACGACATTATCCGGGACATATCGCCGGATTGAAACTTGTCACACAGGTATATAAAAAAAAAAACCCCCCCCCAAAAAAACAGTTAATATCTTGACTGATTATAACGTAAAATTGAGTTAAGCCGGCTTCAGAAAGGAGAACTTTGTCACAGATCATTTATTGCAGACTTGTCGAGGGTAGCAGAAATGGAGATGACCGTAACTGAGTCTTGATAGAACAATCCAAATAATTGAGGATGGAAGGTCCTGTCATTCCCTGAATTTTAAGATAAAACGCAACAGATTCAAGCCGGGCCTCCAAAGTCTGAACTATGGAGTGAAATGTCGAATTGTTATGAAACTTCAGTTTCCACCCTACCAACCCTTCTCCGGCAATTGACTTTGACATTGTGGTGGTATGTCATTTCAACTGACCAGAAGCTCAGTGACCGGGGTGAGCCACCGGTTCCCAAAAAACCACTAGTTAGATCCTGTCAAGAAAACTTAAATACCATGGATGAAATAAGTCTCTGACTACTGGGGAAAATGGTAAAATCTTATTTCTACTCCAAAGGCCAAAACTGGCTTATCTCAAATGTGCGAAATGCCACAGGCCCGTTCTTTGAAAAAAAAAGGGGTGTAAACAAAAATACATTCTTGGCGATTGGTTGGGATGACCAATGGCCCAGAAACCACCACAATCCAAGTCGCAAACAGCAATAAGAAGATTACATAGTGTTGTATATAATCAAGGGATGGAACTTCCACCAATTACTACTGCCCAAGAAGGGACTCGAGACCAAACAATGTTCGTACCACTTCAAAGCCAGCTCGCACCCAAGCGCCAGCAAGCACAGCGAAATGGTGTCGAGTCTATCTTCTCTTGCTTTGTATCCTGCCAACACAGCACGTACTGTTGACAGGGTATTAGATTGCAAGAGACCGGGTGGGAGCGGGCGTCACCCAGGTACGGAATTGGGGGTTGCACATAATTCAATTGTTGTGCTCACTTGCCCAGCACCCTGGCCGTAACCGACTTGGGCAGACAATAGACCTCGTCCACCGGCTGTAGCCTGGGGTACTTGAGCAAACTCAAGCCCGTGATGCCAAAAAGGGTGTGCCAGACATCGACCATATCACCCGGTCTGTCCGCGATGCCACCCCGCTCGGGGTCCTGGCAGCGCAGGATGAAGGCGACCAGCTGGTCCTTGTCGATCCAATGCGTCTTGCCAATCATTTCCAAACTGCTCAGCACCCACCAGCTGTAGCAGACGTCCTCCTTCTTCTCCGGCCGGCCGTTGAGGCCGCCGCCAGAAATCTGCCGCTCGCTCAGCCATCGTCCGAGCCTCTCCTTATCGATTAAGTCCTGCCGGCCGGCAATGGTCAGGGCAGCGACGCAGGTAAAGATCTGCCCGGAATGCGACTCGGCGCCGGGACTCACTCCATACCCGCCGTCAAAGTTGGCGCACGCCGCGACGTGGTTGACCGCCTTGTCAATGTCAACGAGATGGAGGAGCCCGAGCAGCGACAGGGCGTTGAAGGCGCCATACAGGAACCGGGTGTCTTCTTCGCCCCACTCGTCGCCAGCAAAGGTGCCGGTCTCACGGTTTTGGAGATTGGCAATATCTGCTCCGCCGGTCAGCACGCAAGTCTTAATCCTCAGGCGCGGAAAACGCACACTTCCCCACCTGGGCCTTGCCCTTCCCGCGTTTGTCCAGCTCGTCAAACGCGTCGACGGTGGCGAGGATCTGCACCGCGCTGACGGTCGAGAGCATGTGGGCGTCGTGGCCGGGCGCGGCGCCGAAACCGCCGCTCTTGTGCTGGCATGACAGCACAAAGTCGATGGTCTCGGCGCGCGGAAGGGCGTCCGGGTGGCCGAGCAAATGCAGGGCCGTCAGCCCCCAGTAGAGGCCGTTGAGCCGGAGGTGCTCGGTCAGCCAGTAGTCATACTCGTCTTTCCTTGTGTCCAGGCTCTGGATGTACTTGACGTGGGCTGACGTGGCCAGCTGGAGCTCGTCAGGGAGCTGCTGGAGGTTATGTGACATGGTTGCGGTTGGGGATGCTGGGTCGAGGCTCGGAGAAATTGCGGGGAAACCGAATCAACCCCAGATTGCTTACGTAAGGCATCCGGTGTTCGAGGCTCGACCATCAAGACAACGACGTACGGATACTTCGTAGATGAATTCCTTCTGTCACCATCTCGGTTGACCATTTTCTAGCATTGGGGATTTCATATACTGGGCTAAGACGAACTGCGACACCTCATTATTGCTCTTCCAGAATGAGCCCAGAACCTAGGGCACTAAGCGCCTGTGGCTCGAGGAAACCTCTCCATTCATGGCTTTTTATCGTGAGTCGGTCTCGCTTGGCTCGGCGCCTCGTTGCCGTCCCGCATATTTCCCCGAAGCGGGGTTGGCGTCAACGAATTCCCAGAAGCAAAAGGCCGGATCGATATGTGGCGTTGACCATGCAAAATGCGGCTTGGTGATGTCGACCGCCACCGAGCGACCCATCACTTCCTTGTTGCCCTGAAACGGAATGAGCTCATCGCAGCGGCGAGACATCAAGACGGTTAAAACCACCCAAATACTACCGCCATTTAGTTCATATCACCTCGCAGGGCAGACCGACCTTGACTAGAATCGCAATCGTCATCGGAGTTCGAGAGAGGACAAGTCTTACTCGATTGGCGCACTCGGAGCTCGGCGACGTCGAGGCTAAGAAACAGCCCCGAGTTTCAGACCTGTCGTGTTCCTGGACTAACTGGATTTGGGCTAGTGTCCCTCTTCGCTCGCGCCCGTTTTTGGGTTCTCGGCCTCTCAGGCCGACCCACTCGAAGACGTCGGAGCCATCACCGTTGAGATTTGAGAGCAATTGTTGAGCTGCAACTTAGAGAGTTTCTGGAAAGAGTATTTCAAACTCAAACTAAAATTTGAGACGAGGATTGAAGAAGAATTGATCGGCGGCGCTCCCTGTGGTAGGTAGTCTGTGCTGAATGTCTTGTCTGTCTGGGTGAGACATCGGTGCTCCCAGCAGCGCTTCGAGCAAAAGAAAGTTCCCCAGGATGGTTAGCGGTTGAATACCTTCCATCAATAATTGCTTTCCGTTTCAGAGTTCCATATGTAGAAAATAGTCAGTTGAAAGAATAAAGAAAGATCCCAAGACGAGTTGTGGATGGCGGCTGACCCCTCACGTTGCCGCCAATGAAAAGGGGGGTTTCATTGTTGATGGTGCTCCCACCATCCTCCCTGTCTCATCGGCTCTGGTCTGAGCTTTCAGCCGTCCTCTTGTGGTCTTCGCGCCCAGATATATAGGACTGTCGACTCCAATCTCGAGCCAGAGGTTTCCCACGCATCACCTGCAATCTAATGCGACGCGCACGCCGGACAGCCAGGCGCTTAACTCGACGAGATTGACAAAACAGCCCCTGACGGCAAATCAACGGATCGTTGCACTCGGCTGGCCTTACCAAGTTCCGAGAAGACCGTTTCAGCAACTCTTCTCGGGACGTCGGGACTGTCGCTCGTCATTAGCGTTGGCGACCCAGATGCTCGGTCGGTCAGAGACACTGGCTCAGATCGTTGTTTTGGTGGGGGGGCGATCCCATCACATCATTGCGGCCGAGGGAGAAATTGAAGGCTGTCATCAGCCCTCTCGCCGTCGACCCAGGCCAAAGCATCTCCAGGCTCTTGAGAGTGTTGACGGGCCTTTGTCCACCGTTGAACAGGCCCCAAAGTATCGTCGGAATTTCAGTTGATCGACAGGGAAGACCAGACACCAGTCAGCACGAGCGACGAATCAGAGACACGGACGCTGTCGTGAAGGGGGAGCAGACCAGGGCCTGGGGACCCTTGACTCCTGCCTAGCAGGTGGATTGCGGAAGGAGAGGCAGGGCAGCGGTGTGGCCCCTTGTCCATGCCTGTTTGGGCGCTGAGGCCTGTCCTGTCCCATCGTCGTCTTCGATTTGTTTGGCGCAGCGAGCGGCCCTTCTCGTCTTGTCCTGTCTGCCCTGCAGCAGCTCCCGTCCTTGAACCCCTCCGACTGCTTGGAACCCAACACCCTCGCCCGTGCCTCGTCGGAGACGTCGCTCATTTGTCGCCCTGTGGCCGACGACAAGCAACCCCCTACGGATATTTCCATTTCTTGCATCCCTCCATCCTGCCACGGCCCGTCCTCCTCCGTACCTTGGCCCCTACCCTCCGGATACCCTACCTAAGCTCAGGCCCGGCACTGTGTCACGGCTGCGCGTCGCAACAGGATCCTCCACACAGTCGCTGCAGCCGCCGGTCCCAGCAGCGCAAACCAGGCACAGGAAACACGCTTGCTCGAAACTCCTCAGGCCCCGTCTCGAGCCAGGAGACCCGCCCTCGCACCCGACCTGGCACTCTGCTCCGGCTGGAATGGGTCGAAAACCGGCACCGCAGCCGCTCCCGCTGGGGGGGTTCTCTGCGCCCCAGTGACGATGCTCGTGTTGCTGAACCGCTTCCCGATTCCGCGCGACTCTCGCCCAACACAGCGTCACCGCACTCCCCACGCTCGCCCGCACAGTTTGGCCAGAACAACCTGACCCCAGAAAACACCGGAGACACCGTGCCGCTCGCCGACATATTGCACCAACCTAGACGATCCCCAGACCGTCAAGAACTTGATCGCCAGCCTACGCCTCAACCCCAGCCTCCGCAACAGCAACAGCAACAAGTCCCAGACGACGCTCGACGGACGCCGCAACCCTCGCCGAGAGGCTATCCTGCGGACCAACGCCAACCACCGAGCCACAGACACCAGCGGCGCGGCGACGACAAGGCCTCGAAATCGGGCTTCTTCTTCTTTGGCAAGAGTTCCAAGGCGTCAGACCGGCCCGTTGTGCACCAACACTCGACTTCCCGCGCCGACGCCTTGTCCAGGGATTCGGACCGCCAGATGCTCTCGAAACAAAGCAGTAAGAATTCAGGTACGGAACCATCCCGCATTCCTCAGATCATCCCATTTCCGTGTGATCTTTCCCGGCGCGGTGGATCCCGGAAGCGGCCACATGCCCTGTTCTTAGTCTCGCTGTTTCAAGTCGCACTGACCTTGTTGGCTGTCGCCATTGTAGATTCACCGCATCAGGAATCCACCTCTACGCACAGACAGAACATACCGGTGCCGTCAAGGTCCGAAATTTCGCTCGCTTCCACTGTTGACTACGACAACCAAGGCTATCCGGCTGCGTCAAAGAGATCCAAACCGAAACCCTTCAACATCCTCGGCCGGACAAGATCGATCAAGGACAAGGACAGTAAGGATAGTCCGAGCCCAAGAGAACTCGCCCCCGCCCCAGTCAAAACGCCTGAGTCTGAGAGACCTTACACTGCGGCGGCAGCTCCTAGGACGGCCCCGATCCAGTCGCGGGACCGCTCATTTCGGGAAATGATGTCTTCGGCGGTTAGAAACCACTCGGCGGAGCGCTCCCAGATCAGAGATGTCAGCGAAAGCAGGAGTCACGAGGAGAGACAGGACAGACATGAAAGATCGCGCAGACAGCAGCCGACTGGCTACACGCAGACGCCCGGAGGAGCCTTCTTCAGCAACCTGAAACACAGCAAAGCTGCCGGCATCATCAGCAACCGCCTCTTTGGCTCGCGAGGCGACTCGTCCGCTCACAGAGAGCCGGTGGTGGATGACGAGCACTATGTGCTCAAAGTCATTAATCTCCCGCTCGTCGAACAAACACGCCTAACCAGGATATCAAAGCGGCTTGAACATTCTCGAGATAAGACCGAGTTCTGGATGCCCGCGTTCCCATGGCGGGCTATCGATTATTTGAACTACAAGGGCAGTGAGGTTGAAGGACTGTACCGCGTTCCCGGAAGCGGGCCCCAGATCAAAAAGTGGCAGCGGAAGTTTGACGAGGGTATGGTTGGCCTATAATTCTGATTTGTCGGTAGTTGCTAACCTGGTTTGTGTGCAGAACTGGACGTCGACCTCTTCGAGCAGCACGAGCTCTACGACATCAACATCATCGGCTCCATGCTCAAGGCGTGGCTCCGCGAGCTCCCCGACGAGCTATTCCCCAAAGAGGCCCAGGACAGAATTGCCAGGGAATGTATCGGGGCGGAGAAGGTTCCTGAACTGCTCATCGAAGAGCTCTCGAATTTGCCGCCATTCAACTACTACCTGCTCTTCGCCATCACCTGCCACCTGAGCCTGCTCCTCGCGCACTCGGAGAAGAACAAGATGGACTTCCGCAACCTCTGTATCTGCTTCCAGCCGTGCATGAAGATCGACGTTTTTTGCTTCAAATTTCTCGTCTGTGACTGGCGCGACTGCTGGAGGGGTTGCAAGAACGAGGCCAAGTACATTGAGGAGGAGTACGCCTTGTTCGATCAGCCGCCACCCAACGCACCCAGTAACAACAGCGGGAGCAGCAGTGGAAGCGGTGGCAGCAGTGTGGCTGAAGAGCAGAGGCAGGAGCCCCAGCAGCAGCCCCAGCAGCAACCCCGCAGCAACCCCCGCAGCAACCCCGCCGCAGATCGTGGAAGAGCGTAACATTTCGTCGTCGGACAGCAGCAAGAGCGCGAACCGCGCGGCCAGCGACCATAAGGGGCAGGGCCGGCTGAAGAAAAAGGTTCTTGCCGAGAGCGAGAGCGCCGACACGAGTTCGACCGTATCGACCACGCTCACGGTTCATAGCGAGCGGAAGTCGGGCGATCTGCGGCCGCTGTCGCCGATCAAGCCGCTGTCGCCGATGAACTTCCAGGTCGACACCGTTGCCTCAGCTTTTCCTTCGCCTAGGGTCTAGCGAGACCGTCTGGCCAGGTACAATCTGAGAGCATCATTATGCTAACGACCTTACGCTGTCGGCGATCATTTGTGCCTCTGCCCGTCAACTTCCTACTTTATCTACCGAATCGCCCGCATATTTAGCGACAGCACTCGGATATTCCCCTCTCGAGCCTACCTATCATTACGGCATTTACCGAGAACACACACGGGTCGTCACAACGTGGCTAACGCCACCATATATCTCCGTCGATCGATTGAATTGAGCGTCGCCATCTTTCCCTTTCGGTCCGAGTTTCGCGCGTCTCCTTGTTTCAGTTGGAATACCCCTTCCAGTTTCTCAATTTCCTGTTCTTATTTTCTTTCAGTACTTGCCGTCATGGTTGCGTGGCGGGAGCAGTAATAAGGAAAGACGGAGCAGCGGGGGTTTTTGGCTACATATCTTATTTTCGGGGAGCGCGGGCGGATGGTTCGGTTGAAAGCGCCCTGGAGCGAGGAGCGAGTTGAAGCATTGAAGCATGGGTATTTGCGTTGTCTGTTGTTTTTTAATGCGAGGCTGGGCCAGAACATCGGTTTTCTTTTTTTTTTTTTTTTTTTTTTTTTTTGGGGGGTTTTCATTAGGAGAGGATGGATGGGTTGCTTTTTGGGAGGATGAACGGATCAAAATGGGTGGAATGCTGGACAGGAGCCTGTGGTTTTTGGGAGGAGGGTTGCGTGAAATTGTACGATAGAGGGATGGATTGGGTTGGGTTGGCAGGAGCTGCGTAATAGAATGAGAGATGTCCTGGTGACAGTATCAAAGTTCAACAACAACACCTCAATCAAGGGTGTCAAAGAGAACATGGCAGGTGAAGTCAGATTGCATCGTGCAGAAAACCCTCTTGATTATCCCGAGAGCTACCCAGCCTTTTCTTGTCCTCCTCCACGCCCAGTAACGCCATTAATAAACCAGACCTCAACAAATCATAAACGCCTCTAATGCAAGCATCCCCCATTCTCTCCCCCCTTAAACCCCTCTCGTTACTACTACTTCCTCCCCTCAGCATTCCTCTCATTCCTCCTCATCCGCCTCTCATTCCTCTTCACCCTCTCCCGAATCTCCCTCTTCTTATCTCCCCGCACCGTCGTCCCCTCCTTTCTTTCCGCCTCCTTGGCCATCTTCAGCTCAATAATCGGCTCGTCCTGCCCGGCCTTGTTGGCGCCCTTGTACCCCCACCGCCGCTCGAACTCGCCCGTGTCCTCGTTCAGCTGCAAGTTGCGCCGCTGCTCGCGCGTCTTGGGCTTGATCCCGCGGCGCTTGGCAAACGCGCTCCATTTGGTCTCGGGCTTGGGCGCGGGATGGGCTTTCGCGGGGAGCGGGGTTTGAGGGGGAGGGAGAGGAGGACGCCGTGGGGGTGGACGTGATGGCGCTTGTGGTGAGGAGCTGGTTGATCAGGACTTGCGCGCCATCGCGCGCGACGGAGGCGAGGTGCGACTCGAGGGTGGGGTGTCGACGCTGCGCGGGAGGAGATGGGGTTGGGGTCGTTGGCGAGGAGGAGGCCCAGGTCGAAAGTGTAGGGGTGGGTTTGTCGACGGTGACGGGAGTTTGGGGGTTTTTGGGTGGTGGTGGCCATGGTGGCGGTTTGGGGGTTTTGGTGTTGTGGTGGTTTTGGGAGGGTGGTTGGAGGTTGAGATGGAGTGGGGAGTGGTGTCGGCTTGTGATGGACAAGAGGTTACTGGGCAGAGGGAGAACTTCCTGAAATTTAGGCGGTGAGAGGGTGCAGAAACAGTCGACCAAGGTCTTGGGAGTCGGAACAGAGCCAAGCTCCATCTTGGCATGGCCTGTGCCCATTCTGCGCGTCCGCCCGATTTTCTTCCAGGAACGGGACCAGAATTTGAGCAGCTCCCCCGGCCGGCTGCCATTGGCGACTCGGACAGCACCCCACGATGCAATAGAACCCACCGCTTGCCGACACTCACGACAAGACACACTCGGGCACACCATGTCGGCCCCCAACTGCCTGCGGTGCCTCGTAAGGCCCTCGGCTCCTCGAACTGCCGCCGCCCTCCCCTCGCCGCCCTCTCCCGCTCCGCCCAGTTCTCGACGACAGCCGCCCGCGATGCTGCCCCCAAGGCTCCCAGCGGTGGTAGTGACAACAAGCAGGGCCACATCCGCTCCGGCAAGAGGATGGTGCTCGCCAAGTTCAAGAAGGACAAGCCCATCGAGAAGGGCAGGTCCCCGGCGCCCGGCGAGCGCAAGGCCCTCCGCAAGCGCATCACCCTCAGCAACGACAATGCCATCGCCGTGCCGTGGCTGAGCGACCTCACCGCGGCCGACCTGGCTGACCCGGCCAATGCCGCCAAGATCATGGCCCTGCCCGTCGAGGTGCAGGACCAGCTGCGCGCCAGCGAGGCCTTCAAGCCGACACAGTGCTGGGGCATGTTCAGGAAACCGTCGCTGCTGGTGCGCGAGGAGACAGTCGACCTGGCGAACCGGATGCAGGCCTCCGTCGACAAGAAGCAGACCCTGCGTCTGGTCGTGACGGGCGACAAGCTCACGGGCAAGAGCCACATGCTGCTGCAGGCTATGGCGCACGCCTTCATCAATGACTGGGTTGTGATCCACCTGCCAGAGGGTATGTTGGCCGTACAGTAGTCTATGATGGCCGACTTTTGCTGACTCGCACAAGCCCAGGACCTCACCACCGCATGCACGGAATACTCCCCAATTCCCAACACTGACCCGGTGCAGTACATGCAGCCGGTGTACGTGCTCAAGCTGATCCAGGCCATCAAAAAAGCCAACGAGAAGGTGCTCTCCAAGACGTACACTGTCACGGCGCACCCGGAGCTGCCACAAAACATCGGCGCCAACACCACCCTCCTGACCCTCCTCAACGCCGCCAAGGAGCCCGATGCCGCCTGGCCCGTCTTCCAAGCCTTCTGGAACGAGCTCACCTCCACCAAAGCCATTGGCCGGCCGCCCATCCTCTTCTCGCTCGACGGCCTCGCGCACATCATGAAGATCTCGGACTACCGCTCGCCCTCGTACGAGCTGATCCACTCGCACGACCTGGCGCTCATCCGCCTCTTCACCGACGTGCTGGGCGGCTCCGCGCAGTTCCCCGCCGGCGGCGCCGTCCTGGCCGCCACGAGCCGCAACAACGCGCCGCGCAACCCGTCCATGGAGCTTGCCCTCTCGCAGCGCGAGGCCGAGCAGACGGAGGGCGCCGAGGTCCCCAAGAAAGATCCCTTTCTCCGCACGTACGACGACCGCTCCGAGGCAGTGCTGCGCGCCGTGCAGGTGCTGCGCCTCAAGGGAATCAGCAAGCGCGAGGCTCGTGGTCTGATGGAGTACTGGGCTGCTAGTGGTATGCTGCGCGCGTCTGTTGATGACAAGGCGGTGACGGAGAAGTGGACGCTGGCCGGCAGTGGTGTGCTGGGCGAGATGGAGCGTGCGACGCTGCTGACGATGCGGCTTTGAACTGGTGGCTGTGTAAATCTATTGTGGTTTAGAAATGTAAAGCATGTATTATAGAGCTCAGTTGTTGTT
Source organism: Collariella sp. IMI 366227 (assembly GCA_027946355.1). Lineage (NCBI taxonomy): Eukaryota > Fungi > Ascomycota > Sordariomycetes > Sordariales > Chaetomiaceae > Collariella > Collariella sp. IMI 366227. The sequence continues at coordinate 1,531,342 of JAPEUS010000008.1, forward strand.
GACTGTTGAAGTGGATCGTCTGGTGTCCGGCAACTGTCAAATCTATCTAGTACTGTGAGTGAAGTCGGGCATGTCAAGCAGAGTCTACTTCGTTCCATTCCTAGCTAGCAGTGCTGAAGTCACTCCACACAGGGGGAATCCTAACTCTCCCATCATGTTTGCCATCGCCCATTCAGTTACCCTCCCAAACGCCAGATTAACAGAAGCACACCCAAACACTCAAATGCAGTTACCAGAACCAGAAGAGACACGGAAACCCGAACCAGGCTTTCACAACCCCTCGCTGTCCTCCCTCTCCCCATTGCCAGAGGTGATGAACACCAGCCTCGTGCCGTTGCCAGCCGTTTGCCAGATCTGTAAAAATCATCAGTCAGTAAATCATTCACATCATTGTCCCCAAGCAAGGAGGTAAAACTCACATCCAACTCGGTATACTCCTCCAACGCCCCCAACCACTGATTCTCCGTAAACCCCTTCGCAATAACCCTCTCCTTAACCTTCCTCAAACTCATCTCCACCCCACCCACATCCTCCTCCTCATCCTCCCCCCATCATCCGCCCTACAAGCCCCCGCATCCGCCAGCCCCTTGACCAAGTTATAAATCCGACTACTCGCATTCAACCCCCTCCGCGCCGCCCCGCTCCTCTCCCCTCCGCCGCCAAACTCTCCTTACTCGCCTCCACCAGCCTCAACGCCTCATCCACATCCTCCTGCACCACCGTATCACTAAACCTCAACCTCGCCAGCGCCTGCGCCAGCCTGACAACACCCAGCAGGGTACGGGGGGTCGCATGCCCGAAATTGTTCGCCTGGGTCGTCCGGTGTTGCGCACTCCCGCGCCGCGCCGCGCTGCGCAGCCGCACGTACGTCTTGACCATGTACTCGGAGACAGACTGCGGCACGACGGGGCGGAAGGTGCGGGCCTGGGCGACGTAGGCGCGGACTTCAGCGGGGGAAAAGACGACGCCGTCGGCGGTGCCGAGGTCCGGGTGGCGGGAGTGCATGTGCACGTGCGCGACGTGCTTGGCGAGTTGCGCGTCCGTTTCGCGGGTGGGCGTGTCCAGGAGGAGGAACATGATGTCGAACCGGGAGAGGAGGGCCGCGGGGAGGTTGATGTTCTCGACGGCGGAGAGGCGCGTGTTGTAGCGCCCATAGAGGGGGTTGGCGGCGGCGAGGATGGAGGTGCGCGCGTTGAGGGAGGTGGAGATGCCGGCTTTGGAGATGGAAATGGTTTGTTGTTCCATGACTTCGTGGATGGCCGTGCGGTCGTTGTCGTCCATCTTGTCGAACTCGTCGATGCAGCAGATGCCGTTGTCGGCAAGGACAAGGGCGCCGCCTTCGAGCACCATCTCGTCGGTGACGGGGTCGCGCATGACGGCGGCGGTGAGACCCACGCCGGAGCTGCCGCGGCCGGAGGTGTAGACGCCGCGCGGGGCGACCTTGGAGATGTACTTGAGGAGCTGGGACTTGGCCACACCGGGGTCGCCCATAAGGCAGATGTTGATGTCGCCGCGGATGCGCATGCCGTCGCCGACCTCCTTGGTTACGCCGCCGACGAGCAGGAGAAGGAGGGCCTTCTTGACGTCGAGGTGGCCGAAGATCTCGGGGGCGATCGATTTGGCGAGGTACTCGTACTGGTTGCCCGACTGGATGAACTTGGAGATGCGCCGGGCGATGAGCGGGTCGATCTCCATGTCCTCGTACGCCTTCTTGTGCTGCACGATGTGGTGCGCCTCGAGGTAGGTGTCGGTCAGGAGACCGGCACGCATAGCCTTGAAGCCAGTGTAGGGTGTGGGGAGAAAGATACCGGCGACGTCAACGACATCGCCGGGGTTGACTTGACGAACAAGAGTGCCGTAGCACAGAATAGTCAGGGTCCTGGGAATCTGGCCGATGGGCACCTGCTCAGCAAGCTCTTGGATCTTGACCTCCTGGAATGGCAGAAATTTGGATGCCCTCGACGACGGATACAGCTGCCCCTTGGCCTGGTTCTCCTGGCAATCCTTGGACGGGCACAGCGTGAGAGGCGCGTACTGCTTGTCAGTGACGGGCTGGAAGATCTCGCAGCCGCAGCGGTCGCAAGTGTAGGCGCTAACCTGGGCAATGGGCTTAACGTCCGATACCCTCGTCGCAATGCCGCGGATGGTGATGAGGTGGCCGAGGTGGTCGCCGCGAACCTGGCGCACCGAGAGGGCCTTCACCGAGTTGTCGGCGCTGGATGTCCTCGGCTTGAACACGAGTGTGTACCGCCGGGTGAGCTGCGACGGGAACTGGTCGTTGAGGATTGTGGGGTCCGACTCCCTGTCGGCAATGCCTACCAGCATCTGGTTGCGCCCCAGGCGGTTCGCCATCAGCACGTCGAGCACGTCGTCCTTGTAGCTGATGTCCTCGCTCGGGGCGGGGATCAGCTTGTCGACTGCCCTCGACAGGATCTCGACGTAGTGCTTGGTGTTCTTCTCGACCCACTCAACCAGCTTGAGCCCCTCGTTCACGTCCTGCTCGTACGAGTAGAGGTCGTCGAGGTCGATGACCACCTCGGTGGTCTTCCTGTCGGCGAGGTTCTGGAGCATGTCGCGGTACTTGTGTCGTGGGGGCTGGGCCTTCTGGCGGCGGCGCAGCTGCTGGGCATTGTCGTCCTCGTCCATAAAATCATAGTCATCGCTGAGGTCGTCCTCGTCAATGTTGATGTTGCCCAGTGCATGGGTGATGGTCTCCTGCGGCGAGCACTTGAAGTCGCTGAGGAAGTTCCCGAAAGCAGCTGCTCCACAGTCAGAACCAGCAATTGGCAAAACCAAGCTTTTATGGAGCTCTTACCCAGCTGTGCCTCGTAGCTAACGGGCGACTTCATTTGTAGAAGCGCCATGGTTGGGGATGTGAATGTGGTGTTGTTGTCCTCTGTGCGGGACTGACGGTTGCTGTGCTGTGGTGAGGGAGTGTGGATTGGGTTGTGTTGTTGTGCCGCAAATCGAGGTTCTGGCGGGTCAAGCGATAAGAAAACACACGAAGTTGGCGCTCTGGCGGGACCTGGGAGGCTGGGCGTAGCGGGCAGCCAGGGGCCAGGGCGACGCGTTCCACGGCATGCAAACGCGCTTTTTCGCGTCCTGCCAAGAACAAGTCAATTAAACATCAGCTACGGGCCGTCAGAAACCCCTCCAGCTGTGGCCAGGTGGAGCTGCATCTCTTGGCATTGCGGTGGCAGAGCGGGTCCGGTTTCCCGTAGTGGAGACCCCTGTCAACATCCGGACTCGGTCCATGCCTCGGCACATGCAAATTGCCGACCGAGACAGAAGGCGCGGCTCGTTGCAGCTGCCACCGATGACAAGCGGCATGTTCATGTTCTCCCGTCCAATGTTTTCTGTCGATCAGTTCCTTCTCGGTGATATACAACTCTGATGCTCTATGCGACACTCGAATTCCACGAGCAAACATCACTCCCTCTCCTTCGTCCCGCGCCACCGCACCTCGATCTCGCGTGTGAGCTGACATGGCCCCGCGCAAGAACGCGCAGTCAACGACTGCCGAGATCTCGCTGGTCCATCTCCAGAACTGTTTCGTGAACTTGCCAGCGTCTTTGGCCTCGCTGCTTGCCAATGTCAACACAGTAAGCCCTCCGCGTACAGAGAGGCTCCCTCGATCCCAATTGACACGTGCGCTTCTTCTAGCCCGCCCAGAATGTCGTCGTCGAGCTCGCCTACCGCGTCCCCTCCCCCGCTGGCGGCTCCAGCTCAGGGGCTGCCCCGACAAAGTCGATATACGTCGGATGGACCGGCATGCCCAGCAAGCGGAGAGTCGCCCCGCTCGTAGGCAGAGATGGGTACAGCTCAATGCGCGGTGGTCGCGAACAGGAGGTGTCCCTCGTGGAGATGGATGCTACTCTCGCTGCAACCGTCGGCTTGAAGGATGGCCAAAAGGTCACCGCGACTATTCACTTCGACCCGCCCCTGGCCCACACCGTTAATATCGAACCCCTGACCCCTGAGGACTGGGAGATGATCGAGCTTCACGGCACCTTCCTGGAGGACAACCTCCTGTTCCAGATCCGAGCCGTGCCGAATCCGGCCTTCGCCCCAGGAGGCATCATAGCCGGCGCCCATCCCCTGACATTACACCTGTCGCAGACTTCAACCGCGAGTATCAAGGTGCTGTCGATCGAGCCCGCCCTCCCCGCCGATGCCCCGTTTGCCAAGATCGCGCCAGATGCTGAGGTCATTGTGGCGCCCAAGACGAGGCAAAAACAGCGGAACAGCAAAGACAACAGGAGCGTGGGTGGCGCATCGCGGAAGAGTGGCAAGAGCTCGGCGAGCACAGGTCGGCGGAAGAGCACCCGGGAAGAGAAGAAGCCGGTTCTGTTTTTCAGGGGCATTGACCGGGAAAATTGCCAAGACTGGTTTGACGAGGCATCAGCCCAAGATCTCAGTGTCTGGGTTGACCGGGATGCGCTCTTTGACAAGGAGTTGAAGGGGGTGAAATACGTGTCTGTCACCGTTGTGCGACCCGCCGGCCTCCAACAACCACTCGACTCAGCGAACCAGCCCCCAGAGGCAGACGCGGCGGCGAAAGCAACCACCAAGATTATTGCCCATCTTCGCGGGTGGAACGACCCGCCAGATGGCCAAACCACTGCGCTCTCTGGCCCACTTTGTGCCGCACTTGGCTGCGAGGGCATGGTTGGTGGTGTTGTTAAGATAGAGCCTGCGTCGAGCCCGCTGCCTAGGAAAACCCCTGACCAGGAGGGCATCAACCGCGACTCGGTACAGAAGCTCAAGATCTACCCCTTTCAGTCGTCGAACTCTGTCCAGTCATCGGGCCTTAAGTTTGGCGGGCAGTCAAAGGCAGAAAAGGACGAGGCTGCCAACCAGGTGAAGCACATTTACGGACCAGACGGCAGTAGCTTGTTGCTGGGTCCTCTCACAGACGGCCAGATTCTCGGGGTTCATGATGGGCTGGAATGTCCCAGAGGTTGGGAAGGTGCCGTTGTGCGGTTTGAGCCCTCTCACCCAGCAGCGCAAGGCTCAGGGAAGAAGCCCCTGAGTTGGATCCTTGGCGCCGACTGGAAGCTACCCATCGCCATCCAAGCGCCCATCCCGAAGCCTTCGTGGCTTGCAGACTTCGAGACTGATCAGCCTTCCGAATCGCCCGACACCCTCCTGGTCGGCATCGACTCGCTCCTGGATAAGCTGAAATCCCACCTCTCGCACATGTCGTCTGTCCTCTTGACCGGCGGCCAAGGATCTGGAAAAACATCCATCGCCCAGTCGGTTGTCCGTGCTTTGCGCTCATCGGACCTCTACCACACGACTTACTTCCCCTGCACAAAGCTTGTGAATGACGAGAGCAGGGTATCCAATGTCAAGGAGACGCTGAACCGTCTGTTTATGGCCGCTAGCTGGGGTGCCAGGCTCGGAGGCAAGGCAGTCGTCATTCTAGACGACCTCGACCGCCTGTGCCCGGCTGAGACCGAGCTGCAGGTGGGCAACGAGAACGGACGGAGCAGGCAGATCAGCGAGGCCATCTGCTCTATGGTTAGGCAATACTGCGGTAGGGACAGCAACGTGGTTCTGCTGGCGACATGCCAGGGCAAGGATTCGCTGCATAATGTTCTTGTGGGCGGCCACATTGTCCGCGAGATTGTCGACCTGACCGCCCCCGATAAGGAGACGCGGCGGCGCATCATGGAGGCTCTGACCAAACAGGGCTCAGTCCCTCCGGAGGAGTTGGAGCCAGACGATGACCTTGGCAGTCGTCCGACCACCGCCGATGGTAGCACCACCGGCGACGAGAGTATTGGGTGGATGGATGGTCCAAGCCGCCCGACCAGGAAACGGACTAGAAACAAGCAGAGCGGGTTCATCCTTGACGAAGACCTCGACTTTCTCGACATTGCTGGCCAGACAGACGGCTACATGCCGGGTGACTTGATCCTGCTCATCTCGAGGGCGCGCAACGAGGCCCTGAGCCGGAATGTTGGGGAGTCTGTCACTTTCGACGCAAGCACCATCCATCTGAGCCGGACCGACTTTGACAGTGCCCTGAAGGGTTTCACACCTGCCTCTCTGCGGAATGTTACTCTTCAGAGCTCAACCACCACCTTTTCCTCCATTGGCGGCCTGACAGAAACCCGCCAAGTTCTCCTCGAGACGCTGCAGTACCCAACCAAGTATGCGCCCATCTTCGCCCAGTGCCCCCTCCGTCTTCGTTCAGGTCTTCTCCTCTATGGCTACCCCGGTTGCGGCAAGACCCTGCTTGCCAGTGCCGTCGCCGGCGAGTGCGGCCTCAACTTCATCAGCGTCAAGGGCCCCGAGATTCTCAACAAGTACATCGGCGCATCAGAAAAAAGCGTGCGCGATCTCTTCGAGCGCGCCTCGGCTGCCAAGCCATGTGTCCTCTTCTTCGACGAGTTCGACTCGATCGCTCCGAAGCGCGGTCATGACTCCACGGGCGTCACGGACCGCGTGGTCAACCAGCTGCTTACACAAATGGACGGCGCAGAGGGGTTGTCTGGGGTTTACGTCCTGGCTGCTACATCTCGGCCAGACCTGATCGACCCCGCCCTTCTCAGACCAGGCCGTCTCGACAAGTCTCTGCTCTGTGACTTCCCCACGCTGGAAGACCGTATCGACATCATCCGGGCGCTGGCCCAAAAAGTCAAAGTCGCTGAGGAGGTCTGGGAATCAGAAGAAGACATTCTCGAGCTGGGCCGCCGCACAGAGGGCTTCTCCGGCGCGGATCTCCAAGCCCTAGTCTCTAACTCCCAGTTAGAGGCCATCCATGACGTTCTGGGCGATCGCGAAACCACCACCGCCAGCAACACACGCCGCGGCGCCTCCAACAACAAAAAGACGACCACCTCCTCTGCCCGCGATTTCGTCCAATTCCGCTACGGTGAAGACGCCACCTCCTCCGCATCCGACTCGGGCCCGCGCACCCGCGCGACCATGCTCGCCGAGCAGGCCGCCATCGCCTCCAAGCTGGAAAGTATCAAGCTCTCCCGCAAGCGTGCGAAGCACCAACAGCACCCCCACCCTACGTCGCAGGCGAACGGTGTCAACGGCGAGGCTGCAGATAGTGGGAGTCCCGAGGTTGTTATTCGTTGGAAGCATCTTATCAAGGCTCTGGAGGGGACTAGGGCGAGTATCAGTGCCCAGGAGAGGGCGAGGTTGGAGAGGATTTATCGTGAGTTTGTGGTGGGGAGGAGTGGGGAGATGAAGGATGGACAGGGGAGTATGGAGGTTGGGGGAAGGAGTAGTTTGATGTGAGGGCCTCGGGATAAGTGAAGGGCGGAATGTGGGTGGAAGTGGGGCGTGTAAGTTGGATAGGGGAGGATAAGATGTATTTATGGATGTGCATTAGAGTGTTTTAGTAGCGATTGGATAACCACATGTGTCGCGAGCCGCTGTTTGGTTTTTGAAACTCATTGTTGTGGTTACAGTTTGACTGCCCATCACCCACAACCTCAAACCTGTCCCTTCTTCAATTACAGTACCTTCCAACCTCCTCCCCATTTCACACCTCACACCTCACACCATCCCTCCGTGCTAAGTCCCCCTCCCCTCCTTTCAAGTTTCCCCTCCCCTTAAAGGTCTGACCGCCTCCGGCTTTCTAGTTTACCCTTCCCACCATCTGCTCTGCTTCCCTTTTCCCTTCTATCCTGCCCAGGGGCCCCTCCTTAAAACGTCAATAACAACAACCTCCCCCCACTCGCCAAATACACCCCTCCGAACTCCCGCGTCCACCTCCACCGCCTCCTCCGCACTTCCTCTGGTCACATCCACACTTCCCCTTTACCTCCACCCTCTTTCAACCCCGCCCTCTCTGCCGTAACACATCAAGATCCACAAACCCCCTGGGACGTGCAACATAGAATGCTGAGGCACGTCGGCGGGAGAGCCAGTGGATGTGTAGTGTTATTTGTACTCTTTTGTTGACGCCAAGGAAGGGGATAGGGAGGGTGTGGATGAGTTCGGGGTGGATTGTTATCTGGGGTGGCCTGTGGGTTGGGATGGGGCTGTTGTGAGCGAGGGTAGGAGGGCGGGAGTTGAAAGAAGCTTGGAAGGGAGGTGTAGATGGATGGGTTGCTTGCGGGTTAGGAGGATTGGTCGGGATGGATGTGGTGGTGGTGCTGACTGTGGCGATGGTGCTTCTGGCCGTGTTACCGGTATTGGTGCCTGTTGGGGATGCCGATGTCTAGTGGTTGAAGATGGTTTTCGGGAGTGTGATAGGGCGGCCCAAGCTGCTGAGGGGGAAAGCTTTCGTCGAAGGGCTCGCTCTGGGACTTGTTCCGGGACTGTTTTTGGGGCTGGCGCTAGACCCGATGGCTCTCCTTGTCCAGACTTTGGGCTGGGCTCTGGTTCTCTGGTCTTTGGCTCACGCTCAAGTTCATGATTGTCCACACAGACCGGCTGTGACTGTAGGTCTGGTGTCTGTGATATCGCCAGTTCAGGTTCAGGCTCCGGCTCTGCAACTTGCTCCCGTTCTGGTCCTGGCTGCTGTTCCAATACAGGCTCCTGTTCTCTCGCCCGGCAAAATTCTGGCCCTGGTTCTGGCGATACCGAAGTCCGCGCAAAATCTGGTGATCGTTCGAATTTGGACTCCAATTTTGGGGGTATTTCTGGCTCTGACCTTGGCTTCGGAGTCCGCCCTTCACTCAAGCCTCGCTTTTCTTGGAGGTCCGTAGCCGGATTTGGTTCCGAACCTAGATTCATGACAGATTGTGTCGTATTTGTCAGCTTAAAAGGTATGGCCGGTTGGGGCGGCCCAGAAACATTCTTTGAGTCAATCCAAAGTAGGTGTTCTGGAGAAACTTGACTCGGCCCATGAAGATCATGAAATAGCCTGGCCATCAGGCCATCCTGAGCAGTGGAGACGGGAGAGCTTGTTTGGTGACCTAACTCTGAGGAGTTCGAGCTTCGAAGTCCGAGACCATTACTCTCACTTTTTAGAACCAAGGGCGGGCTCGTCCCTGGGCTTTCGGTCATCGTTGTTAGGGGGTGTTTCGATCCAAAATCCTTGGTTCCAAAAGGAGTTTCCAGCACCGGCTTCGAGCCATGAGCTTGTTTCTTTTTTTTCTTCTGTTCGGTGTTGTTCACCACCTTAGCCTCGGCAGTCTGGCTCCCAGAGGGTTCTCCCACCATAGAAGGGGGTGGCATAGGCATAGTTGACAAGAATGGGAACACTGTACTCTCGTTGCCGTGGTATGTTAGCATCAACTGTGGACTGGAAGCTGCCATGAGATCCCCGGTGACAGTTCTAATCTGAGCCTCGAGGGCTTTGTTGAGCTGAACCTGAACGCGGTCGAGAGCAGAGATTGGCGGGAGACGCCAAAGCTTGTAGAGGTTTCCATGAGTCCTGGGAATGTAAAATTCTCCGTGAAGTTTGACGAACAGGTTGCAGAGATAGCAAGCGTCCTTGCTCGAGCAGATGACGCGTGGCTTCCTGGAAACTGGATGGAGTTCGTAGTAGCACACGAGTTGCACCTCCGCGTGGACACGGGATTCCTGAAGGATAGTTTTGACCGTCTTCCGGAAAGTTGAATCGCTATGGCTGTTCAGGCTCAGAAGTGTGGAACGAATGCGTTCTGCGCCGAAACCGGCCAAAGCACCGTTCTCACCTCGACCAACACATCCAGCAAGAGAGGACTCCCGTGATACTGCCAGATCCCTCATAAAAAGCCGGGGGTCGAGAGAGACGGTCGTCACCTCTACCCTCTTGAAAATCCCAGTCTCCCTGGCCATCCGCAACAGAGACAGAGTGCATTCCCGGTAGTGGGCGATCTTGCTTAGGCATATGGCAAGGCCCTTTCCTTCGCAGCCATCGACATTTCCCGAGGCGGAATCTTGTAGGATTTTATCGAGGTCGATCGTCTTGCCAAGTCGATAAGCTGCCTGGATGACCCCTTTCATATGTGAAAGAAGATCTTTCTCTGGGCAGGCCTCGAGATTTCCCAAGCGGTCAAGCAGGGAAATGGACAGTCTGCTGAAGCTCTCGATCTCTGGCCTGGACTTCTTGCGGCCGCTTCTTTTCAGAACGTCATCGACAGCTCCCCTCAACAGTACTCCGAGGAAACGCCTTCCCTTCTTGGTGTACGACACGTCACGTCTTTGGGACGCGAGGCGAGAGAATATGCGTAGCTTGCACATATCGACGACGGCATTAAAAACTAGAGCCTCGAGCTGAGAGTCATCTTTTACTTTGAAAGTGTTAGCAAAAGCCAGCGGACTTTGTTGCTTCGACGTACTCTTGGAACCCGAAGCCAGATGTTTGAATATTCTTTCAAGACCCTGTTTGATGCTCGCCAGAACCTCGTCTCCCGAATTTGTACGCTCCTTGTTGATAGAAACAACAACACGTATACCAGTCCCACTGGCGAGCTCTTCAATGCAAACGGCTACGACATGAGCGGAGTCGTCCGATATCCCACAGAGGAAGGCGAGGGTGCTCGTCAGGTTGACTTCCCGTTCAAAGGAGAGAACCCGGCCAGAATCTTGAATCAATAATGGTGCCGGTGGTTGGTTGTTATGGGGGACAGTGGGAGTCCGATGGAGCAGGAAGAGGAGGGAAACATTCTCGGCAAAAGATAGGCATTGACGGCGTTGCGTTCTGGAGACCATACTGAAATCATTGCACAGAATGAAGGGGTGAAGGAAGTGAAGCTGAACATGACAACTGCGTTGAAAGCACCAGCCAGGGACATATAGAGCTTACTGTGACCAGCTCCATCGATGAAATTGTTGGTACTCTGTATGCCCCCGCGTGGCCAACGCGGAGTCAATTGGAGACTCGCGTTCTGTTGGCATCCGCAACGGGGAAGCGGTCCTATTCGCGGGTGGGATGACAGCCTCATGCATGCACTGAGGCCGTGGCCAGACTTCTGGCCACTCAGAATGAGGGGTCTCGTTTGCAAGACGAGCTCTTCAGCCCAAGAATGTGCAAGTCGGCAGGCGGTATTCTGGAAGAAGTCAGAAGACCATATATCGGGTGGGAGAAGGTAAGTTGGTCGGAAAAAAAGCTTCCTCGGGTATCTGATACTCACTGTCCAAAGTCCAGTACCTCCTCTTGACGCCCTCCCATTCGCCCTTCCCAGCCTCGGCAAGGTGGGACATATCAACGTCTATTACCTTCCACTCGACGTCGAGGCCAGCATCGGCAAGATGCAATTCGGACACCTTGGTGTAAACGTCGTAGCAGATGGTGCGGTCCGCGCCGAGGCCGTTGAAGAAGCCAAATTTGCCTTGACTGTCCAAGAGGCCGGGAATGAACTCGGTAAAGAACATCCGCAGCTGGGAATAATCCTCGCCAAAAGTGTCGAAGTAAATGGCGTCGTATATTTGGCCGTCCTCCAGCAGCTGCTGGCACACCTCCTGCCATTTCCCGTTGTAAATCTTGTAAGCCCCGAGTGTCGGACCACTCTCTTCCCACGCAGACCCGAACTTGGATCCTGGGCCGGAGATGTGTTCCAGGACGCCAGGGTGCGCTTCAATGACATGATGCTTTGCAGGCTTGGTTTCGGCGAACATGGTGTCAATGATGCCCATGCCAAAGCCAATGTTCAGAATCCTCTTCCCCGACTCCTTCTCTGGCAGCAGGGCGTCAACGCTCTGGCGCATAATGTCCGTCTCCCAAGCCATCATGACACCATTCCCCTCGTCATCCACCAGCTTCCCATCCGAGTAGGTCAGCTTCGACCTTAGGTACGCCTCCGAGTTGACATCCGCCTCAGTCTCGTCCTTTGGCGGCTGAAACCTCGGCTCCTCCTCCTCCTCCCCCTCTTCTTCCATCACCCCATCCTGCCCATCCCCTTTCACCTCAACCAAATCAGGCGCCTCCTCCCCATCCTCCCCACCACAACCATCTGATCCCGCATCAACGTCCATATCAACAACCTCCTCCACCTCCTGCTCCTCTTCCTCACCTTCACTCCCAACTCCTCCCACCCTCCATAACCCCAAACAACATCTCCGCCCTTACCCCGCCTCCACACACAGGTCATACAAACCCCTCCTCCCCAGCCTCAGCGCCACGCACCCAGGCGTCTCATTCCCATCATCAACATCATTCCAAATCCCGCCCCACAGCAACAGCTCATACACCGTCTGCCTCGCAGCCTCAAGATCCGCCGGATCGTCGTCCTCTTCGGAGGGACGCCGCACGACCGGATGGCGGCGTGCAGGGGCGTCTCGCCGGTGACAGGGTCTTGCAGGCGGGCGGCGCCGGGGGTATCGAGGAGTTTCTTGATGGTGGGGTGTCGTGGGCCCAGGCGGCGGTGAGGATGCGTTGGGTTTCGGGGGCAGGTGGGAGAGATGCGGGCGGAGATGGTGTCGGTGTCGCGGGGTGGCCATTTTGAGGGTAGGAGATCGGATGAGTACGTAGGTTTGGTAGGAGATTGATGGCCGTAGAGAAAATTGGACAATTCCCTGTGTTCTCTCGTGACCCAGTTCGTTCAATGGCGGTGTTGGGCTGATGGTGAGGTGGGGGATCGAATTTGCATGTGGTTTGGCGGGGTAGAAATTAAGGTTTTTGTGCCCCCACCATACTCACACCCCTGCTTCCGCCGATCAAAACACTTTTTCGATGGAGGACTAGAAAGTAATTGCCTTTCTTCTAGAGATTAAATTTTTTGTTATTATGACTACCAGTTAAGATATGACAATCCCCTTCCTCACGCGTTGACTCAATGCCTCCTACCGAGGGAAAAAACCGTCCAACAGAGGTTAGACATGCCAGTTATGTACATGGAAGAGAAATGCGTTGTTGGTTCGTCTCGGCATCTGAACTGTTGCAGTCCGATTAAACTTCTCAATTAATTGAGACAGATCAGACGGTAGAATTGCGGTGTTGATCTCGAGAGCAGCAACCAATTCGCAACAAGTGGAGCTTGAACGCCAAAAGAGGAGCTCCATCCACTTCCAGGATCCAGCTCTGGCGAGTCTTGGCTGCGGTGGCGACGCTGGACATTCTGGCGTCCTTCCTGCTTCCTGCTTGCGTCCCATGGTCCTTCTGATCATCCAGGACCTCAAGACGCAGACCCAACACCTCCACACCGTGCGCTCCCGCATCCGCACCCCTAACTGGCGAGCACCGCCCGGCGTCGTCGTCATGAAGTTCGGCGAGCAGCTCCGGTCGAGCCTGATCCGCGAGTACCAATGGTACTACATCGACTATGACGGCCTCAAGGCCGACCTCAAGCGGCCCAGCGGCGACGTGCTGCCCACCCCCGAGGACGCCGCCCCGACCAAGCCTGGCAAGCCCCCGCGCCGCGAATGGATCGAGGAAGATGAGAGCCGCTTTGTGAGCAAGCTCGAGGCTGAGCTTGACAAGGTCCACACTAAGCAGCAGGTCAAGGCCATGGAGATCTCGCGCCGCATCGCTGTCAGCGAGCGCGAGGTGCGCGATGTTGTCAACCGCCTTAACGAGCGCGGCCTTAACCAGGATGGGCCCAGCGAGGAGGAGTTTATGCTGCTGGAGGAGGATCTGAGCGACATCATTGCTGACGTCCACGACCTCGCCAAGTTCGTGCAGCTGAATTACACGGGCTTCTACAAGATTATCAAGAAGCATGATGTATGTGGCTTATGGCAGCAATTGAGACGACGGCAAATCAGCTAATGCGCGGTGTGGTAGAAAATGACCGGATGGCATCTCAGACCCGTCTTCGACACCCGGCTCAAGGCGAAACCCTTCTACAAGGAGAACTACGACGCCTCAGTCGTGAAATTATCCAAGCTCTACGACCTTGTCCGGACAAGAGGGAACCCCGTCAAGGGTGACAGCGCTGCGGGCGGCAGCCAAGCCAACTTCGTCCGCCACACGACGAAATACTGGGTCCATCCCGACAACGTCACCGAGCTCAAGCTGATCATCCTCAAGCACCTGCCCGTGCTGGTGTTCAACGCGAGCAAGGAATTTGAGGCGCAGGACTCGGCCATCACATCCATCTACTACGACAACCCGAAGACGTGGGAGCTGTACGAGGGGCGTTTGAAGAAGACGGAAGGCGCCGAGGCCATCCGGTTGCGGTGGTACGGTGGCATGCAGAACGAGACCATCTTCGTCGAGCGCAAGACACACAGGGAGGATTGGACAGGCGAGAAGTCGGTAAAAGCCCGCTTCTCGCTCAAGGAAAAGAATGTCAATGCCTACTTGCGGGGTGAGCTCCTCCCAGCGGCCATCTTCGAGAAGGCGCGGAAAGAAGGCAAGAAGTCTGAGAAGGCCATCGCCGAGGACGAGAGGCTAGCCCGCGAGATTCAGTGGTCTGTCCTAAAGAAGGGCTACAAGCCGGTGTGCCGGTCGTTCTACCACCGCACGGCCTTCCAGCTGCCAGCCGACGCCCGTGTGCGTATCTCGCTCGACACGGAGCTCAGCATGATTCGCGAGGACAATCTCGACGGCGTGAAGCGGTCCGGCGACAATTGGAGGCGCATGGACATTGGCATCGACTACCCCTTCTCGCAGCTCCCACCGGGCGACATCGTCCGCTTCCCCTACGCCATCCTCGAAGTTAAGCTGCAGACCCAGCTCGGCCAGGAACCGCCGGAGTGGGTACGCCAGCTCATTTCCAGCCACCTTGTCGAGGCAGTCCCCAAGTTCTCCAAGTTCATCCACGGCGTCGCCTGCCTGTTCCCCGACAGGATAAACTTGCTTCCATACTGGATGCCGCAAATGGACGTCGACATCCGCAAGCCGGCGACACACGATTTCGGCATCAAGAGGCTGGAGCACTCGGCTACGACCTCAATATCCGACGACGAGGAAGACGACGACTACGATTCGGACGACGAACAACGGCCCGAGACGACAGCAGGCCAGGCTGGGGAATCGAGTGCCACTGGCGCGAGGGGGGTGCTGGCAGCGGATATCGAAGACCAAACAGCCGACCGGCCAACCGACGACACCTATCTGTATGACTCGGAAGACGAGGACGATGAGGACAGGCTCGAAGAAGCGCGGCGGGTGGGCGGTTGGACATACTTTCAGACGCGCCTCTCCACGTCGCTCAACTCGGTTGCGCGCGGAACCTGGTGTTTATTTAAGGCCCTCGTCCCGCGGCCGCGCGCGACCGAGGTCCCGCGCAACGCGAGGCTGCAGGCACTGCTGGGGACCGGTGAGATACAGCAGCGGAGGTTTAAGGCACCAAAGGGCAAGAAGATTTATGTGCCTGTGCGCGTCGAGCCGAAGGTTTACTTTGCCGCCGAGAGGACGTTCTTGGGATGGGTAAGCATGCACTTCCCCCTTTTCTTGGTGACCATGCTAACATGACTTCCACAGCTCGAATACTCAATCTACATTGGTACCATCGCGGTCACGCTGCTCAACTTCAGCACGCAGCAAGGCAACAGGGCGTCATTCGTCGCCGCGGGCGCCTTCACCCTGCTGGCCGTGCTTTCGCTGTGCTACGCAGTGGTCATCTACCTGTACCGTAGCAGCGCCATCCGCACCCGCCGCGTAGCGCGGTACTATGACAAGTGGGGACCGAGCATCTTGTGCGCGGCACTGTTTGTCGCAGTTGGGCTGAACTTTGGATTTGAGGGCAAGAGCCGGCGGTTGTGGTAGGATCTCGCCTGTGGGCTGTTGTGTTGGTGGGGAGAATGTCCAGGGGCGCTTATGGGTGACGGCTTTTGCTATTCTGGTCTTGGGGGTTTCGTCTTGTTCAGTAAACATCCGGAGCGAGGCCATCATTTTGCATAATCAGATAGACTGTATCTCTATGTCTCAGCATCACCACATTGGACACTTCGTATGTCCAAAGTCCCCGAATAGTATCCGGCAGCTTCGGCGACTAAGACGACGCCCCAGGATCTCCACGTCCCCACGAGCTGGACTCGCCCCGGACCCCCTCATCTGATGTTCCGAGGCAAGCTGAAACCCGCATCACCGAGATCCCCCATTCCCCAATCAGGAAGAGGGTGATTTTGATTTTTTTAGCAGACCTGCCATCCCAGGAAATCGCCCCGTCTGGCCACGGGGCCTTGGCGATGTCGTGATCCGGGCCCCCACCCGGCGACCCAGCCGCCCCGGCGCGAGCTGAGCCGGAGGTGCCCGGCAGGGGTCCTATGCGACATCGGACGTTTTTTTGTGATCACACTGCACTCTTCGCCGTGTTGACTGTTTGTGGTGTTGTGTCGCGAGCCGAGAATACGCGGCAGTGACCGTCTTACTTCCACTCACTCGCTCACTCACTCACATACCTCACCTACTGCCTCTCACTCACTGGAACACAAACCATCATTCTTTTCCACATATCGACTCCCAAATCCACAGAAGACACAGACACGATGCCCGTCAAGCAAATCACCACCGAGCTGGGCCACTCTCTCCCCCCAGAGGCCCCTCACAACATCACCTTCCACATCCCCGGCTGGGCCACCGCCAAAGCCCTCCGCCGCGGCGACCCCGAGCTGATGAGCAAGCTCTCCTCCATCTACCCGCGCTTCAAGCCGTGGTGCGAAGTCCGCCAGGTTCGTACCCCCACCTCCACCTATTTCTCAACCATACTAACCCCCTTCTCAGCTCGCCACCCTCCTCCACCCTTACCTCTCCTCCCCCAACCCACCTCCTCCTCCTCTACACACACCCCTCACTCCCCACCACAGCCCTCACGCACGCCCTCTCCCCCTTCCGCACCCCTCCCACCGCATCCCCCTCCGACCTCCTCTTCCGCGCCGTCGACATCCCCTCACCCTCCCCGCCATCCGAACCAGACGGTGATATCTACGGTAATGGCGAGGTTGTGAGACTGTATATCGTTGCGTACCCCGCGGATTTGGGACCGGGCGTGGTGGGCGTGTGGCAGAATTTCGGGGTGGGGTTTCAAGTCGGTTGGCGGCGGGGTTGATTCCTGGGGTTGAGAGGGGAGGTGGGGTTGTGGATTGGAAGGTGGATGGGGAGGGGTTGGGGTGGTGCCGAAGGTTTTGAAGAGGGGAATGGGAAGGTGAAGGGTTGCCTGTGGGGAGGGGCATAGGGAGTTGAGGAGGAGGATTTCTGGGTTGGTGGGGGTGGGGGAAGTGTGGGGAGGGGATGTGTGGTTGTATCCGACGGGGATGGCGGCGGTGTGGAGGATGTTTGAGGCTGTTTCATAATAGTTTTCATTTGTTTGAGGAGAGTGAGGGGGATGAAGCATTTTGGGAAGGTTGAGGAGAATGAAATGTGGAGGGAGTTGGAGGAGTGGTTGGAAGGGAGAAGAGGGAGGGAGGAGGGTGTCGTTTGTGTTTTGCGAGTTTCCGAGTAACCCCATCTTGGTCAGCGTGGATTTGAGGAGGTTGAGGAAGATTGTACGTTGTTCATTTTCAGAAGTTACTCTTACGGCGGCTGACTGACCTTTCCAGGCCGACAAGTACGACATTCCTGTGGTGGTCGACGACACAATCGGCTCGTTCTGCAACATCGACGTCTCCCCAGTAGCCGACGTGATCCTCACCTCCATCACCAAGTCCCTCTCCGGCTATGCCAACGTATGTCCCCTTCACCCCATTCCCTCCCCACCCAATGACTAACCCCCTCTCACAGGTAATGGGCGGCAGCCTCACCCCTCCCCACCTCACCTTTCTACACCCCTGAAGGACACCCTCACCACGCAATTCATAAACGAATACTTCCACCCCGACGCGGCCACCCTCCTCACCAACTCCCAATCCTACCTTGCCCGCTCCACAATCCTCAACCGCAACGCCCTCACCCTCGCGACCTACCTTCACGCCCACTCCCAACAAAGCCAAACCACCCCGCACTCCCCCTAACCCGCGTCCTCTACCCCCTTCACCCCTGACCTCCCCAACTTTACCACCCCTCATGCTCCCCCAACCCATCCCAAAACTTCACCCCGGCTACGGCTGCCTCCTCTCCTAGAATTCACCTCCCTCCCGTCGCCCAGGCCTTCTACGACCACTTATCCGTATTCCACGGGCCACATCTCGGAGCCCACCACACGCTGGCCTTCCCTTCAACGATGCCATCTGGGGCGCGACACCTGAGGGCGCGGCATACGTGGCGACATACGGGGCCAAGGCGGAGCAGGTGCGGATTAGCGTGGGGCTGGAGGAGGAGGGGAGTTGATTGATACGTTTCAGGCGGCGTTGGATGTTGCGGAGGGGTTTGGAGGAGGAGATGAGGGGGTGGAGAAGGGGAGGGAAGGGGGAATAAAGGGTGAGGGGAGAAAGGGTGGTGGCAGGGATGGAAGATGAAAGGAGGGGGGAGTACTGAACTGATGGACGAGGCTGGAGAAAGACACAGAAGAGGGACAAGACTCTTTTACAGATACAGGTGTTGATACACGATAGTAAAAATGGGTTAACGGCAACTATCTATGCGAGGGCGCTAGGTAGCCAGCGGCTAGCAGCAGTGCGTACAAAACGTCTGACAATAAACCCAACATGCCAGCAACTCGGCAATCCATCAACGCTGCTTCTCTGTGTATGTCCTGTTAGTCCGAAAGCCAGTGACCATGCCCTCTGAGCAACCAAAAGCCTTGGAATAGCGGCTATGTTCCCATGGCAGATCCATCGAGACCGAGATCTCTCCCAGTGCGCTCTAAGCGCAACCCTCACAATACGCCCAAACAGACAGTCCTTACAGAACGTTTAACAACCCTTCTGGCCACAGTACCCCGTGTCAACCCTCGCCCGCGAGATGCTCACTTGTAGTTTTCGGGGTGCAGGATGCCGTGCATGTTGCCGTTCTTAACACGGTGCAACGTCAGCGCGGCAATTAGAGCAGCACCCACACCGCTACCGTCCTCGGCGGCCAGGATCTCAATTGGGTCCTCCTCCTTGAGGTTGGTCTTTGCGGGCCAGTCGAGAATCTCGCGCAGCGCCACGGCACCGCGGGCCTTGAAGTGTGGGTACTTGTTGAAGACGGAGCCGTCAGCGCCAACGTGGCACGACTTGTAGCCCTTCTTCTTGCAGATGGCGGCGACGCCGCAAGCCGAGAGGCGAGCAGCGCGGGTGCCGATCAGCTCAGCAGTGCGGCGGATGAGCTCAAGCTCTGGCAGGTTGGGACTGATGTTCAGCTTGTTCTGGAAAAGCTCGAGAGTCTCAGACAGATTCTCCCAGGGGTCCCTGTGACTGGATTAGCGGAATCACCTCGAACATTTGAAAGCACACATACTCTTCAATGGCAGACAGGAAAGACGAGTCCAGAGAATAGGGTTTCCGGAGCTTGGAAATGTCCTGGCCAGCAAAGATGTGGCAGTCATGGTTCTCATGCAGGTCAACCATGATGAGGCGGAAGATCTCGCCAAGGTAAAGCCCGGCGATCATCTTCTCAAACGTTTGCTGACCGGGACGCGGCGAGTCCTTGTCAATGATGATGTCGTAGGGGGTCCGGGGAAGGACCTTGTGCTCGTTGTCAAACGCGCCCCATTCGCAGTTGATGGCCATGGGCGTGTCGGCCGGGAGGTTAAGGTGAGACAGCTTAGGAATCGACCCGCAGTCCTCCATGTATGCAGCGTTACAGCCAGTACCAAAAATACAACCGATTCTCATCTTCGGGTCGGTGTAAGCCGAGGCAATGAGCGTGCCCGTCGTGTCGTTGATCAGGGCGGTCAGCTTGATGGGGACGCCCTGGAACTGTTAACAAGGTCCCGCTGAACTGGCATGGGAACGCGTCCACTTACCCGCCGCAAGAGAGCAGCCTCAAACATGGGGACGACATTATGGCCCTCCACACCAGCAATATCAAAACCCTTGGTCCAGCGCTGCAGGATTCCCTCGTCGATGTAGTTTTGGGTGGCGGGGTACGAGAAGGTGAATCCCAGCGGGATCTTGTCGAGCTTGGATGTGTCGCCATGGTGAGTCTCAATGAACTGCAGCAGGCAGTCGGCAATGTACTCCCACAGCTCGTCGGCGTCGCCGGTCTTGAGCTCTTCGGGCATTCGGTACTTGGATTGGATAATATCGAATTCAGACTTTTGCTCGGTGAGCGTGACCTCGCACACGCGGAGATTGGTGCCGCCCATGTCGAGAGCCAGATAGGTGCCGGTCTCGTGGCCAGACGGGTAAGACATAACCCATGTTGGGTTCATGGGCTGTTACCGGGAGTTAGTCGGTGCCGCAACCATCTTGTAAGAGTAAAGACTCACGATGCTGCCTCCCTTGCGGCTTAAGCCTGTAGATGGTTAGTGAGGCGTTGGGCCGACTTCCGAGAGCTAACTCACCCTTTTCGAGCTCATTGACAAAGTGATCCGTAATTTCCTTCAATTTGGCAGTGCCAATGGTGAACTGCTCCTCCAAGTGTTTGATCTCGGTGAGCAGGTCCTTGGGGGCGTCGACTAGCGAGCCTACAGCCATGGTTAGTTGGGATGAGGGCCGTTGGCTCCCCGTGCCTTGCGCTCGCGGCTGAATAGGTTGGTGTGGTCGTTGCGATGATAAGGAAAGCGTCTAAGACAGAGGGCGCGGGCGGTTGTTGTGATGGTCGGGGAAACGCAAGATCCTCAGCTTTCCAAATGTTGCCATTCCGACAACCTGAAGATCCCAGCAAAAGAAATAACAGTCGGTCGACTGCTGGAGGGAGGCTGCCAAGGATGGGGTGGAGAAGAAGATCGGACGAAAACAGAGATGACAGAGGGAGGGTGATGTCACAAGGCGGCTTGATAACCAGTTTATTTATCGAAGGCCAACCGTGAATGCCGACGTTTGTTCTCCTTTCCCAGGTGGCACACAACTTGGGCAGTTGAAGAGGGAAACCAACCGCGGGGTCAAGCAACCCTTTCAGAGGAGGGTAGGACAAAGACAGGAAGTAACTGCCGCGTGTCCCGAGTGTGGTAGTGTCCGATAGCAGGCGCGTCCATTTGGGAGCTTTCATGTGCTTCTTCTCAAAGCTGAGGAAGGAGGGGTTGGCACGGGGCAGGAGGGGTGAATGAAACCACATCTCACTCACCGGTGCCCTTCCTAGAGGGGGGCGGCTTGGGACCGAGACCAACCATGCTGGGCTGTGATCACCGTCTGTCAACTATGGTCGTGAGACGTTTCTAGATGTTGTGGGAGCTCGTTTGAAGCTTTCTCTCGCACACTCTTGTTGTGCTGCTGACTGAGACCGACTCCGGACCTTCCAGGCGATGTCGTCAACACAACAAGGATGCCTCACTTGGCAAGAACCTAACACAAGGAAGACCCTCCTGACCAGAAGAGGCATAGCGTCACCACCCCGCGCTCCTCAGCACGTGATGGCGTGTTGTGATGGCATGGGGGCTTAGCTTAGGTGTGGGGGTGAGCTGCCGCCTGCTCTTCACAAAACAAACAAGACTGGAGAGAGAAGAGCCAGGTTGAGGGAATCTCGATACGAGGAAGCAGTCTCAGACTTTCACATGTCTAACCCGTTATATTTTTCTTTATAAACATTCTCGTCCATTCGAAACATTCATGCTGCTCAGAGAAATCCATCTCGACATACTCCTCAGTCAACATCTTCACCGCCCGGGGCGTCATCTCCGTTTGCCTAGCTAGGTCAGCATCATGAAGACGGCCAGGGGTGGTCCTAAACTTACCAATTTGAGAAAACCGACAAGATCATAACCGCCGGCCGAGCAATGTCAGCAATGATATCAACCATCGGGATGTCGGGGCTGATCGAGACGACCACACTCCCGTCGTCCACCGCGAGCCATGCCCGCGGATCATCGAGGACGGTGATGCCCGCCTCTCCCAAGACTTGTTCGTCAACGGACGTGTATGCTGGGTCCTGAGCGAAGCATCTGATCTCGGGAGATCCCTCTCTCTCGGCCATGACGACGTCCCGAACTTCCAGGATCAGTGAGTGCTGGGACAAGCTGGCTTTGTTCCTGTCCTCGTATTGACGGCTCATGCTGCTACACCCAAAGGCCACGACGTTTCTGATGTGGGGGATGATGCAACTCGATGTGAGGATTGACCTGAGACGGGCAAACTGTGCGCTTTCTGCCCAGAACTCTCGCTCCCGCTCGAATCTGGCGCGGGCCGTGTCGTAGTCCGCGGGGACGACTGTTTCTGCCACTTCGCCCGTCTCCACGTGCCGGTATTCAGTAGCTTGGAGGACGCTGACAGAGAGATAGACCCGGTCAGGGATATCATTGAGCTCCGGAGATGTCAGGTACTCCAGGGCATAGTAATCGAGGGCTGGTTTGGTCCTGGCGTACTTTGGTCAGCTGGCTGATCTTGGACTTTCCTCTGATCAACGGCCATACTTGACAACTTTGTACGGGGGGCAGATCTCGAATTCACTTCCGACATTGACGTTAAACCGGACCATGGTCCCATCGAGGGCCGAAAGTGTCACGCTCTTTGCGGGCTCATTGACGTCGAGGCAGCGGTCGAACTGTTCCACGGCGCTGCGGAAAACGTCCTTGGAGAAGAAGGGGATGCCTTTGTCGTACTTTGCTTGGATCAACTGCCGCGCCTTGACAAGCATACTCTCCCGCGCTTTTTGGTCGAAAAGCAAGTGGGACTGGCTTGGTGCTTCGATGTCAGCGGCGACATCAAATTCTCGAAGGGTGCCATCTTCACTGAGACAGGAGAGATATGGAGGAACTGGGGGCTCAAGATCGGAGGGCTGTTCCATATCTGCGTCGATCTTCTGCTTTTTACTATCGTCAGTAACTCTTTGAGAAAGACAGCGCAGGATATCAAAGACAGAGCAACGGAGAAGAGGGGGTGAAAATTGAAGACAGTAAGTCAGTCGGTTGGTTGGGGGCCAGGCAGCATCCATTCTCCTCGGTCCCAGCCAACCTGAACATGGTGCAAGTCGCATTTCCAGATTAGACTGTCTAACTGAATCCAGAGCAGATCAATAACAATGGCCGTGCCATGGCATGCCTGCTGTCTTCGCATATGCTTCAATTTCAGTTTGGATGAAACCAAGGCTCAATTTCTCCTCCATCAATATTTGTCGATTCATGCTGGGACAGTTTCATAGCGCTTGTCCATTCCCATTGCCAGGCACTGCTTCCAGGGAGCATGCTCAGTTCAAACAATTCCTGACCTTCAAGTGGGGCATCAGCTCTCTGATGAGACCAATTGCGAGCTCCAGCCTGCCCCATCATGCAGGGTGGACAGGGGTCTTCCGGCAACGTAAGCTTTTCGAGAAGCGGCAGCTGCCACAGAGTGCAGAAGGCCACGGTGATGGTCCCGTCGACAGTCCAGAAGGGTGCCTCACCACCAACGACCAACCCGACCCTTGCCCTCCCGTCGCTCGTTTGCCCGTGCTGTGATCCCTCAATTGGCGGGCACAGACGTTGATGAGCGTTTTGCCGTCCTCTCCTTCACAATGAAGACGTCGGCGGTCTTCTCGGCCTTCCTCTCGCTGCTGTCGCTCTCGTCAGCGTCGAGCTCAGAAGCCAGAGACAACAAGAGCAGCTCCACAAGCACCACCCTCCCGGCCACCTTCACGCCGCCACAGGTCTTCAAGAACGCCAATCTAGTCCACATTATTTCGGTCGAGAAGAACTACGTCAAGGAGAACATCAATGTGCTGGTAGAGAACATCGACAAGGCGCCCCAGGATGAGTACTTCGTGCCCTTCACGGCCGACCAGATGTCGCGTCTCGGCGGGGTCGAGGTGAAGGATCGCAAGGACACCACCGCCGGCCCATTCGTCGCCACTGCGGCTGAATTTGACCAGGAAAGGTTGGTTGAACCATGGGATTCTCTTTGCTCCAGCTGCTGACCGCCGCAGTGACATCCAGTACCTCCGCATCCACCTCCCGAAGCCCCTTGCGCCCGGCGCGCAGCAGACCCTCGGCATCAGCTACTACCTCCTCAAGGCCTACAAGCCGCTCCCCGCCTCGATCAAGCAGGAGGAGCAGCAATACCTGTCCTTCTCCTTCTCCGCCTACTGCCCCTCGGCCTACACGACGACCAAGCAAAAGACCGAAGTCAAGTTCCCGTCCGCCGCCATCCCCGACT
Organism: Collariella sp. IMI 366227; assembly: GCA_027946355.1. Lineage (NCBI taxonomy): Eukaryota > Fungi > Ascomycota > Sordariomycetes > Sordariales > Chaetomiaceae > Collariella > Collariella sp. IMI 366227. Next base: position 1,555,207 of record JAPEUS010000008.1, read on the forward strand.
ACACCAAGCTCCCGGGGAGCGGCGACGTGGCCGAATTTCCGCAGAAGCAGGGCTCCAAGCTGACGTACGGCCCGTTCGGCGAGAAGCCCGCTGGCGCGGCCCAGCCCGTCAGCGTGCGCTTCGAGTTCAACAAGCCCGTGACGCACGTTTCGCGCCTGGAGCGGGACATTGAGGTCAGCCACTGGGGCGGCAACGTGGCGTTCGAGGAGCGCTACACGCTGCACCACCGCGGCGCCAATCTGTCTTCGCTCTTCAACCGCGTCAAGTGGCAGCAGTCGCAGTACTACCAGCCCACCACGTCCGCGCTCAAGGAGCTCAAGTTCCCGCTCCGCGTGGGCAGCGAGGGTCCGTATTATACCGATGTCATTGGCAACGTCTCGACGTCGCGCTTTCGGAGCAACAAGCGCGAGGCCCTGCTTGAGATCAAGCCCCGGTATCCGGTGTTTGGCGGGTGGAAGTACCCCTTTACCATCGGCTGGAACTCGGACGCCAAGAATTTCCTCAGGAAGACGGCAACTGGCGGCTTTGTTCTGAATGTTCCCTTCCTTGAGGGCCCGCGCCAGCAGGAGGGCGTCGAGTACGAGCAGGTGCAGGTCCGGGTTATCCTGCCCGAGGGCGCTGAGTACGGCCCCCTCTTTTCTGAATTCTTCAAGTTCTGTATCGCTGACATGCAGTCCAGGAACGTCAAGTACCACACCACGATTCCCGCTCAGTCCATTTCCTCAGCCAACATCGAGATGCACAAGACCTTCCTCGACACCCTCGGCCGCACCGCCCTGATCATCAACGCGCGCAACCTGGTCGACGATTTCCGGGACCGCGAGCTGATCATTACATACGACTACCCGCTGATGGCCAGCCTGCGCAAGCCGCTGATTATCTTTGGCAGCGCCATTGCCGTCTTTTTCAGTGCCTGGGTGATTGGGAATTTGGAGTTGAAGTTTGATGCGAGGAGGAAATAGATGAGGTATGGTGGGTATGTTGTAAGGAATAATAGAATATGGGTCTCCTTTTACTACTGTGTATTTTGTAAGTATTCTGTGTCATCTCGTGGGTAGGAAGAAAAGCATTGGGATGGTCACTGTGGAGTGGAGCTGCTGATGATTGTGGTGTTGAAAATGTTTGTCTGTGGACTCGCAGTACATCTCAACCAGCAAGGTTCGATGGTGTAGTTGGTTATCACGTCAGTCTAACACACTGAAGGTCTCCAGTTCAAGCCTGGATCGAATCAAGCAAGCAGAGGAACCGGGTAAATCCGGATCTTCAATCTTTTAGTCTGGGATTGGCCGTGGTGGATGTCTGTGGACCCAAAGAGCCGACCCCTTTTTATCTCCCTTTCGCTACAACCATCAGGACCCTGACTCTTGATCAAGGGTCTGCTGCAAGCTGACGTCTTCACGGGGCTTGCAGCACTTGACTGCTTCAGCCCTGCGAACCGTCGTCATCTGAACACCCATCATGGTCTTGGCCACGAGGAAGACAGTTCCGACTGGTTGTCGCAGCAGCTCAGGGGTGTTGCCCTGCCATGCGTCAAACCCCCCTTGGCTAGGGGAGCAGCTGTCAATTCTTGTTTTATTGGCGGTGTAGCTGACCCGGGAAAGACCATATGTAGATCATATCGACTCGCTTCTGAAGTTCTAAGATATCCCATCTCCAAACATACATCTTGAGTCTTGCATTGTAAAAATCCCAACAACATTCACACTCTCCCACCATTCATCCACCCAACTCCTCTCTCAACCCACCTACAAACAACAACAAACAAAACAACCACCCACCCAAAATGTGCTTCGGAAACCCCCCAACCGAGAAATACTACTACCACGAGGAAATCACCCCCGTCCGGCCGCGCTACCACGACCACCATTCCCACTATGTTTCCGGCAGCCACAGCCACTCACACCACCACCACCACCATTCTCACAGCCACTCGCCCCGTGCAAGCTATTCCAGCCATAGACACTATTCGCCGAGTCCGAGGACGAGTGTGACGAGCTACAGGGCAAGTGTGCCGGTTGTTTATAGTAGGAGATGAGGGTATTCGTCAATGGAGGAGAGGGGAAGATGGTGTTGTGTGCCATTTCTTGCTTGCTTGAGAAGAGTGATGGCCGGATTACGTGTGGATTGATGGGGTTATCTACAAATGGGCAATGATAGGAGGGTTTATGAAGGAGCATTTTCTGGTTGAAGGCGTTTAGGTCAGGGGGGAGGTTCCTTTCTGTTGGATGAGAACACCAAGGGCAACTTACATTTAGGTTATGAATTTATGAGACGATGATCACGTACGAAACTCGATTTGAGTTCACACAAACAATTGCTTCTGCCACAGCATCAGACTGCGAAGAGAGGAGTTTCGGGGAGCATGTGATGGAGGGTGGAAGCTGGAAGCTATGACGTCACTGAACCTGTTGGTTCGCCCAACTATCTCACTTTCGCATGACGGGCGGTTTCAGGTTCAATGGAAGCTGGGTTTAGAATGTGACATTACGTCGCTAATGGAATGGTTGGATGGACTGGGGCAATTACTGACCGAGATAGTCTTGGGAGGTGTGGCTCGCTGGAAGAATCGCCTGTGTCTGGCCTCCTCTTCCCAGTGCCAAGTTCCTGGATTCAACACCACCGCGACAGTTCCCCTTGTTCCGAGTAAGAGTCCTGGCTTGTTTACATGCCCAGACAACCAGAGTCGACATAAGCCTTTCGTATCAAACCCCTAGATACTTTGATTTTGAATTCCTTCGTATTGCTTTGAGCCCTAGAAGACTCCATCCCGAGAACTGTCGCATCAACAGCGAGAGCACCTACCTCAAGACATTGGCATCTAGGAAAGAGCCAGCTATCACAGCCGCCAGCACTTGCCCATTCTCCTCTTTCTAATCATCAACAGCAGTCCCTCGTAAAACACCAGCCCACCATGATGTAAGCTTCCAATCCCAAAACCCCAGATCCCACCCATATTATTCTCTTCACCACCATGTCACGACGCAGCGCTGAAGGGAACCGCTTCTCCCTCTCTGCCCAGTGGTACTCACCCTAGCATCCCATTCCTCCCACCCTCTCTCTTGCCCCGCCTTCAAACCTCCAACTAACCACACCCTGCCCCCATCCAGGAACCGCGGCCAAAACCACAAGCCCTTCTCCCTTTCCTCCCTCCGCAGCCGGCCCACCCAGCCCGACCTCTCCAAGCGTCTCCACCGCCTGATCAAGTCCTCCAACCTGCTCATTCACGCGCACTCCTCCGCCGCACGAGAACGCCTCTCCATCGCGACGCAACTCTCCGAGTGGGGCGAGCACCAACAACAACAAACCTCCTCCCCCAATAGTGCTGGGGGTGGGGATGAGGCAGTGTCGGACGTAAGCGACAAAGTCGGGGTGCTGCTCTCCGAGCTGGGCGAGCAGGAAGATGCATACGCGGGGCGGCTGGAAGAGAGTAGGAGGGTGTTGAAGGTGGTGAGAGATACGGAACGGAGTGTGGCGCCGAGCAGGGAGGGGAAGAGGAGGCTTGTGGAGGAGATTGGGAAGTTGAAGGGCCGGGAGCCGCAGAGTGCGAGGCTGGTGACGATGGAGCAGGAGTTGGTGAGGGCCGAGGCGGAGTGTTTGGTGGCGGAAGCGCAGGTGGGGAATGTGGTATGTTTTCTGGTTTCTTGTTGTTTGGTTACTCTTTTTGAGAGAGGGGATGGGGGAACGTGGGGTTGGTAGTGATGATGTTGTGTCAGAGAGACAAGGAGGGAAGAGAAGGCTAACCGGGAGACAGACACGCCAAAAGCTCAAGGAGGCGTACACGCTCGAGTTCCTTGCGACCATCGAACGCGCCGAGAAGCAGGTCATCCTGGCCCGGCACGGGCTGAGGCTACTGCAGCTGTTGGACGACACGCCCGTGGTGCCCGGAGATGTGCGGCCGCCGTACGCACACGCATCGCAGGCGCGGCAGATCCTGAACGACGCCGAGGACGATCTGAGGGAGTGGCGGTTTGACGGGGGAATGATTTTCGGTGACGATGCCAATACCGTGGTTGCCGACACCTCGACGTTGGCGCTGGAGAAAGGGGTGGATAAGGGAAAGGGGAAGCAGAAAGATGAGGTACAGAGGGGGAGTGCTGAGACAGATGGTGGGTTGAGCGCGAGAATTTGAGCTGGTAGACAGGGTGGGTGATGGGATGGGACGGTTTGTTGGGAACTCTTTTGAACATTATACCTAGTCTGCGATAGTTACCCCATGACATGCGTTGTATTGACAGAAAACGATGAAAACCCACACATACGCCCATAAGTGAGACACGCAAACCTTCTATTTCCGTACCATCCCATCATAACCTTAAACACTCGCCGTCACCCTCCTAATATTCTTCCTCGCTCCCTCTCCGCTAATCATCACCGCACCCTCCATCTCCAACGTCCTCATCACCTCTGCAAACTCCCCAGGCTCAATCGGCACGCCCGCACCCTCAGCAAGCCTCCTTGCCGCCTCAGAAAACTTCACACTGCCCCCACCAGCGGTCATCTCGTCCAACAACCTCACCACCGCATCCTTCATATCCGCCTTCTTCTTCCTCTCAGCAGCACTCGTCCCCTCCGTCAACAGACTCATATCAATCCTACCCTGCGCATCAGTCGCGGCCGTCTTGAGCGCCGTCTTGATCAGGCGCACGGCCTCGCGCACGTCGTCGGCCGTGACCGTCTCGGACAGGCGCATCTTGGCGTGCGCCTCGGCCAGCCGGATCATCGACTCGAGCTGCCGCGTCGTGGCCGTGATGCGCTTCTCGGCGGCGCGTACGTCCTGTCCCAGTTTGCGCATCTCGACGTAGGCGTCGACGAGCTCGCGGCCCGCGGCGGGCGTGATGGTGGGGTGGATGGTGGTGCGGGCGTAGGAGATGTAGGAGGTGAGAAATTCGATGGGCTGTGGGGAGGGGGAAGGTTAGAATTTGGTTGTGAGAAAGGAAGGGTGGAGGTGGGCTTACCAGGATGTCGGCGTTGGTTTGGGCCGACTCGGGCTTGTCCTCGAGGTACATGGACAGCAGATGGCGCGCTAGCCGCTGGTCTGCCTTCTCGTCGACACGGTCGAGGATGAGGTAGACCAGATCAAAACGGGACAGTAGCGTCGGCGGCAGGTCGATGTTCTGCGGGACGGAGAGGTCCGGGTTGTAGCGACTGCCGATGGGGTTGGCAGAAGCGAGAATGCTTGTCCTGGCGTTGAGCGTCGTGATGATGCCCGCCTTGGCCACCGATACCGTCTGCTGCTCCATCACTTCGTGCAGAACGGAACGGGTGGAGTCATTCATCTTGTCGAACTCGTCGATGCAGCACACGCCTCCGTCAGAGAGGACTAGCGCACCGGACTCGAGAACCAGCTGCCGCGTCTCGGGGTCGCGGGTCACGTAAGCGGTCAGACCGACGGCTGAAGAACCCTTGCCGCTGGTGTAAACGCCGCGGGGCGCAATTCTGTGAATGTACGACAAGAGCTGCGACTTGGATGTAGACGGGTCGCCGCACAGCAGGACGTTGATGTCTCCGCGGTACTTGGGACTGGCGCCCTTCTCAAAGGTCTTGTTGGTGCCGCCGAATAGCTGCAGAAGAATGCCCTTTTTGACGTCGTCCATCTCGTAGATCGAAGGGGCGAGCGAACGGGAAAGGAGGTCGTAGATGTCAGGGCGAGCCGCCGTCGCCTTGATCCTCTCTTCCTCTTCGGGGGTCACCTTCTTGATCTCGTCGAGGCTCTGGCCGCTGACGTGCGCCTCTTCCTCCTCGGCAAGCTCCAGAGTCGACGGGTCCACGCCCATCCTCTTCCTGTCGACCTTCTGCACGTGGACAACGTCGACATACGTCTTGTGCACGCTCTTGACCGTCCTCATCCGCGGGTTAACACGCACCGGAGTGACCTTGTAGATGCCGGTAAGCTCGACACGGTCACCGGCCTTGCAGAAATCGACCAGCTCGTTGTAAACACAGACAGATACGGAGTGGGGCGTCTGGCCAGCGGGCACGGCATCGGGGGTCTCCTGTAGCTTGATGACCTGCTTGTCCTCGAAGGCGCAGCGGTTGTGGATGATCTGCATCGAGTTCTTCTGCTTGCAGCGAGCGCGGGGACACTCGGTCGGCTCCCGAATCTTGCCGCGGTCAAGGTCAATGGCGACGGAGTGACCGCATACGCTGCATTTGAAGAAGGCCTGCTTCATGTCAGGGATCACCGGGGTGGCGCGGATGACAAGGCCCTTGATGGAGATGAGCTTGTCCATATCGGAGGGGTTGAGGTCCCGCAAGTTGATGGACTTGTCCAGACCCCACGGGCGAACCAGATACTGCTGCTTGATGACCTGGTCCTCGAGGGTCAGCTGCTCCCGCTGATTCGGCCGGGGAGTGGGTGGATCCTCGCCACGATCCGAGCTGGGGAAGCCGAGTTCAGAGCTCTGGGAAGCCTGGGGGGCGGGGGCGGAAGTGTTCTGCGAGGCTGCCCGCTGGCTAACCATCTCTGCCTGCGCAAGCTCGATCATGCAGTCGTGGACGCACTGATCCATTACGGGAATGATCTCAGTTGGGTACGCCTGGCACTGGTGCCACAGCTTCACAGTCCGAGGGTAGGCCTTAAGATCGCGGAGATCCAGATAGAGCTTGTTCGTGCCGAGAAGCAGCATGTTCTCCATGGCTTCCCAGTACGTCTTCGAGTTGGCTTCGTCGTTCCCCATCGTGTCGGCCTCAGAGGCGCCATCTGCCCACATGCGGTATTTCCTGGTGAAGTTCTTGAGGAAGTCCCTAAACGAGGCGAACGAGTCCTCAAGCGAGACAGTCGTGCCCCAGACAAGGCTCTGGCTCGGCCCGCCGAGGGCTTCCGCTTCCGAAGTCTGAGGATTGTTGTTTGCAAATGAGGCGGCGTCGGAGCCAAGGGTGGAGCCGTCACGGACGACTCTGCCGGCGTCGTCAAGAATAATGCGGCGGGGCATGCGCGGGGTCCGGATAACATCTGGGTTGATATCGCCTCGGTGGGCCCTGAGGTTGGCAGACCTTTGAGAGCTCACAAAGAGCGCACTGCTGTCGCTGCGGAGGTCGGACTGCTGGGTAAGCTGGTGGCCAGGACTTGAGCTGGGGTCGTAACGGATGGGAGACGAGTCTGCGCAGTTGGTCAGCCACTGCCCGGCATGTCATAGCAGCAGCGAGAAGCTCACCTCCGATGAGTGCATTGCTCGCGCGGGGAGTGCGGTCGCCGGCACTCTGTGTCTCTGTCTGCTGGCGCAGGGGCGAGCTGGGGGCATTGTGTGCGGTGCTCTGGCTGTTGCTCATCTGGCGCAGGGGAGAGGAAGCCCTGTTGGCGCCCGGGACAGGGGACGAGGACTGATAGAACAGCGGGCTGGAGGCCAGCTGCGACGACCTCGTCTGGCGGGGAGTCCTAGCAGCGGCATTGGAGGGGCCAGCCGGGGCGGGGCTGCTCTCTTGCTGGGAGGATCGTGTTGTCCGCCGAGGCGTCGCACTGCTCCTTGTTGATCTTTTGGACGGCGACGACATTGTGTTGGTTGCGGCTGTTTGACCAAATTCAATTGTCTCGTAGCAGCAGGTGTGTTGAAGGCGGGGTGGTGAGGGTGGTGAGGGTGGTGAGGTTGTCGGGTGTTGAGTGTTGATGTTGACAGGAGAAGCGGGGACCAAAGCAGCAGAGCAAAAGCAAGCTGAGCAACCCGAAAAAAAGCGACACGCGAAAGATCGCGTCTTGGGCCAACCACTTTACGCGTCAACAGGGGTCCGCAAAAAATCCATTTAAACCCCTGTACAGTACGTACCGGCAGCTGTGGGGCATTTTGAGGTCGAGCCACATCGCAGCGACTTCTCCACAACTTCAAGGAGCAGCACTCTGAGCCACACCAAGACCACCCGACACCACGATACCCGGCCATTGTGCCCACTCCGAGAGACCATTTGCACAGTTGAACACCATTGACGAGCCGAGACCACACAAATTGCCCAAAATGTCGCCGGGAATGTCGCTGTATAGCGTTAATGCTATCTGTACGTCCAGGCGCAACATCCCCTCCATCACTCCCCCGGCGCAAGCTAACGCCGTTGCCAGTAATCCTCTCCAGCGAGGACGGGTCGCGGATATTCACAAAGTACTACACACCACCTCACCAGGCCCCGAGCCACGCAGGAGCCTGTATGCGCCCCCACTAGATTCCCAACCCTCAGTCTCACCCCCTCGTCTCCCGAGTCAACACTGACACACACACGCAGCCCCCCGCAGCCTCCTCCAGCCCCTACCCCGACAAGACCGCCCAGATCCGCTTCGAGAAGGCGCTCCTCCAAAAGACAGCCAAGCAGACGGGTGACATCCTGCTCTTCGACAACCGGATCGTGCTGTACAAGATGGAGTCAGACGTGGCACTCTACGTGGTCGGCAGCCTCGACGACAACGAGATCCTGCTGTACAACGTGCTGTTGGCCCTGCGCGACAGCCTGCACCTACTATTCAAGCAGTCGGTAGACAAGCGCACCATCATCGAGAACTACGACCTGGTGTCGCTGGCCATCGACGAGATCTGCGACGACGGCGTTGTGCTCGAGACCGACCCCACCATCATCGTCCAGCGCTGCAGCAAGGCGCCCTCGCAGGATGTGAATCTGAGCCGTATCGACCCCTTCAGCGAGCAGGGCGTCAACAACCTGGCGCAACTAGGCAAGGCGAAGCTGACGGACTGGTTGCGCCAGGGGTTGTAGGTGTGTGTTAGGCATGGGGTTATGATATCAGTTTAGAATGTTTTCTGGCAAATGCAAGACAGGGTTATCTGGTCGTAGAATAGTGCAATAGGGTTCTGTTCATGTCTCTTGGGAGACTCTAATGCGTCTATCTAAGCCCTAATTTCTGATGCCGCCTTCCGGAGCCTGTTCATGACCGCCGCCGCAATATCATCACCGTCACTAACTCCCTCCACGAAAATGACATCTGCCCCGAGGCTGTCCAGCTCTCTAAGCGCCGCAAACAGGCCGTGCGCCACCCCCCTGACGTCCTTGCCCAGATCAACATCCAACAACCTCCCCGCCTCCGTCCCGTTTTCATCAACCAGCTTCCCCTCCTCACCACAAACCCAGCCCCGCATCCCCATTCACCTCCACTTTCTCTTGCCCCTCCCCAAACCAACGCACCTCAAACCCCCGCAACACCCCACCCCAGTCCTAATAACCCCCACCGTCTTCCCTCCTCCACCCCTCACCTCCCCCATCCACCCCCTCCTCTCCGCCCTCCACCTCAAACAACACAACCCTCGCCCTCGGACTATAATGCTTATACTTCATCCCTGGAGCCCTCGGCGCCCGTTCCCAATCTCACACCCATCTTTATACCCTTCCTCACCCTTCCACCCCTTACACCCCTGATCTCCTCCATCCCCACGCCCCCGGCCTTAACACTACCGGCGGATCGCACAGCCCATCAACTACCGTACTCTCCACCCCAACATCACAACTCCCGCCATCCAACACCAGCTCGATACGCCCCTCCAAATCGTCCCGCACGTGTTGCGCGGTGGTCGGGCTGGGGCGGGTGGAGGCGTTGGCGGAGGGGGCGGCGAGCGGGGAGCCCGTGAGGGCGATGAGGGAGCGCGCGAGGGCGGAGGCGAAGGTATGCGCGCGCCAAAGGTGGGGAGCGTGGCGGAGACTTCCGGGGCGAGGGAAGGGGTAGGGAGGGGAAGGAGGAGGGTTAGCGGGCCTGGCCAGAAGCGGGCGATGAGGGTGGTAGATTGGGGAATGGGGTCGGTTTCTGGGGTGATGGGAGTGGGATGGGGAGAGGAGGCGGCGGAGCATGGTAAGATCGCTGACGTGGATGATCAGCGGGTTGTCGGAGGGGCGGCCTTTGGCCGAGTAAATGCCCTTGACGGCAGCGGAGCGGGTGGCGTCGGCGCCGAGGCCGTAGACGGTTTCGGTGGGGAAGGCGACGGGAATGGAGGAGGTGCGGAGGAGGTGCGCGGCTTCGTAGAGGGGGGTAAGGGCGGCTTCGTTGGATGGTGATGGGCTTGTGCAGTTGGTGGTGCCGTTGGTGGTGATGGGGGATGAGGAGGGGACCTCCCATGTGGTGAGGTCTGGTTTGCCGTCTGGCATGATGGAAGCCCAGCGGCCGAGGGCGGACTCATCGTTGGCGGCGAGCGGCACTTTGAGGATTCGCGTCTTCATTTTTGCTGCTGCTGTGGTGTGTACAAGCCGGCAGGGCGTAGATAGTGGGGTTATAAGTCGAAGGCGAGGTGAGAGGTGAGAGTGAGAGTGTCGAAATGCAGCGGGCCAGCGCGCAGAAAACTGGAGCAAGGAAATGCCCGCCAGAGTGACCGCTGTGAAGTAGCCCGGTATCGATTGGAATGCGCGAGATGCAAGCTTTTTGCCCGTTTTGGCTGGTTGGATGAGATGTATGGTGAGGTGTAAGTTCAGTGTAAGTTGAGTCATGGAGAATTTTTTCTGTGGCCTCAAGTTGAGTCCAGACTTTGATCGCTGCCCGATTTTTGTCTCCATCAAACACTCAACGATCCTGTCGCCACAACATCAAACACGAAAGGGTCCATCTCTAAAAACTTATGAAATGTCATAAATAAACGGATTAATTCCTCCTTTAGAGCAATGGAGCCTTCCACCGCTTTAAAAAAAAAAAAAAAAAAAAAAGAACCAATCCCCCCCTCTACCCCAACGCCACGCTGGCTCACCATGCTATGTCTGTGTGATAATATATTATCCTCTCCATGCAACTTCATCAACATGAAACCATCAAAACTCATTCCCATATACCCATGAAATTAAGAACCCTCCCTTCCAACTTCACCCCTTCCTCACTCTCCCCTCAACCAGCATACCCAACCCCACCCCCTCCTCCCCGTCCTCACCGGCAGCGCCGAAACATACGCATTCGTCGCGCCCAACTGCTCCTGGAAACTCGCAATCAACCGCATCACCTCCTCCCGCACTTGCTCCCTGCCCGCCGCGCCGTGCATGACCCTCGCCGCCGGCGGCACCACGCTGCCTCCGGGTTGAACCCCTCCATCACCCCCAACCCCATCCCGCCGCGGACGAAACGGACCCGTTCATCGCTGCAATTCTGGGGTGCTGCAGTTGGGAATTATTGTTATAGTTGCTGTTGTTGACGCTGCTCTGGCTTGCGCCCGACCGGGATCGTCCCCTGGTGCGCGCCCGGCTGCGCCGGTCCGTAATGCTCATCATTGGTCCGGGCGGGGGGGTGGACATGCCGCCGCCGCTGCTGCTCATGCCCATGGTGAGGTACTCAGCCGCAGAGTCGTAGCCGCTGACTGAATAGCTGTCGTCGTCATAGCTGGTCGAGCGGGAGTGGGAGACGGAGCGGGAGCCGCCAAAACCGTTCGGGGCGCCGGCGGCGTTGTAATCGAGGGCCGAATGTTGGTGGGTGATGTCGTTATCTTTGGCGAAGCGGGAAAAGTCGCTGTCGTCTGAGACATAGATGGATGGTTCGCGCATGCCGATTTGTTGCGCTGTGGGTGGTTGGTAGAGAAGGGAGGCATGTTTTTCGAGGTCGAATGGGTTTGCACCGCCGATATCTGAGCCGGTTACTGATGCGACGTCCGAGTTGGCTGTTGATGGGCGGGCGAGCTCTGGCATGACGAGACCTTCGTCGAGGTCGATCAAGCTGCTCATAGAAGCACGGTTGTCTTGCCCTCCGGGAGGCATGAGATCGTAGGAGTCGGCTAGAAAACCAACTGGTTCGGTGGGGTGGTGAATAAGAGGGGGCCGCGAGATGGAATCGGATCGCCCCTCGTTGAATGGGAACTTTGACGTCTCGGGGTTGGCGGATGCCGGCGGAGCCATGGATGGGAACTTCCACTCCTGTGTTCGACGGTTGGGATTAAAGTCCGCGGGATCGCTCAACGGTGGTCTGTTAAAATCGTTGGCTTCGTCCATGTCGTCGTCGCTCGGAGCACGCATGCCTGCTCGGATAGTCGCCATGTCGACGAACTGAGAGAGATCACCACCATCATGGAGGGATGCGTCGAGATCAATGAGAGATTCTCGAGCAGTTGGGTGAATGGAGGCATCGAGGTCAATAAGAGATTCACGGGCGGATGGGTGGATAGATGCGTCGAGATCAATAAGGGATTCACGGAGGGTTGAATGGAGAGAATCGTCTCGAAGAGGGAGATCGGAGCTGGTCGACATGGGAGGAGGCGGAGCTCTGCCATAATATTCCCGCGAGTTGTCCTCGTAGTTGGAGATGGTATTGGGATCAAACACCTTCTCAAGTGGTGCCTTGAGAGGCTGTTGCAACTGCGGTGGAGGCCGCCGACGCTGCTTAGGCTTGGCCGGGCGGGAGGTCTGTTCGTCAAACTCGAAGTCGACGTTGGTGCCATAGACGTCGTAGACCGCCTGGGCATCCGTGTTCATCACCTGCCGGTCGAAGTCGATGGTGGTACTAAAGTTCCACTCGTCTTGGTTCATGCCTCCTGAAGGGTAGTCGGATGGCCCTTCGGCGCCAATCGGAGCGAACAAGGACCGTCTAATGCCTCCCCGTGCTTCCCACATCTTGTATGCCTTGACGAGGTTGGCGAGAGATACCGCTGGGTAGGCGTCACTGGTGTTGAAGATGTATGGATGGCGCTGGATCTGCTGAATGGTTGGTCGTTTCGCCGGATCTTCAACGAGACAAAAGGCCACCAGGTCCTTGATCTGATCCGAGTATTGATCGCCCTCCAGTCGGGGAGAGTGGTGCTTGATGTATTGGCCGAGCTGGTGCATGTTGAAGCCGGCGTTGGGAGGAAGACCTGACGCCATCTCGTACACCAGCGAGCCAAAAGCCCAAATGTCGACTGGCGTGCTGTAGGAAGGGACCTGGTCGAAGAGTTCCGGGGCCATCCAGTTGAGTGTGCCAATGAAAGTGGTACGCTTGTCCAATTTGGACTCGATAACGCCGGCAACGCCAAAGTCGCATAGCTGGACGCTGCCTGCCTCGGTGACCAATACATTTGCGCACTTGATGTCGCGGTGAATGATGCCCTCCTTGTGAACCCAATAAATGGCCTCTGCTACCTCTCGTAGGATCGGAATAATCCATTTCTCTTGCAGCCCGCCGGGTGTGGGCTTCATCAGAGTAGAAACACTTCCGCCTGCGCAGTACTCGGTGACCATCCACATGGCGTGACCGACTGGGAGGGCATCAAGAGTAAGGTTGATGTTTTTTGCCCCGCTGTCGCTGAGGAGCTTGAGAGCCGAGAACTCTTTCATGAATTCGCTGTATGTGTCGGCAAGCTTCGGGTTCATCGTGTCGCCTTCTTCGATGTTGATGATCTTGACGGCAACGATTGCTTTCGTCTTGAGGTCTGTTGCCTTGTAGACCCGACCGTAGTTCCCCTTTCCGATCAGCTCCTGGAGCAGATATGGAGGGACGTCTTTCCCTGCCCTGTTACATTCTTCCTCGACAACTGCCTGCATTTTTTTCGCATCTTCGACCGCCTTTTGTTTACTGGTGGAGAAGTCCGCGCCCCGGACCTGCAAGTTTGAGGCCATGGCGATCGGCGGGCGCAGTCTCTAGAACCGAACTAGTTGCGCGGGAGAAACTTTTGGTTGCCGGCAGGAGCGTTGTGCCGCGCGTCAGGCAGCGCGTCGGACGAAGCAGTGCCGGAGTTCTGGTGGCCGGCCGCAGAGTAAATCGACGACGTTGCGTCGACCAGTTGACGAATTTCGGCCTCAAGCGTTTCCTGGGCCAGGGCAAGACTGGCGGAGTCTTGCTGGGGATGTGGAGGAGAAGTTGCGGGTGCCGGGCCGATCACTAGGCCCCGAATCTGCGCCTCGAGAACTTCTTGAACCCGAGCCTCGTCCCACGGCTCCTCGGGCTCTTCTGTGTCGGCCTTTGCGACCTCGGTCTCTTTGGCTTCGTGATCGAGGCGGTCCTCAGAAATTCCCGGTTCGCTGTGACCAGTTAGCCCTCGCTTCTTGTTGAAATGATGAGATAATGAAAGGAGATGACGCTGGTCGAGTATGAAATGAAGAGAGAGAAACCAGTCGGTGCCATCCATCGAATCACTTGATCCTTACCAATCCTGGGGCAACGCAACCGTCTCCAACCAGCGAAGAACGTGCTGACCCTGCTCAGTGCACAGAAACCGCGGGTCAGGCGGGAGGGGGAGATTGGGAGGAGGGCGAGGGCGCTCCGAAGGGGGTCTAGTCGCTTGGAGCCGACCGTCGCCGCTGCCAACGTGGCGACGGGTCGAGGCACGCTCAACCTCACCGCCCTGCTCGCTCTGTCTTCCGCCCTGGTTCTCAGGGCGCTTGGTGGTCTGGTTCTCCATCTTGGTCAGCTCACTGCGCTTTCGTGGTTGATGGTTGGAGATGGGATTTCAATTTCGCAAGAAGAATTCAAACTCACTCAGTCAAAACAGAGATCACTGGCAAGCCCGCCGGGTACGGGGCTATGATGTCGCTGGCAGTCGTTGGCAGTCAAAAAAGTGGTGTGTGGTGAAGGTGGCCAATCTCGCGAGAGAAACAGATTCCGGACGAAAGAAAGTAGGACTTACTGGGTTGTTGACTGTCAAGAAATGTTAAAGACAGATAATGACACACCAAATTGTGAGGCATAGACTAACCACAAAATCACACCGTCGATGCTTTGTCGAAGTTCTGTCGACGATGCTGGTAGTGGTGGTGAGGCAAGTGACTACAAACACAGGCTAAGGAGTGGCATGTTGAGTGGACGATTTTCTCTAGCAAATACTCTTCCTAAATATCCTTTTATACCTGCCACCCTCAAAGTTTTCACCATGGTTACTACCTTGCATTTCAGGGCCTTTCTTCGTCCCAATTCATGGCACCCTTGACCTGCTGCTGCATGCACATCTCCCGCTCATGCAGGTCGTGGGTGTTCGGTGCCACAGCAAAGTGCAGAGCATATCACGATGCACTCTGGACAACCCCAGGTGGCAGAGTCTTCCCATGAGTCCCTTCCTACGAAGCCACTGCAAGTTTGGCAAAGACTTGCTAAAATCAAATGCCTTGCAACCACACACCATGACACTCAGCCTTTTCTCGATACTTCCATCAAGATTTCATACCCATCATCTCATTACTCTCGTTCGTCCCCTCCACCCTACCCCTGCCAACTCCCTTTCCAACCTCTTGATCATCTTCGCATGAATCCCTGCCCACCCATTCTCACACTGCCCCTTGACAATTCCAACCAACAGCCTCGAGCACCGGATTGTTATATCCTCCACTAGCTCCAACCCTGGTGGCATCGGCCCATTCCCCTTTCGATTCTCTCCCCCTTCACCCTCACCATCTCCACCCTTAACTTCTCTGATCTGCCAAACGGTATCCATCACAATCGACAACGGGCTGCGAATTCTCACCAAAACCCCATCTTCAAGATCCGTAAACTCGTACGTGCTCACGACATTGGTGTCCCATATTCCCGCGGGGATAGCATGGACGATGTCGGTGACACGATAGCATGTCGGTTGTTGTGACTCGTTTCCAGGACCGGATCGAGACCGGGGCTTGGCGTTGTCGGGGAGAGCGGGAGGAGGATTGCTGGTGGCTGTGGTGTTGAAGATGGGCTCGAACTTGGCCAGGTGGGAGGCGGGAGGAGTGGATCATTTTGGCGCTTGTGTTGAGGACTTGGGGGTTGTTAGATGCAGAGAATGTAGATGGGGGATTCGGGAATGGAGGGGGGACTGACAGGACATTGTCTCTGCTGTCTGGAGTGGGTGGTTCTTCAACTCTCTGCCTTGGCTGAGTTGACTTTCAAAAGGCAAAAGAGCAGGGAAAGATGAAAGATTGGGGAGGAGACTTCTAGTAATTATTGGATCAAGGCTAGGTAGTGTATTGGATGCCAAATTCGGAGACGCATTTGCCTTGGTTGACAGGCCTCTGACACAGCTGAGGTCTCGTCCACTGCTGTCCTACCAATAGCCAGATTCAAAGGAGGTGTCAGAAAGGGCGTCTAGCATTAAGGGACATGTGGCCTGAGCGCACTTAGGGAATGAGATTTGTTCATGGAATAGTCACCAGCGAGAGTCTAAGATCTTAACTGAGATAAGTGGTAGGTATCGAGAAATATCCGATTCAGACGTCATCGCAGGGGCAAACCAATCCTCTCCGAGACTAATACAGACAGTCAAACCGCGTAGTCTGTAATCCTTCGCCTTAACCTCCCTTCCCAGAAGAGGAGAAAGGTAACGATAGATGGGTCTGAGCAAAGTTGCCAAACGGCATAATCATGATTCCAGGATCTGCCTCATACATTTGCCGGGACTTTGAGACGATGTTTGGGTGGCATGTGGGGAAGTCTCCCCATAATGACCCTAACCCTAGCCCCGTAAAATATCAAAGGGTTAGGGTCTTTTGCTCTTTCAACATCATGCTCTGGGTGCTGAACTTCAACCGACAAAACCGCCGACGACCTCGACTGCGCCAACCTCCACGACTGTCATCCAGAAAGTGAAAATGGATGCAATTTTTAGGGGCCGAGGCGCATACGTGTGCCGCAGCTGTACCCAACGTGTCCAGCGGCAGTTTCGCCGAACCTATGCGAGCGCCGCGGCGCAACCCGACATCTACGATGTGGTGTGTGTCGGAGGAGGGCCCGCGGGCCTGAGTCTCCTGACTGCGCTGCGTGAGTGACTTTATTTTTTGTGCTTCTCTATGTTGTAGAAGGCGGTCTTCTGATCATTAGATTATCAGGTGCAAACCCCGTCACATCGCACCTCCGAATCGCCCTCGTCGAAGCCCAGGACTTGGCCAAGATCAAGTCCTGGAAGCTGCCCCCAGACCGCTTCTCGAACCGATGCAGCTCCTTGACGCCTTCCTCCGTACAGTTTCTCGACCAAATTGGCGCGTGGAGACATCTGGCGCGCGAAAGGGCTCAGGCATACCAGGAGATGCAGGTGTGGGACGGCGTGACAGGCGCGAGGATCGAGTTTGACTGGGCTCCGGGCTCAACCCCCCACTGCCGGGACGACGATCGCATATATGAACGAGAACCTCAACCTCACATCTGGGCTGCTGAAGCGGTTGGAGGAGCTGGGCGGCGTGTCCGTGTTCGACAACGCCAGTATCGAGAAAATAGCGTACGGGGGGGAGACGGAGGAGGTCGATTTGCGGGAGTGGCCGGTTGTTCACCTGTCTGAGGGCAAACAGCTTTCTGCTCGCCTTCTTGTTGGTGCGGACGGAGCGAACAGCCCGGTGCGCTCCTTTGCCGGCATCAACGCCAAGGGGTGGGATTACAACCGTCATGGTGTTGTGGCAACCCTCCAAATGGAGGGCGAGGGTTGGGGTGGAGAGCACTCCAAGATCGCCTACCAGCGCTTTCTCCCAACCGGACCGGTCGCTATGCTTCCCATGCCGGGCAACTACTCGACGCTTGTCTGGTCGACAACACCACAACGTGCTTCTCTGCTGAAGAGCTTGTCAGCCAAGGACTTCATTGCCCTGGTAAACGCCGCCTTCCGGCTCAGCATTACGGACTTGGACTATATGCATACCCAGAAGTCGGGCCAGGCGGAGGAGTACGCTTGGAGACTGGAGCACACGTCGTTTGACTACCAGGCTGTCCCACAGACTGTGACAACAGTTCAGGAAGGCACCGTCGCTTCATTCCCTCTAAAGCTACGCCACGCCGACACCTACATCGCGGAGCGCGTGGCTCTCGTTGGGGATGCCGCCCACACCATCCACCCTCTCGCCGGCCAGGGCCTTAACCAGGGGCAAGGCGATGTGCAGAGTCTCGCCAAGACCATCGAATACGCCGTCAGCCACGGCCAGGACATTGGCGTCACCATGTCACTCGAGCCCTACGTGTCGGAGCGTTATGCGGCGAACCACGTGCTCCTTGGGGTTTGTGACAAGCTCCACAAGCTCTACTCCGTTGGCAGCGGGCCACTGGTGCCCCTCAGGTCCGTGGGCTTGAACGCCGTCAACGCCCTTGGCCCTCTCAAGAGCTTTATCATGAACCAGGCGGCCGGAAACGGGATCAAGGTCTTTTAACGGCTGACGCTCCACCAGTGCCGCGTGGACTTGTCCTACTCTTGGGGACTTGTTGTACAGATTTGTTTGCACCATGTATCATATCCACTGCCCTCAGAGCCGCCTGGAAGGAGCTCGGGGGACATCAGATGAAATTACACTGCTAAAGGACCTGCTGTTCTTGTTTAGAGTCTGTCACCAGACCTACTGGCTTTCTGCATCGTACGATGTTGATTGGATGAGTTGTCATGGGTTTAGCCCGTTGGGCCACTTCAGGCAGGGACCCTTCGGATTGCTTCGTTCTGTGACCTTTCCATCCCCTCTTATCACTTGTCTCCTCCTCTAACTTTCTCCTCGGAGCTGCGACAAGAATGACAGAGTGGCCAGATATCTTGTGCTGGCGGCCATGTCACCTTTAATATTCCTTCGATTCCAGCCCGCTATTGTCAAGAGCAAGGCCACATCATCGTTTCGAAGCTACTCATCTTGATTTCAAATAGAGAAATTTCCTAGGCTACACCAATTGTTCACCGTTTGGGCGGAGCTTCACACGTAGCCGTGTGCCCTTGACCTCTCAGCCCCTGAAGGCCCAACAACCTGGGCATCAACGCAACATTTTCTGCCCTCTGTTGCGATTGCGTTTTTGGACAGCTGGTCATTGAGTTTACCGGGCAGAGTCTGAAACTGCTGTACAAATCATTATCAAAAATCACCGCGGAAATGTTGGGAGGGTGTCCTTGATCATCGCTCTCTTAAACACCCCTCTCTCCCCTGTGCCCAGAAACCTCCAAATATATCTGGTATACTGCACAGCAACTGCAATCTTGTTTTATCAGTACCCTCTGCTCCGATCGACAGCTCTTTCACTGAGTGGAAGCCAACTGTTGAGGTCTCACCGTCCTGGGGCATGGCCAACCGCTGGTATCAAAGCGTAAGACAGTCCGCTTAAGTTAACCGTTTCCTCATGTGTTTGACATCATCTTGCTACAGTCAAAGAGCTTAAGTTGCTGTGGTTGCTCTAGCTTTGAAAACCGAATCTCATCGGTCTCCTAAAAGCAGGTATGTTCCTTCAAGTTGGTGTGACAAGAAACAAACACCTCCTGGTCTAATCCGCTTTCTTGCTTTTCTGTTTTCGTGAGCTGTGTTATCTTTCTTCATTATTAACCTAATCATTAAGACCGTATTGTCAAGAGCTTGTACTTGTATTCTTTGGCTTTCAGATGGATTGTCCGTTGTTGGCAACTGGTAGGCATGAACTTTCCTGCTGTTATTCACACCTGTTCTCTTACCCTCATCCAGCATAGCCATTCCTGAAGGGCGAATCCCTCTCTACTAAAAGTAGTACACAATAGGAGCATGAAAGGGCTGAATAGGATGATAGGTGCTTGAAAAGCATCTCATGTTTTGCGGGCTGGGCCTCTTGGACTGGCCGGGTGCCTAGACGTATTAAGTCACCTCGCCCTTTTCTTCTGCACACTCCTTCCCCTCCCTTCAATAACCCGCTACTTGTTTTCGTCAAACGTTCTGAAAAAGCTGGGTCTATCTAACATTTTAACTCAGCTTGGATTTCTTTTCTGCACTCTCGTTCTTTCTCCTTCACTCAACCTGCCATTTTCTGCTCAACTGCCTCTTTCTTTCGGCCCACCTAACACCTTTCTTCATGGCAACAACCGACCAGATATCCTAAGCTGGTTGTGCCTCTCAGACATAACATGTCAGCTCAAACTTCCCTTTCTTAGTATCCTTCTTTCCCTTTCATCCAGCTTGCTACCTTCTCATCAACTGCCCCCCTCTTTCACATCAATGACCGGATGTTTTCAGCCGACCGGGTGTCCTTGGGCCGGCCGGATCTCTAGGCATTACCACAGCTCGCAGTTCCCTTTTGCATTCCCTTTTTCCTCCATCACCTAACCTGCCACCTTTCCTACAACCACCTTCCTCTTTCAGCCAGTACCACTTCTTCTCGTCAACTCCTACTTCTTCTTTCAACCACTTTGCAGCTCTTTTCATTTGCTTACTTCCTTTAATTACACTTGCATCTTTTCTGCATGTCTCCCTGGGAAAGCGTTCACTGACTCAAACCCCTAAACAGACGCCTTCAACCTTTCGAGCACCAAACACGCCAGATTTCTTCACCACTACGAAGATAAGCAGTCAACAAGATGTGTTTCCAGGAATTCCTGGCGTACCAGTGCGGCCACCGCTCCATGGCGGTAGTGCGGACCTGCCCCATGACCACCGCCGGCCACAACTTTCCCATCTGCAGCATCAAGCCTGACAAGATCTACTACGCCGAGACCATGTGTGCCCCTTGCGAGCGCCAGCTGCACTCTCGGTGGGTGCTCATCCGGGAGTGGGAGCACCGCTGGCTCCATGAGCGTGGGGCTTGTGGCTGTGAGGTCACCTTTCCCGGCCTCTTGCACACAACCCGGGTTATTGGAGAGACGGACTTGGTGGAGGGTTCCCAATCTACTACGGACCAAGGCCATCTTGCTCTTCTCTCGACCGAGGAGCACCAGAACGAGTCCTCGATGTCAAAAGCTCTCGTTGTATCGGCCGAAAGCTCCAGGGCAGAGAGCCGCCTGAGCATCCCCAGGTCGACTGCCTCCGATGGACACAAGAAAATTCCCGCCATCTTCACCGAGACCATCACCGAGGACCAGCATCGCATTGCTATCCGTTTGCCGAGCCTGTACGCGGCCGAGTGGCAGGCCGACCACCGCGCGCTGCATGAGGCGGGAAAATGCAGCTGCCCGATCGATTTTGCCCCTTTCCGGCCCCAGATCCCAGACGAGGAGTTGACCCCTGAAGACCGCGAGGTTCTTCGCCAGTTCCGCGAGATGGAGGAGGCAGCAAATGTCAACAGCCAGAACAACGCCCCTGACCACAGCCAGCTCGACCCCGAGGCCGAGCGCATTGCGGGAATCCACAAGGCATTCGGGGCGTTTACCATGGAAGGCGAGTCGTCTCGCGCAAACACCGTGAGCGAGCCAGCCAGGCATCCGCTGCCTCCCCGCCCTCCTACGCCGGTGGATTATCAGATCCCCCCTTGTCCCCATTTCAGGGGCCAGAGTCAGGAAAACGGCCGTCGGGACAACCACAGCAGCAGCAGCCGCCACAGCGAGAACAACGGTCGGTTCAACAACAACGGCCGCTCCAACTACACTGGTCGTCCTTTCAATGGCCACCATTCCCGTTACAACAACCGCGGTAGACCCTTCCGCTGCAACAGCACCCGCACTTCTGTGCCTACGGAACCTTCTCGGTATAACAGCGACCGCACCCCCGTCCAACCGCCGCCGGGGACTTCTCGCCCGTCCATCCCGCCCTTTCCACATCCCACCTCTCCGGACCAAACTCAAGCCCGCCACTACCCTATTCGCCGGGTAACCCTCCAACCACACCACCAACACCACCCCGCCCTGGATACAACTCCAGGAGCATCCCCGCCATCCACCCCAGCAGAGCTACCATCACCATCACCAACCCCCGCCCCCATCAACCCGAGCAACCTTACATAGGATCCTACATCTACCCAGCCCACCCCGTCCATCCGGCTTTTGCCACCCCAGCAACCTACGCCAACACCCTCCTCCTTCGGCGCACTCCCTGGGCGAGTGTAGGAAAGAAGTCAGAGACGATGAGGGGTGTTTTTGAGGCCGGGGCCGTTTAGATGCGTGGGGTTTGAGTTTCCTTCTTTAAATCCTCAGGGGCATGAGCAGGGACTAGGTGGTGGGGATGGTGAGGATGGTGAGCAGGAGATATGAAGCAAGGTCTGCCGCTGGAGCAGGTGCAGATGACTGGGTACGGGGCTGAGCAGGGAGCAGCAGCGGCGGGGGATGAAACGGGCAGGGGGAAGATGGCTGATGATGAGGGCGTGCCTCCTCAGCAGCAACAGTTTATGCCTGCTATTCCGCTGTGCGGTCTGCCCATGGGTGCTGGTTCTGAGGGGGTCTCCCACATGCCGAGCTGGATGGACTGTCGGTTGCGGACGGGTGGTGCGAGCGAGAGGGTGGAGAAGGAAGGGGAGGGCGATGCTGCGAGCGGTAGCGTGGAGGTTATGAGCATCAGCTTGGAAGAGATTGAAGCAGGCAAGGCTGAAGAGGGTGGTATCAAAGGCCAGGATCTTGGTGGGAGGTATAAGGAGGAGGGCGGCGAGCTCGCGACGCCGTCTCCTCCCCCGCGTCGCCACTCGGCGTCCACTTGAACTACCCACCCGTAGGTCAACGCTCATCTTGTTCAAACAGAGCACAGCTGACAAACACAGCGGCAACTGTGAAAAACAGTGTAGGATATTTACGTCTCGTTGCCAGGGGCAAGGAAGAGCTCACAACAAAGGAAGCGGCCGCCGTTACACTCTCTACAGCAGCCCACCTCAAAAGCCCCCTTCCTCCCGGCGTATGATACAGCGAGTTACAAACGAAACGACATCGACACCATGAACGAGCGTTTCGTTCCACTCCGCCTCGCTCAACACCCACACCCAAACTCCAAGCTGGCCTCGGCGCGAACTGGCACTGCCTCATCTCGGGGCTCTATGCCCGGGAAGCAGTCCAAACCAAATCACACCACCACACCGGAACGGCACTTTCACCGAGTCCCAATTCCTCACTCGCGATGCTTTCAATCTCTAAACTTTTTGGACGGCTGCCCACCCAAGGAATTTACCGATCGACCTCGCCTGCCACAAGGTTAGTCACATCACATTTCAAGTCTATTTATTCCAAGTAGGGCCAAACTCACCGAAAACCAGATCCATGGTACCGATGACCGCAACAGCGTCAGCCAGCAAGTGGCCCCTGCAAACATGGTCGAAACCGCCGAGATGAGCGAAACCCGGCGCGCGAATGTGCACGCGGTAAGGGCGCTCGCTGCCATCGCTGACCACATACACGGCCATCTCGCCCTTGGGGGCCTCAATGGCCGAGTAGGTGTCACCGGGGGGTACGGCATAGCCCTTAGTATAGAGCAGGAAGTGGTGGATAAGGGCCTCCATGTTCTCCTTCATGGCGGAGCGGGGCGGCGGGGAGACCTTGTAGTCCTCGACGCGAACAGGGCCAGCGGGCATCTGGTTCAGGCACTGGTGGATGATGCGCAGCGACTGGCGGAACTCTTCCATGCGGCACAGGTAGCGGTCGTAGCAGTCGCCGTTGACACCCACGGGGACGTCGAACTCGACCTGATCATAGGCGTCGTAGGGCTGCGACTTGCGGATATCCCAGGGCACGCCGGAGCCGCGCAGCATAACGCCGGTGAAGGAGAGGTCGAGGGCCTCGGCGGCGGTGACGACGCCTACGCCCTTCAGACGGTTGATCCAGATGCGGTTGTCCGTCAGCATCTCCTCGGTCTCGTCGATGCGGTCGCCGAACTGCGTCGCCCACTGGTAGATGTCGTCGAGCAGACCCATGGGGATGTCCTGGTGGACACCGCCGGGGCGGACATAGGCGGCGTGGAGGCGGGCGCCGGACACGCGCTCATAGAATTCCTGGGCATGTACATTAGCTTCGCCAGATTTTGTTTAGAGGCCCATCCGCATTTCTCCAATATATGGCTTCTCCTCTTTTGACTCCTCCTCCCAGCGTGACATGGTACTCACCATTAGCTTCTCTCTCTCCTCGAAGCCCCACAGGAAGGGCGTCAGGGCACCGACGTCCATGGCATGGGAGAGGACGGACATGAGGTGATTCAGGACGCGGGTGATCTCGCCGAAGAGGGTGCGGATGTACTTGGCGCGGTCGGGGATCTCGATGTTGAGCAGCTTCTCGACGGCCAACGAGAAGCACTGCTCGTTGGTCATCATGGAGACGTAGTCGAGGCGGTCAAAGTAGGGGAGGGCCTGCAGATACGTCTTGTACTCGCACAGCTTCTCGGTGCCGCGGTGCAGCAGGCCGACGTGCGGGTCGGCGCGGATGATCTCCTCGCCATTGAGCTCCAAAATCAGACGCAACACGCCGTGGGCGGCGGGATGTTGGGGGCCGAAGTTGACCGTGTAGTGGCGCACCTTGCGGTGGGCGACCGAGTCCTCGAGGGATTTTGTGCTGGCGGGCTCGGGCTCAGTCGAGATGCCGTAGGGATCGGCGGAGGAGAAGTCGGAGCCCACGGGAATCAGGCGGGTGCCCTCGTAGTGCTGGGGCTCGGCGTAGCGACGGAGAGCCGAGGCGGAAAAGGCGCGGGCGGTATGTGACGAGATGGAGCTGGCGAAAGCTGGTGATGGGCGGGTGCACAGCCGCTTGGCGCTGCGGCCGGCGAGACGGTATAGTGTCGTCGACATGGTCGGAGATGGGGAGTATGGGTCGGGCGAAGGTGCGGAGAGGCGGTCGAGGAGAAGGGGGGGTTGCCGGGTGCGCGCTCAGGTCTCGGGCTCCCGGGTTGCGGCCTCTTCTCCGGGGTCAATGGCGACAGTACCAGCACTGAGCTTCAGACTACGGACTGAGTGGCAGGCTGGCGGCAGACTGGCAGTTGCTGGCTGGCAGTGGTGGGGAGCACGATTTCGGCTGCTCGTCACTGACCTCTCAGTGGCCAATTGCAAGCTCAGACCACAAGTTGAATCTCCAGCGCGTTGATTGGGCAAGCCGACAGCTCCCGGCGTGGGTTTTTTCCGAGTGCCGCAGTTGTTTGAGACTTGGAGAAGCACAGACCAGCTCTTCGTTGCATCAGCGGCTGGAGTGGGCCTGCAAAGGCGGTCAAAATTTCCCCGCGATAAGTAAAATATTCTGCCGCCGATTGATCGCGTTTGGAGACGGAAGCGCTCGAAGAATTTCCAGGTCCCGTCTGGCGAGAGACAGACAACAACCCCACCAACACCCGCCTCACATCACTCACCATGCCTCACAAACCCCCAACACAAGAAGAGCTGGAGCGGCGAAAGGTGTGTTTACCGTCAATGGTAGGCAATTGCCAATTCTAACACCACCAGATCGTCGGCATCCACGATGAAACCGTCACCGATGTCACATCCACCGACTTCCCCGGGCACTACCCCGGCGAGGAGCACGCCTGGGATATCGACTACTTCCGCCAAAACTTCCGCATCGAATTTCACCAGAATGACCCGCTCGAGGCCTCCTTCTCTCTCATCGGCTGCGACGCCTCCATCGCGAACGCCTTCCGGCGCATCATGATCGCCGACATCCCAACCCTCGCGATTGAGACCGTCTTTATTAACAACAATACGTCGGTCATCCAAGACGAGGTGCTCGCTCACAGGCTAGGCCTCATCCCATTTAAGGGCGGCCACGAGGGCCTGCACAAGTTCCTCAAGTGGTGGCGCAAGCCGACGGACGAGTCGCAGGTTAACAGCAGCTATTTCGACTTCAACACCGTTTCTCTCCGCCTCGAGATCCAGTGCGAGCACAATGACGACGCGGTCCCCGGCGAGACGGACCCGACCAAGCTGTTCAAGCACGCGCATGTCTACGCGCGCGACATCGAGTTCTGCCCCGTCGGGCGGCAGGAGAAGTACTTCTCGGGCGCCGACGCCATCGCGCCCGTTAACCCGGACATCCTGATCGCCAAGCTGCGGCCGGGGCAGGAGATCAGCCTCTCGATGCACATGCACAAGGGCGTCGGGTCCGACCATGCAAAGTTCTCGCCCGTCGCGACCGCCTCGTACCGCCTGATGCCCACCATCATGATTGAGCGGCCGATCCTGGGCGCCGACGCCGAGAAGTTTGCCAAGTGCTTCCCGCGCGGCGTGATTGGGCTGGAGAAGGTGACCAGGAAGGAGGCGGGCCAGAAGGGGAGCGGGTATGAGGGCCACGAGGGCGATCTCAAGGCGGTGGTGGTCGACCCCATGCGCGACACCGTCAGCAGGGAGTGCCTGCGGCACGACGAGTTCAAGGACAAGGTCAAGCTTGGCCGGAGGAGGGACCACTTCATTTACTTGGTGGAGAGCACGGGGCAGTGGGAGAGCGAGGCTATTTTCCTGGAGTCGGTGGCGCATCTCAAGAAGAAGGCGCAAGATCTGGAGAAGCAGGTGGTCAACATGGTCAGATAGACGCGGTTGAGAGGGCGGTGGTTGTTGCTGGGGATATACCCCTTTCTCTATGTATCTCAACATGGGCACGGCGTCAAGGTGGTTCTGAAAAGGGGGGTTTTGGCCACTGGTCTGTTCTTTGCTGCCATTTGTAGACATGTCACGACGGAATAGAAGGCACTTTTTTAAACTATGTTCCAGTTCCTCTGTCTCTTCTCTATCGCCATCAAACAAAGGCCTCCGCTCATGAGGCAAGCAGTGTGTAGAATCCTGCTACATGTTCCCTGTATCATCCGCTCCGTGACTCCGCAAAAATGCTCCCAAACTCCCCAAAACACATGCCCCCGCTCCTCCTCATTGCTTAAACTTCAACACAAACTTAAACTGCACCGTCGCAAACGCCGAGTCATTCACCGCTATCTCGCTCCCCTCCTCCAGCCCCAACTCCCCCAGCGTCTTATCCAGATTCGCCCTGGTCTGCTCCTCCAGACTCGGCGGAAACTGCATATACAGCGTCTTGCCCTCTGCCCGAACACTCGGCTTTTTCAGCTGCGCCTCAGGCAGCGCAGCCAGCGAGTCGAGCAACTCGCGCAGGGTCCAGGCGCGGTCGGCGGGCAGCGGCCGCGCCGTCTCGCCGCACACGGGGCAGTCGGGCTTGCGCTCGTGCTTGAACGTGTAGGTGTAAATGCTGTCGTTGCCCGAGTACATCATGTAGTTGTTGTCGGCCAGGGCAAGGGCCGGCGCGCAGCTGGAGGCGATTTTGAGGGCTTCGTTGCAGCAGGAGGCCGCGATCACGCTGTTGGTGGCGGCGATGGCGGGGATGATGTTCTTGACCACGCCTTGCGTGAGGGAGTAGGTCACACCGGGGATGTTGAATTCGTGGGCGCGGAGGAGCGCTTTTTGGTACAACCAGGTGATGTGCTCCGGGTCGTCGTTGTCCAGTTTGGGGAAGGGCTTTTCTTGGTCCCAGGCAATGACGTGGGCCCATTCGATGCAGTGCTCCGGCTGGCGGGGAATGCTGGCGAGGGTGCAGAGGGGGACGGCAGCGCGGGGTGCGTGCATGTCCAGCTGGCACTCGATGCAGGAGGTCATCATGGGGAGGACGACACGAGCCTGGCCCTTGAAGCCCTCGGTGCCGCCGTCGATGAGGGGCTTGAGGCTGTCTTGCGTGTCCTCGTCGACCATATCGACGAGGGTCGCGTTGATCCACCGGCGAGCCTCGATGCTGTCTAGGCCGCACACGACGAGCTGGAATTGCATGTAGAAGTCCGTGTCGAAGTCCTGGATGCGGCAGTTGTGGGGGGTGATTTTGACGCTCTTCACCCGCCTCTCGACAAAACGGGCGGCGACCTCGGCCTTGAACTTGCCGACGTCGGACTGGCGGAAGAGGAACTGGCGGTTGAGGTTGGAGATGTCGATGGTGTCCATGTCGATCACGTGGATGTCCTTGAACCCGGACAGGGCGAGGTTCTTGAGGATCTCGCAACCAAGGCCTCCAGCTCCGATAACCAAGATCTTCATCTGCTCCATGGCTGAGGCCACCAACTTGCCGTCGAAGAAGTCGGGGTCTGTGAAGGGACTGGGGCGGGTGCGCACCCTGTCAAGGTAGGTCCATCGTGCTGGCTCCATGCCGGGGTGGACTTCTGCGGAAGCCATTTTCTGGTTTGTTTTTGAATTAAATAAGAGCTGGCTATGGGCTAGCTTAAATAGAATTCAGGAGGCAAATAGAGCAGTGTGAGGTGAAGCTGAGAGCATGAGCTGGGGAGGTTGTGGTTGTTGTTGGTTCAGGCATCTCTTCTCTATGGCCAGCTTATCGCCATGTCCCCGCTTATCTAAGCGTGCCAGGGATCCTTTCTCATACCTCACTCGACAACCCACCATTTTGTGACCTCAATTGCTTTGGCTTCATCAACAACCCTTCTTGAACTTCGTTTTTCCAAGGCCGAAGCTAGGTCTCAGAGCGGGCGGTGAGTAAGTCATGACGTTTTAACGCAGAACAGAAGCTTTCTAGGAGAGAAAATCAGTCTCGGTCTTGGTTGCCTTGGTGAGGGTTTGAATCGTCATCTCAGTCCCGAGGTCTTGGGACTGAAGCTTCTGAAGGGTATTCGCGTCTCTCTAGAATAATAACGACGAAGATTATTTCTTGAGCTTGAATACCATCTCGCTCGAACCCGAAACATTTTGGCTTTCGTCATCAGCCGGACGTCATCCTCAACCATCCAACATGGACGAGCTCCTGACGCAGGCCAGCGTCATTCGCAAGAGCCAGGCAGGGGAAGATGACAATTTCTTGGAGTTAAGCGTTCAAGAGAGCTCGGGTAGCAGAGACGCGAAAGAGAAAGCTCAGATTCAGCAGAAGCCACCATCTTCGCCAGAGGATGCTCTGGAGGCCCTCAGGCATGAGCCGGACTACGATTCTCTCATTTCGGTCTTGAATTTCCTATCTCGTCACGAAACGCCGGGCTCCAGCTTCCCCTTCATCAAGCTGCCAGGTCCAAAGGCTGCACAGCTTGTGCAAGTCCTGGTCTTGGAAATCGTGCCGAATTACTGGGCATTGCTGGTTGAGGACGTTCACCAGGCCAAGATCTCCGGCTTGAAACTGCTCTTGTATTGTCTCTCAAGCATCACAGGAATCAATGCCATTCTCGTTAGACTGAAGGCATTGATTCAGGAAGCCAAGACAGAGGCAACCACGAAAGTGAGGCGGCCAGATATCTCGTTGAATCTTGGAATTCTCCTCGATTTGCTTTGCCGCGTCCTCCAGGGCGATGGTTGGCTGCCAGAAGCATGGAAGATTGCAACAATGGGACAGGAAGGGCTATCGAGAGTGAGGCCAAGGGTACAGGAGATTGTTGCAACATTCGGAGGTGGACGTGTCATTTCTCTGGCTGCGGAAGCTGAGGAGGTCGCCAAGTCCAGCAATTCAAGCAAAATGCTTGACAATGTCTGGCCAGCCGACTCATTACAATACGCCCAGTGGTTAGGTCGGAATATTACGACAGTGGCCAACGCACATCTTACACCCGAGGAGATGAAGTTTGGCTCTGACCTCTTTGCCAAAGGCCTGCGCCTCGGTCACTCAGGTAAATCTGCTGGCTGTCATGAATGAGGTATGATGGGCTAACGGATTTGCAGATACACTTATCAAGCAACTCATATCTGAGCTTGTCCTCAAGAACGAAGCTGATCCTGAAAAGTTTGGTCTTTTGCTCAATAGCCTGCCTCTAACTGAGCAGCGCAAGGTCCTGTCTTCTGTGCTGAAGCTATTTTCAGCTGAACATCTTGACCGGCTCGGACAATGCGAATCGGATGACACCAAACCTGTTATCTCGGCCGTCGCTGGCTCTTTGAGCTCAATTCTGGCTTCGAATGACAATGGAAAGAGATGCTTGGTGGAGTGGCTGACTGCTTCCTCAGGGGCTGGTCTTGGGGAGGGCGTCGGCATCCGGCGGGCTGTTCTGGCTGTTATCTCTCAGCAGAGAGACGATCTCGTTACGGTGCTCGAGAAGAGCCTCAGTCAATTTGGCGACCAGCTCTACATCAAGCACTCCCCAACTTTGCAGCAAGAAGGTGAGTGCCTACAGCTCGATTTTATGGGCAATAATTGACACAGCCTACAGCTCATGCCCAGGTCCTGCTCCTGGTCGCTGGGTACGTACACAGACAGTCGCCGATAAAACTGGCCTTACTCCTACGGTCTAGCACCTGGCTTAATGCTATATCGAACCGGCTGGGGGCATCAAACCAGCGAGCCCGTTTTCTTGGCATGGTCGTGGGCGAAGCACTTTCCGGACTTGTCGACAAGGGAGACAAGCGACTCAATTTCAAGATGGAGGAGACAGACCAGGGTGAAGGGCGATGGTACAAGAGTCTGACTGAGGTCTCAGATAAGATTGGGACGCTGGATCCGTTGCGCAAAGCTCCCATCGACATACCGTGCAGGAAACCACAAGCCGAACGAGTTTCTCTGCATAGACCAGCCCCACAACCGCCACGGACCGGCTTCATTATTGAGGAGCTGAGCGACGAAGAGGGGCTAGAGGAAGAACACATCGTCCCCTACGCAAAACCGGACTCAGATGCAGAGGACTCGGATGATGACGCGACATTGGTCACGCGAAACAAGCCAAAAGCTCCGGTCTATATCAGGGACCTGATCAAGTACCTCCGAGACACGGAAAGCTACGACCACCAGAAGCTCGCTCTGACGACGGCGCCAACACTTATCCGGAGGAAAGCGGACTTCGGAACAGAGGTGTCCGAGCACGCCGAAGAGCTGGCTACTTTGCTCGTTGGCCTGAGTGACAAGTTCGAGATTGACAACTTTGACGATCTCAGGGTTCAAGGCATGATCGCCCTCGTCGTCGCCAAATCAGCAGTGATGGGGCTATGGTTTGCTAAGACGTTCTTCGACGGCGACTACTCCATTTCCCAGCGAGCATCCATTCTGGTTGTCCTCGGCCTGAGCGCGCGCGAGGTTGCAGGTTTCGAGACATCAGAGTACGCTGCAGCCGCGTCGTTTCCATCTAAGTCACTTCCTGAGCGTGTCGAGTGCCTCTATCTCGGCAACAGCCCGTCCAAACAATCGTCTTCAGTTCTCAAAGCTCTCCCACCCAACGCCCTTGACCACATCGCCACCTCCCTCACCTCTAAATTTCTCGCCCCCTTGGCCGCCACAGCCGCTGACGCAGCCACCGGCCCGGACATCCTCAAGCTCTCCACCTTCACCTCCCGCCTCGATCAACAACAACCCGATGACAACCAACCCAACAACCCCAAAATCAAATACAAATCCGCCCGCGGCATTGTCCCCACCCCCACCTCCGCACAATCCCCAACACCACCGCCTCCCTAATCGCTACCTCCTTCTTCTCCCGCTCATCGCGCGCTTCGCGCCCTCCACGCCTCCTCCTTTTCCTCCCAACAACGCACCCGCCATCCCTCCACCCGCACCTCCTCCCTCTACCTCCAGACCCTTGCCCTCTCTTGCACGCCGCCGGGCCCAGCACCCTCGCGCTTCCCCAGATGACCGCAGAGCTGTGGCGCCTGCTGCTGGGCACCAGCGTGCGGGCGGCTGCGGTGGGGATCTGAAAGTGACGCGGGCGGTGCTGTTTGGGTTGGTGGCGCTGCTGGATGTGAATGAGGGGCGGATGGGGGGAGGTTTGTAAGGAGCTGGGGAGGGAGGTGGTGGAGACGGAGGAGTGGGTGGCGGGTGTTTTTGGGGTTTGAGAGGGGGTGGTGGGAATGGGGAGGGGAGGAGGAGATGGTGAAGGCGCTTGTGGCTACTGTATTCAAGGCAGTACAAAATCGATATTATGTTGATATCCCTTTGTTCTGTGACTCTTACCAAGCGTCATTGTAATCTCTGTAAGTTTTACAGGTCTAGTATGTGGCTTGTACTAAAGGACCCTTTTCGGTTGGTATCGAGGTTGTGCTCATCAACCACTTTCTTTGTTTACCCCCCTGATGGTTGCGGTTAAGGGTGTCAGGTGATCTGCCGGGCGCTGACGCCATCGCCGCTTGGCGCCGGCATGCCCCTGTCACGGAGAAAGGTTCTGGAAGCATTGACAAATCAAGACCATCGCAACCGAGCGACATCTGAACTTCAGCCAAACCACAAGACAACTTCCAGTGCAGTTCCCGGTCCCAGGAAACTGCACAGTCATTCTTTTCATCATGTGGCCTTTTAGCTCCAAGACTCGTGAGTACAGCACTAACAGTGCCAAACCCGGCAATCGAGCAGCTCTTAAGCACCTTGCTGATCCATCCTAGCCGCCGCTGCGGCGCCTGCTCCGGCCGCTGCCGATGCCTCGAAGCCCAAGGTTCGCTCACCAACATCCGCCTGTATCACGACGACACACCGACTGACAATACCACAGCCCTGCTGCGTCTGCAAGGAGGAGAAGGCTAAGCGCGACGAGTGTATGCTCTTCTCGACGGCCGCCGACCCCGAGAAGGACTGCCAGTCGACAATAGACCTGTACAAGAGCTGCATGGCTGGGTTCGGGTTCAAGGTCTGAGCTGCGGGCGGGCATTTTGGAAGACACTTGGATGCGACGATATGATGTGTGTACAATACACGGCGTTTTCTTGCACAAGACGGAGGAAGGATAGACTTGTTGGTTTGAGCAATTCGAGAATCCTCTTTTACACCGGCGCCGCCTCCGTGCCCCTTCCTTTATCCCCGGAATACCAGCAACCCATCCCACGCCAAAAGCAACAAGGGTATCATCCATCCCACAAGCAAAGAAACCCGAATAGCAACATCCTAACTCCCGCAATGCCATCCGAACGCACCTACTCCTTCACCCGACCGACCACACCGCCACCACCCTCACCCTGCCCCTGCACAAGCCCCCGAACATCTTCCTTCCGCCCCTCATACAGCGCCTGCAGCTGGATCGCCAGGTTGAGCATCCGCCGCTGGTGCTCGGCCAGGCGTCGGGCGATCAGCTCGGCGGTGGCGTCGCGGCGGTCCATGGCTTGTTTGAGGCGGCGGAGGTGGGTGATTTGGATTGCTGTTCTGTTTTGGGTTATCAGTGTGATTCAGTCAGGTTGTTTGTGCATATTTGGTTGGGCGGAGGGAAGGAGAGAATGGTTGGGGCTATAAGATGAAGGAGTGGGATGGTGGAGGGTGAGGCGGCCGGAAGAGAATGGGAGGGCTTACTGCAAATCTTTGTGCTTAGCGACAGACTTCTGGATGCGGGCCTCAATCTGCTTGAGGGAGGACTCGTAGGCCGTGGCGATGGCAGATCGGTTTTTGTCGCGGGTTTGTTTGGCCTGTGTCATTGGATGTGAATTTTTTCATTCGAGATACGAGATGTTCTAGAGGTTCAACATACCTTCCGCAGGCGGGTTCGGGCGGCGCTGGCTTCCTTCAGGCGGCCATTGTAGGCTTGATATTCGGCGTCAGAGTCGGAACCTGAGAGACCCTTTCCGGTCCTGGTAGCCCTTCCTGATCTGGTGGTGTTTGCTGCGGGCGCCATTTTAACCGAATGCGTTGCGGTTGGCAGATATGTCGTCAAAGGGATATGATTTAAAATGGTTTCATACAATGTCAGAGTTTAAGGTAACATTTGGTGGTGGTATTGACAGGTCGAATGTAATTCACCCAGAAAGAACGGTGGGGTCTTCCTTCCTTCTTTCCAGATTCCCACCCCACAACATGAATCTCGACCAAACTCTTGGCTCATGCACGACACCAGAAATGACAAGCGGTGTAAGGGGGCAGAACCGTTCTGCTTGGATTCCCCGCCAAAAAATTCCAGTTCCACATTTGGCAGAAAAGACGGGACGAGCCAACGACTGCCCGTTAACCTCCCAACACCAAGAAGCTCAGCATTACTGAGCATCCTTTGCCACCATGGGTCTCGCTGGCGCTAAGAAGTAAGGGAGAGCTTTGGAGCCCCCCAAACATTGATACTGACAGGTCTCAAGCAAGCGGAAACTCGGCAACGACCCGAACAACACAAAATGGTCGCGCAACACAGACACCTTTGGCCAGAAGATGTTGAGGGCTCAGGGATGGCAGCCAGGCCAGTACCTCGGCGCTAAGGACGCCCCGCACGCGGAGTGGCACACCGAGGCCAATACGACACACATCCGAGTAACCCTGAAGGACGACACCCTTGGCCTCGGAGCCAAGCGCAACAATGGCGACGAATGCACCGGGCTGGATGCCTTCCAGCACCTGCTGGGCCGCCTCAACGGCAAGAGTGACGATACCCTCGAGACCGAACGGAAGGTGCGGGAGGATTTGAAGCTCAACCTGTATATGGAGAGGAAGATTGGCGCCATCCGGTTTGTGAAGGGCGGGTGGCTTGTTGGCGACCAGGTCAAGGAAACGCCGGATGAGAACGCCGTGGAGCCACAAAGCGAGGCTGTTTCAGATGATGCCAAGGATTCTGAAGCGAGCAGCGCGTCGGAATCGACCGAACCGAAATCAAAGAAGCGGAAGGCCGACGAGGATGCTCAGCCGGACGATGAGAAAGCACGCAAGAAGGAGAAGTCCAAGAAGAGGAAAACAGATTCTGACGCTGAAAGCGATCATGTGAAGGAGAAGAAGGATAAGAAGAAGTCCAAAAAGCGGAGAACGGAATCGGAAGAAGAGGAGGAGGCTTCGTCCAAGAGCAGCAAGGGCAAGAAGGAGAAGAAGTTGAAGAAAGACAAGAAGGAAAAGAAGGAAAAGAAGGACAAGAAGGAGAAGAAGGAGAAGAAGAAGGACAGGGCAGCTTCTGACTCTGGAACTGAAGAGGACAGCACTTCCAAAGAGAAGAAGCGGAGGCAAGACAAGTCTTCGGTTTCTACTCCTGCTGAGAGCGGCGCTTCCACACCTAGTGGAAGTGGCTACTCGACCCCTGTTACGACATCGACTCGATACTTGGCAAGATCACGGTTCATTGCCCAGAAGAAGATGGCATTTGCCGACAGCGCGGCACTGAACCAAGTGAGTCTCACAATCCAACCGCAGGTCTGCAAGATTAGCTGACATAGGTAGATCTTCATGATCAAATCATAGGCAATCAGGGACGGCAGCCACACCGATCTTCTTGGTGCCACCACCCCCTTGGCTCTTGCTAGCCCGGCCCGTTTGGAAGGAGCATCCACCGGATGCTAGTTGCAGAACCACTTCTCTAATACCTGGAGCTTCCAGACTCTTGGGACAACAAACAATCTGCTACATTTGATTCTGTCCAGATATCCTGCCTCGACACCACCTACTAATCAAAATCACTATTGTTCCTTTGACCGAGAACGGCAGCAATCTTGGGCACCAACGCCTGCTTCACGTATCCAATCCTATTCGACCATGGAGCGATCCGTCATGGACAGATTTTCACATCGGCTCGTCGTCACCTTTTTGACGATTGAAGTGTGGCATCACCTTCGGAGCGTGGACCCTGCCGACTTCCTGGTAGCCTTTTCGATCGCCACCGTGGTTTTCGAAATATACATTCCGCCGCTGTACCGCAGGATACGGGCCCGCCTCTTCAGGGAAAGTCGGTATCTCTGGAGGCAGATACTCCGAAAGGTGAGGGAGTTCGGCCAATCGCGAAATCAAACAGTCGCCCCAGCAACCACCCTTGAGCAACCTCCCCAAGAGCAATCGCTGGCCGCTGAGATTTCGAATCATGTGGGGGAGACGAACCATATCGGAGAGCCACCACGTCAACCCGAAAGAGTTCTTGGCTTGGTGGTGGCGTCTCCTTACGTTCAAAAATACGACGGCTGGGAACCATGCGATAGCTTCAGATTAGAGTCAGGCCGTCCTGGGGCAGGGAATTTAAGTGTCGGCCGACGTCCCCGAGCGCTCGTGGTTTTCAACACCCTCGTCAACATCCATTTTGCCTACTCGCTCGGGTACCAGTTGCTATTCGACTGTTCCCTCCTTCACCGGGTCTTTCAGCGCTGGTATCACAGACTCTTGCTGCCCCTTCAGCGTTAGAATTAAGGGGGCGGTCACTGTCTGTCTAGATTGCAAATTTGCAGAGAGCCAGTTGCAACCACTGGTTTGAGGGTGGTTTGGGGGGTTGGCACTTGGTTGGTACGGCGGGCACGAGGCTTGGTCAAGGAATTGGGCGTTGCAATATTCAGCGTGAGGGGGGTAGTGATTTTCAGGCACGGGTGTTTTCAGGCCCGGAATAAAAATGTTGACAAACGATCCGGGGTCATGTGCTTCTATCATTCTTGAACGTCTCTTTTATCACATGTCTCGAGCTTCAGCAAAGTTCTCCTGTCTTCTTTATCGCCAGGCACCAGGAAAAGCGACTCGCCCGTCTCACCTGATGCGTGAGCACCTCAAAGAAAGGTAAGGGAATCAACACCCTCTCTTCAGCCATGAAAACGCCGCATTATTTCTTACGCAAGTTGAAATTCTGTTAGATTCTTTCAACCCGCAGCAAAATGCCTTGCGGGAGGAAAACTTTAAGCAATTTTGTTCTCCATTGAGACTCGACTGCAACACTTGCTAAGTCGCGAATAATAATATTGCAGCAATAAAAGACCTTCCCGACTGACTACACACCAATTCCTTTCGATATTGACGACCGATACGGTTGCGATCATTCCTCTAGAGGTAATATTTGACATTCCTGGTGTCAGTTTTTAAAGAACAGGGTTAGGCTAACACGTACAAGCAGGCAATATCTGCTGCTGGCTGTTTGCATTTTGCATTTGCGATTCCCGGTATCATCTATTTTGGAGATTACCACACAGGGGCGGTGGGCTGGGCTCTGTCGAGGCGTCTGCCCGGCTTGACGCTGTCGGCTTATGCTCACAGAGTCTCAAGTTTTGGACAATCGGCCCTCCACGGCATAGCAGCCCACGATGAATCCTGTCGACGGTCCAGCGAACAAGTGGACAACATCATATGCTGATGCTCTCCGCGGCCACAAAGCTTTCGTCCTCAAGACGAAGCCGCCTCAGGAGGAGAAAAAGGTTGAGCTTGCGCCAATCCCAAGATTAGCGCCCAAGCCGCAGAAAACGTCGCCAAAGAAGAATCGCAAAGGAGGCCACAAAGCAGGCTCAAGAAAAGGAACCAGCAAAGAGGGCAAGGAAAGCGGCCATAAATCTCCCCAACTCAAGCAGCCGGAAAAGGCCTCGCAACCAAAGCCGTCTAAGTCGAAGGTTCCGGCAGCTGTCAAGCCGACGTCGACACCGCAGATGTCGTATGCGGATGCTGTGAAGGGCATGGTATCATCGAGAACATTGAAGCCGACGAACGCAAAAGCGCCCCATGCGCCCGAATCAGCAGAGGGCGCTTCAACTAGGTCATCGAGCCCGAAGCCGAAGGTTGAAGCCACGATAGCGTCACTAATCACGACAGTGCCCTCGACCTTGAGCCCGACGGCATTGACTTGGAAGACCGAAACTGGGGCCACGACGGAGTCATCGGTCTCGACAGTGCCATCCTCCACGACCGTGCCATCGGGCATCTGCGGGACAGCAGTAACAAAGCATACAGCAATGACGGCCTATTCTGCACGACAAGTCAATGCCCGACATACCATGACAACTTTCTCTGGTCGTGGCGAAGAGGGTATTCTTGCGTCACGCGGTAGCATACAATGGGCATATAAGGTTTCTTCTCGCCGCTTCTCAACCGGAGACATCTGCTCTTCTCTTCCCTCAGACACTTCCCATTCCTCTCTTCCTACACCCGCTCACAACGCACAGAAAACGCGTACTCGCTCTACATCTCTCACCGAAGATCGAATCATTGAATCCGCCATTCTTGAAGCAGTCATGAAAGGGAAGATCCTACGCAAAATGGCCAAGAGGAGAGAGCTCCTTCAAGCCAACCTCATTGCTGCCCATGATCAGGGCCGACTCTCGTACGTCTGGCACTCAGCCCCTACATAGCCGACTTTGCTGACTATAACCAGTCTCTGGCGGCAACCTTCTGAATGGGACGTTCTGCTCAAATGCCAGGGGAAAGTTTGGTGGGTCCATCGTGAGCTTCTCACCCGCGCCTCCGACGTCTTCAAAGCGCGGCTGCCTCCCAAAAACCTGGTGAGTAAACGATAGCTTCGCCTTGAACCCCCTTTACGGCCCTTTATATGAAATCTTATTAACAGAATCGTAGGCTGGCGGTTATAATACCTTGGTTTGTGACGATCTAGATCCCAGTCTGCTGGGGAACGCTCTCTACTACATCTACAACAAGCGCAAGTGCTAGCCCAGACGTGGTTCCCGCGCTACTTGCCCCTCTGGGCGTCTTCAGTCACCCACTGACCTGACTTCACAGACTACCATGCTCCGACGGATCTCAACCAGGACCTCAACGGTGGATGCCTCAACAGCTTGACGGTCATGTACCTATCCGGTGCGACTGTCGGGTACAAAGGCATGATGGACGACGCCGTCCGCGGTCTTCATTTGACCACCGTTAAGCTCGGCAGCTATCTGGAACGAACCCCCATGGAGAGGCTCCGCACCCTCGACCTCTCCCAGCTCTACAGGCCACTCCAGAACGCTCTCACCCTCATGTTTGGGTATGGATCCCAGATGGTCCTCGGCGGTCTCCGAACGGCAATGGCCCAGCTCATCGATAGGACGATGCTCTGGCTCGTCCACAACTACGGCTTTACCCAGGCCTTCCAAACGGACTGGTTCCCGTGTTTGTGGGCCCACATCATGCAAGACCAGCACCTCTTGTTTGGAAAGACCACGCTCGTCGACCAAAACCAGTCACAGCGCCTGAGATCTGGGGAACAAAATCCGGTGCCAGAGGATGCCACCAGGGTCCCTCCCGTGAACAGCAACCTGGATGCAACCCATGGTGCCCCTTCGGAGGAGACAGCAGCCTCGCAAGCAGCGGGCAGCTCCTCAGACCGGACCAGCCGCAACGGTAATGTCGACAACGACACCACCAAGGTCAACACCAAGGCCAACATCAAAGTTCACCACAACAAGAAGGACCGCCGCGCCTACCGGTACACCGATAACGTCAACCTCTACCACGGCCACGTCCGCAAACTCCCTAACAGCAACAAAACCCGCCGCGCCCACAGCGATAACGTCGATGTGGAGTACAACGAGGATGCCTCCAACCAGGAGTAACTCACCACACTTCCACCACCGGCCCAAATTAAGCCGGCACTACCTCGTGGCTCACTCATACTCGTCATCATCACACCAGCGTTTATTTTTAACCTCGTTGGCTCCCTCGGCGACTCTGCTCTCCTTTCTCTTCAACTTTGGACGAACCTCTCTTTGGTTCTGGATGTTCTTTTGTCGGCACGTTGGCAGCAAAGCCAAAACTATAACGAGAAAAACAAGAAGAAAAAAATAATAAAAAGAAGGGAATAAGAGAAAAAGAGGAAAAGAAAAAAGAAACGGGACTGGTCTGATCAGCGTGGATAACTTTTAGTGTTTGGTTTTGTACGATGGGTATGGCTTTGGTTGGGAAACGGGAAAAGGATATTGCCTGGGAGATTGGGCCCGATGACTTACTATATCTTCTCGGGCATGGTGAGGAATGGATGGCGTTTATATCGGAATGTTGATTTTGCAGTGTCTGTCTGCCTGTACATCTGCGGATACCCCATGTCGTTGAACATGAGCAGCGAATTTGCCTTGAGCTTTCTCTCTCCCCCTCGTTCGTCGTGTATTGCTTGAGACGAAGTAACCCAGAAATAGTGGTGCAAAGTGATGTGATGTTTCTTGGTCTAAGTCTGAGTCCTGGACTTACAACTCCCTGGCGGTATGGTGTTTGTGTGTTCCCACCCACTTTGCTTCCTGTGCAATTGTCTGGCTCAAAGAAGTAAGCCGAAGGCACCAACAATGCACTGTGACGCCCACTGTATCACAGCATTCAGACTGGAAAACTATGGAACAATCAGCATTCCCTCGGATGCCTCCCTCATGTTGAACAAACCGGGACGTTCATGACCCGAGGACTCGGGAATGGGCCCCCTCCTGTTCTGATCTGATGCCTTGGCAAAAAAAAAAAGGACACCACAAACCAAAACAACTACCAAGGAAATGTCAAGACGTAACAGAAAAGAGGATGGGGAAAGTGGCCAAGAGATGCCACATCCATGACCTTGAGCAGACACAGCAACAAGAATCCTCTTGGAGGACCCACTCAGAGTGGGCGTGGATGTTATTGTTGGCAGCCACTCGCAGGGCGCAACGTCTTGCTGTCTGACCGGTTACCGTTTTCCTCTGCAAGATGTGGTGCACGACAGGTGCAGCGGGGGTGGCTGGTATGCAGGCGGACTGTTGACATGAATGAGAGCCTGGGAGGGAGGGAGGAGGGTAGATTAGGGGGGTTGTCTGGGGCTGAGGAACTGGAGAAAGTTGGGCGATGACGATCGTTGATAGCAAACCCAACGGAGGATAAAAGAATTGTCAAGAAGTTTGTACGACGGCGAAGCTGAAGTTCGATGTCAAAAGTACAAAGCATTTGGGCTGTTCCTGCTCTTTGAGACGAAGGGCTGAGTAAAAGGCATACCAAAAACGGGGGCCTCTCTATCCGCTGGGCTGAGGTGAAGTTCAACTAGACTTCGGAGCAGGTCCGCAGTGGGTTTCACTCTGCACTTTCGTTGCAGTAGCGCTGTTCGGGGAAGCCAGCAGGACTCTAAGCGCAGACGAGCGCCCGGGTTTCGGCCCACTTCGACGTGAATTGCATGCAGAGACAGGATGCGGGAAGCAGTCATGTGCAGAGGGAGGTGCAGGAGCTGGCAAGAATGGGAAAGGAGCTTTTAAAGCTCTAAGGTCTCTAGTTCTCTCATGGACGTAGACAGCCTTGGGTACTCCTTCGCTAACTCGAGCTGTGATGACATGCTCCCCACCCTTCTCCCATCTATGGGAAGGGCTTTGTAACACATCGGGTAGTCTCTGAGATTCTGCGAGGCAAGTATTCATGATTGGAGGGCGGTGACGCAGCGAGCATTGTGGCGATGCACTGTTGTGTGCACATGGTAACGCCTGGGGGTTAACGAGATGGTCATCAACCCACAGGGTGATACACTTAGCGACGCTACTGCAAACCTGGGCTTCCTTGAAATGCCAGCTTGTTTCTGGGATTCTCTTCCTGCCCAAGGCGAGGTGGTTTGCCACGCGGCTTCTGGTCCCAGCGAATCCGATTCGATAGTGGGCACGGTGGTGGTTTTGAGGGGGATGAGAAGGATGCGATACAACCCTCGTTTCTCGCGAATCTCTTGGAGGAGTTCCGGTCAGAACGGTGGGAATATTCCCAGATCTGTCCCACGATGGGCGTGCCAGACCATTGGCTTGTGTCTGCTTAGGTTGCTTCATCTCTGAGGCATCGAATTGGCTAGAGATGCAGTGCTCGATGAGCTTCCATGGTTTGAAGTCCCTGCTAGCTCGCCGTCGACTTGGCAAGCTACTGCACGTCCGCCAAGTTGCCCATCCGCAGCGGGAATGGGAAAGTGCAAGCATCCCCCATGGACCAAGACTGGACGCTGGTCCGTCCGCAAGATAGGTGGTTCTCGCCCGAGCGGTGAGCGCTGAAGTTGTTGATAAGGTGCTTCGTACAGCACGCATCGTGAGGCTGGAACGGTGACACGGCGGAGCACAGAGGGCGCTTCGGCTGGACCTGACGTTGGGCGGGAGGCGGAGCGGGAGTCCGTGGTCAAGCATCCCCCTGAGACACACATTTGGGGGTTGATTGTCTTTTCCGGATGCGGACAACCTCGCATGGCGACTTATTAACCCCGAAGCTGCGGCTTACGGGACAGCGCATCTGCAGGCGTCATTGCCTGCCAACCACTGCCATCCTGAGGGGGAGATGGTGGGGGAGCGAGGGACGGAGATGGGGGGTCGCGAGGGCCCCCCGGCTGAGACGACGGGACCTTCAGTTGGGATTTTGGATCTCGTCTGCGGCGTCCCAGCGGGAGGGGCAGATCTCAGCTCGCTCAGCAAACCAAACCATCGTTGTTTGTGGCGAAAAGTGATGTGCATCGCATCATTGCCTATCGGGAGGCGAGACACCAATCACCAACCAACGTCCACGCCTAACGTCGAGAACCATGGAGAGGAAAGAGTCAAGAGGATGTTCGTCGTCGGATCGATCATGGGAGAGTCCACACCAAATGCTTAAATCGGTTAAGCTCCGGTGGAGCATCTGGGACGCCCTCGCCAAGCCAGCGCTCGTGGCAGTTGCGTCTGAGAAAACATTCATGTTTGGGCTTCACCTGGCAGTCAGGCCACGAGCACATGCAAATTCTGAGTCCAGAGAGAATTCGTGCCCAACCCAGCCATGCCTCTCTTGCGCGTTTCCTCTCGCGGCTGCCCTTTCCTGTCGCGGAACAGCTCGAAGTTACCCCGCACGTGGTTCAATTGGTTGCATGAGAGAGTGGGTCCCTGACGTCGAGCCGGATCTTGGCTTTGCCTCGATTGTTACGGCCGGGGGTCGGCCCCCTGACGGCTGGGGAAGGCACCCCGGATTGAGCATGTGCAGATGCATCCCCCATTGGCTGGTCGTTTAGCCATTGACCCCACTCACACACCCGGTAGCCAATCGTATTTCTGGAAGCCAGTTCGCCCGTTGACTGCGGCTAACCCTTGTCGCCAGTGATCAACGCCAGCCAGCTCCTGAATGAGCAACTGCGACCTTCGGAGAGGCAACAGGAAGGAAAGGGCCCATCTTTGCTATTCCTGGGATTCTTGACTCCTTCTCTTGCAATTCCTCCTTCTCTTCTTTCCTATCTCCTTCCAAACCATCTTACCCCCAACCACCACTCGTGTCGAGCCTCAGCTGCATCAAATCGAGTCAGCGCACGCGTCACAGAGATACCCCGCCTCCGTACTGGACACGGTCCAGACCGCAACCTGCGGACCACCGTTTGGGCGAGACAAAGACCGAACGGAGCATTGCAACCGCCTTGCTCCCGGCTCGTGGGCCTTGACGTCGTGCACGAAGGCGACGGGGCGTTTTCGCATCGAACGAGGGGCTGCTGATCACCCTACTGGGCGTCGCTGGCTTCTGCCGTCAAAGAAAAAGGGCAACCGCGGTGCACTGCATCCCGGTGTCACACAACCTCCATCATC
The DNA here is from genome assembly GCA_027946355.1 of Collariella sp. IMI 366227. Classification (NCBI taxonomy): domain Eukaryota; kingdom Fungi; phylum Ascomycota; class Sordariomycetes; order Sordariales; family Chaetomiaceae; genus Collariella; species Collariella sp. IMI 366227. The sequence continues at coordinate 1,597,631 of JAPEUS010000008.1, forward strand.
GTTCGACCCCCACACACAGCTCCCCATTAAAGCGTTTCACTTCCACTTTCCAGAGCACTGCCGGTGCATCCTTCTCGAACGATCCCAGCCGACAGAACATACGAGCCTGCTCTACACACGACTCTACCGACCCAACAGCTGCATTGCGACAGGCTACCCTTGCGCCCGCCATTGCATCGAGAGATCCGTCTATTGCATTATAAGACCATAGCTTCTCCAGACATCTTCTCACACTCCTTCATCATGTCTTCAGACAACGGAAACTCGAACAACAACTCCAACGACATGGCCCGCCAGCGACGTGGTTCCATTACCTCAAGCGCTTTCAGCAGCTTCTTCAGGAACAACTCGACCTCGCAACAACCGGCCACACCCTTCCCTACCCCATTGGCTTCGGCTGCCTCCAACGACCCGCGCCGGAGGCTGTCTGTCACTACCCTCGGCCTCTCGGGCACCTCCCCCACTACACCCTCCGCGTTCCTGCGCCGCGCCAGCATGTCTACCAACGCAGACTCGGTTGACGAGAACGCCATTGAAGAAGACGACAACGGCCGTGCTCCACCCACCACTCCCTTCGGGCGCCGGATGAGCGTTGGCGCCAATCAAGTCATGCGTAGTGCGCGAGGGCCCGTTAGCCCCGGGACCAACGGTAGGCAGCCCCCGCCGGCCCGCCGCACCAGCACCGTCCGCGGTAGCCCGCCCGCGCCGCCGATTCTTTCTGCCGGCGCTGGCAGCTACACGTGGGGGAAGATCACTCCTCAGGCAAGCGCTGCAAACCAGTCAAGAACGGGTTCTGACTTGTGCTCTCCTTCTGCTCGAACAGACCAAGGTTTCAACTGGTCCGAGCAGCTTAGGTCTCGTGCCGAGAGCACCGTCACCGGCGCAAGGCCGTCCTTTTCGTTTGGCTCGAGCCTCGGTACCTCCCCTCCGCGCGCTCCGCCGCCGCCCGTCAGCCCTCGCCACGACCGGGCCAAGTCTGTCTCAGACATGCCCGCTCCCCCCGCCCAGCCGCCCCGGCCGCGCGGACCACAGAAGCCCGATCACTTCCAGGAGCGCATCCTGAAGGGCGATTTCTACATGGACTAACCCGTGTGCCAACGGGAGAGGTTCTCAAAGTCTACCACTTTGCATGAGCGGCCTCTTCAGTTTTGGCTTGAGCGTTACATTCTTACAACATACTATCTTGGGAGTCGGCGTTTTCTATTTGAACTTGGGGGGATGGACCGGCGCATTTGGTTTTTTCTCGGGTTTCCTTCATCGGTTGGGGCATTCCATTTTTCTCGGGATTCCGTTCATCTGGTCGGGGCTCAGTTTAACGAGCTGGTCTCATTCAGCAACCACCTTTACTGTCGGGTCATCCTTGTTCCCCGACATCCGGCCCTCTTTTCTCGGGGTGGAGAGCAAATCAGCGTTTTTTTATGATGCCCTCGGACCCACTCTTTGGACCGCACAACTCAAGCAGCACATTCGAACCCACCACCATCCAAGGGTGACTAGTCTAGTGGTCAGGACGCTTCGTTGTGGGATCTCGGCGATGTTTGTTGGCTTCCCTTTGGAATCCCCAGTGGTTCCCAACGACCGAAGAAACCCCGGTTCGATTCCGGGGTCGCCCATCTTTTGCCCGGCGCATGGTTTTTGGTGTTTTGCATCTCGGGCGTCGGTCTCGGGAACCAGCAAAAAAAAAAAAAACCCTTCAACACGCAAACTCGGCAATTTGGAGCAGGGTCGCAAAGAACGGAGAGCGAGCAAGCAAGCAAGCAAGCAACGGAGTTCACGGGGTTGTTGTCACATAGGCAGGCAAGTTATGCCATGCGGGAGACACGGTCACATCAGTAAGCGGCGGTTACGGCATCGCAGGTCTGTGAGTGGAGGTCAGGTCACGAGGAACACGGGGCATCACTTAGGCATCGGGGTAATTACGGATTTCTTTGCTTTTCTCGGGAACCAGAGTGTATGATTAGCGCTGCGCTGGTTTGGGCTTGGTTGTCTAACTACGTACTGCTACTCCAGATTGGGGATTTGGGATGGGGAAACAACATGAAGTTAAGGGAGGCAAAGGGCTCGCTTACCAGCAAACAAACCAATCGTTTATTGCATACTTGCCCTTGAGCAATGGCTTTTATTATGTACGGATCGAACCTGAGAATGACATTCGCTTCTTCTGTTGAGTCGTTCTTCGTTTTCATGCGCCGAATTACTACAGTAACTGACCAAGGACAGAGGGTGTTTCGTGATTGGCTTGCGAGATGTTGCTTCGCTAACTTCGAAACGCATTTTAGTTGTTTCAAACCGGATTTAATCCAAAGGCCGTATTGACAAGAACCACGAGGGGACGCAGGAAAGACAGTTTGAGAAATATAGAGGACAGAATGTCTTTGTTGAAAGAAGTTTGTTCCTGTATTCAAAATTTGTATGCAAGTGCTGCATCCCAGCGGTATAGATGAAGAATATACCTCGTTCTTAACGCCCTCCTAGATAAACAATGGCTTTCCCGCCTGTCCCTTACCTAACGCAAATTCTCTATCCCAAACAACATCGCTGTAAATGTCCAACCCATTCGACATAACCCTCAAGCGATTCGTCGGTCAATCGCCCCCAAACCCCCATGAAATAACAATACAATCCCAAAATCCAAACAAACCCTCCTCAGACCATTGTCAGCCCCACTCTGCTACACACACTCACAACCTTCATACTGCATACCTAAACCCCCCACCCCGCCCCCTGCCCTGCACCACCACCACCAACACCACCCATCGCCCCAGCCCCCACCCCCATCGTGCCCATCCCCAACCCCGCAGAAGTAGTATACCCCCACCCCACACCCCCACCCCACTCCCACTCCCATTCCCACCACCTACAACCCCACCAACACCCCCACCGCACCAGGCCCGCCAACCCCGACGGATCCTGCTGATGCGCCATCATAACCATCTCCATCTGCGGAAACCCACCATGCTCCATGAATCCGCCCAGCGTCATGTCCATGGCCTGTTCAAACCCCCGCCGAGGTTGGCGTAGTCGTAGTCGAAGTCGGCAATGGAGAGCTGGGGTCATCCCAGTCGAAGGGGAGGCTGCCGGGGGAGGGAAATTGTTGGCGGTTGTTGTTGTTGTTGTTGTGGGTGGGATGAGGCGGTGGTGGTTGGTTGCTGGGTATGGGTGGGGATTACGGGTGGAAGGAGGTGGTGGGTGGGGTTGGAGGAGGGGGTGGTTTGGGGGTTGCGGTTGGGATGGGGATGGGGCGGTGGGGTCGTAGAGGGTGGTTAAGGGGATGCGGGTCATCCAGGGGAGGGGCTGGGGAGAGAGGTGGTGGTGGTGGAATGCGGTGGGAGGATGTCGGCCGAGGTGGATGGGCGGGGGCCGGTGGTGCTTGGGTTTGGGCCCAAGTTGCTGGCTGAATCGTTGGCTGCGATTTCTGAAAGGACGTGGAGGGGCGTGCTTTGTGCGGCGGGGTAGTTGTGCTTTTGAGGCCGCTGGGGAGCGGGAGTTGAGGTGCCCTTCTCACGGCTGCTGGGCCGGGGTGGATAAGGGGGAGGCTCTGTGGCATTCCCGCCCGCGTTCTGCGCTGCGTTCTGGATCTGCTTCTGCTTTTGGAACCAGGACCGGATCATGACCAGAACGATGAGGAACTTGGCGGCCGGCCGGCTCTTATCTTCGGAGGCCGTGTCGCTGAATTTGGCGAGCAAGCGGTCCAGATGCTGCTCAACCTTCATGTGATCCTTGCTGAGGATCTTGCCGAGGTCGCTCTTAGGCGATGACGCGGCGAAGTAAATCTTGATGAGAACCACGACGGCATACGCGACGCGGACAAAGTTGAACACGGCTAGGCAGCGGATGGTGGCGACGTCAAGCGAGAGAAACACCTCGAAGATGCCGTCAATGGCAGTGAGACACGCTGACAGGGCGTTGATGTGTGCCGTTGTCATAACACCATCGGTCCCGAGGAGATGCTCGCTTGGCTGGAGTCTACACTCGTCGGAACTGTCGCTGTGTGTGGCGATCTCGTGCATATACAAGCTGATTACGTGAAAGCTCATCATAAGTGATGCTGTTTTTGGGTCAGCTATCGCAACTGAAAGACGGATTTAGAAACATACGTTTCATCAGCTCCTTTGGCAAGGCAGCGCTGTAGCGCTCTAATTGGAGTTCAAATCCCTTCAACACATATTGCGTCTTGAAGTCAGCGAGGTTAGGCGTTGACGCTGAGTCATCCATCGAGAATTGCACGGAAACCTCCTCGGCCAGCTTGTGCGTCCAGACCAGGTGGCAGAGATATTCGTCCGTAGGGGCCGCGTCGGGAGATGTTCGCAGGGTTTCCATACACTCGGCCATGAAGGGCGTCCAGCGGATGAGGTTGGGGCGGTGCAAAGCCATGGCAGTGTTTGTGGCCATAAAGTAGCACGTCAGCCAGGCGCGGCGGGCTTCAATGGTGGTCGGATCAGGCGGCGGATGCTTCCGGAGAGGGTGATCTCGCCACGCCTGCGAGATGTGCTTCCTGAACCCGCCCCTGGCAGGCTTCTTCCGGCCCAGGCCCAGCTCAATCGCCATGATTGCGGCAACGTGCACGAGCTGGTAAAACTTGAGCTCCTCGAAGCGCTCGGGCGGCCAATACCAGATGACGGTGACCTGCAGCGCCTGCACCAGCTCAAGGCTCTTGTTTCCCCGGACAATGACCTTCTCAGCCAGGACCTCCATCAGCTCCTTGATCAGAACACGCTGAAGGGTCGGGATTTCGGATGACGCGGCGGCCATGACGGCAAGAAACAAGATCGGCTTCGTTGCCCGGAGGTCCACAACTGTCATAGTGGGCGCAAAGACAACCCCAGGAAGGTGGATGCACATTTGAGTGGTGTACCGCGCGAAGAGTTGATGCGCAGTAGACATGGTGATGATGCCTCGGTCGACGATATCTGGTGGCTGCTGCTCCTTGGCGGACGACTCCTGGGCCGGCTGCGGCGTGACCGAAGTCGATGACGAGGCGGCATCGCGGGCGGCAGCGGTAGCGATGCCCTCGTCTGACTCCCTCATCTCTCCAAATGTCCTCTTCTGCCCTGTGAGCCCAGACGGGGTGGAGACTCCGACAGGACTCGCGGCCGGACGTGGTGGAGGCGGTGGTGGTGGAGGAGGAGGAGGGTACCTTATGGCCTCTTCATCCCTTCCCCCAACGACCCCCGACATCGACATAATTCCATCGCGCACATCTCCCGGTGCTTGTTCCGCGCCGCCCAGAGCGCCCCCCCTCGCATGCAAGCAGGCGGTCAAGACGTCAATCTTTCTCTCGAGCTCGGTGACCCTGCTGTCCGTCTTCTTCTGCTTCTTCCGGGTCGGTTCGGTGACGATGCACTCGCGCTTGGCCTTCAGGCACCGCCTGCAGGGGATGTCGGGGCCGTTGGGATTCGGATCGCATCGCACTTTGAGGTGGCGGCAGGACTCGCAGGCGCGGGGTTTCTTGTTCGGGTCGGCGCCTGGGGGCTGGTTGCTGTCCTGGGTATGGGCCCCTTCGTAGTCGGCAGAGGGTGTGCCGGCGGAGTGGTGGGGATGCGGGTTGGAGGATGGCGTCGAGATGAAGGGGTTGCTGTCGTGGTGGTCGTAGTCGTTCGGGGTCGAGGACGCGGTGGTGGTTGAGTTGGGGGTGCGCGGAGAAAAGACTGATGCTGATGCTGTGGGCGCGGCGAGGGAGGGTTGCGTGGCCATGTGCGGTGGTTGTGTTGGCGGCATCGCGGACTGTGTCGCCCTGGAGGCCGGGTCCCTCAACAAGGATGTGGGAGCGGATGCGGTGTGAATGGGTATGGCGGCTTCAAACTTGCCGATGCGCCGAGAGTTGCGGTGGACAAGTTGGCGTGCGTCGGTCGGTGAAAGTCCGCGATCGCCGATGACTCCAGCAGGAGGTTATCCCCTGGGAACCAAGGGTTAGGGTTAATTTAAGTGGCATCCACCAGCATGAACACGCAGGGGCTCGTCTCAGAGCAGTCACAACACATTCAGGCAACGGCCGCGGCCATGAGCTTAAGCGGCCAGGCTGTCCAGGTAATAGTTAATGAAGAGAACCTGGAGGCGCAGTTTCTGAACTTGTCCCATACCCCCAGCGAGAAAACACTACAGTACACACGCCGGAGACACAGGAAGACAGCTGACACAAGACGGGTCTTGGTTTCGGTCTGGTCGGGAGGCCTGCTGAGCCTTGAGAAACATGGAGAGTCTGCGGACTTTCAGAAAAAATTGGCGGGACTTTGGAAGCTACTTGAAACCAAGACGGCGTCGACCCTGAAGATCAAAGTGTCCCTTGAGGCAGCATCTCAGGCTGTGTTTCTTGGCGAGGTGTCGGTCCTGTCCAGATAGTTTTGATGACATATTCTTAATCGTCTTTGCCTCATCCAAATCACACGTTGGAAGAATATCTCGAAAGTTAACGTGGTGTCTGTGTTCGTGGCTGGCTGGTGGTCAGCGGTCTGAGATTTCAGGGGTTGACATCTTCAACAGAGCAACCCAATCACGAGCCGGAGGCCAGACAGCCCGCCACGGCGATGACTTGCATAAGCGCATCTCCGGATCCATTCTCCTTCAAGAAAACCAATCGCTTTCACGGGAATTGATAATGATTGCAACCCCATCCCAGAGTTGGGAAGGATTTCCCAAGGTGAGTATCAGAGAGTCGCCGGTGTGGTGAAATTGCACCGTCACACCGCTCTTTAGCACCAGTTCCAGCACAACACACCACGAGGGTGGCTCGATTGGCGGCTCTTGAAAAGGGGCTTCATTTCGCTCGGCAGTTGTGGATCTCGTGGGGGGAGCAGTGACCGAGACACTTGGTGGATGGATGAAATGGTGGAAGGACGGTCGGCGTTGTGCTGTTCAGAAAAACCAAATCAAAGATGGCGCCTGTTGCATGTGAAGATATTCGGTCGAGAGTCATTGCCAGAGTCAACACACTTCGAGTCTGCGGACTCAAAATTCCCAGGACTTGTGCCGGCTCTTGTCAATCTGTACCTGCATGAAGCCGCGATATCGCTTAACGAGATGCCGTTCGAGTGCCGTGGCGCGCGGCATGTGGGTTGTCGATGGTAAGGGGCAACTGGAAGAGGTCAGTGTCATTTAAAATATCTCAGAACCTTTGTTCGCCAGCAGCTGAGATTTGGCTGTGTGTCTGTCGTCGCTCAATGACAAAGGACTGCTTGAGGAGAGTCTGACATGCCAAGAATTGCTGCTGACGGCCCTGTGTGAAAGCCTCGGTACGGATACCAAATTGCTGTCTGTCAAGTCTTGTGAGACCGGTCTTCATCGTCCCACTTCCACAACAAGAATACTGAAATGAAAGGCTCAAAGATGGTTGGTGGTCTCAACAAACAAACACGCTGTTGCTGAACAACGGTTGCCTTCAACTGAAACCCCGGCTTTTAAGAAGAAGCAAAGTCCTTGAACGTGTGGCGGAGACAATTGCAGGGAGGGAGAGGGGAAGTGATCGTGGAGTGACCGCCGCCCAGGCATCCAGTTTGACAACAAGACTGGTTGTCCGGTTAAATGTGAAAAGTGCTCAAGAACTTTACCTTGCAACAGAAAAGCTGTTTCAGAATATATATTGCCCTTGTTATTGTCAGTTTGATGTTGTTGACGGAGAGAGCTGCCACGGAGATCACTCACAGATCAGGGACCACGCCCCACATCCATTGGCTTCACAAGCATCTGCCCTGGGGAAAGCGCTGAACGGCCCGCCTTAAGACCCCTGCAGACGCCCCCCCAATTTGGGACTTCTCAGTTCTGGGGATGGGAAGCCAGAGCCGAGTGGAACTCAACTCAACTCCCCTTTCCATTCTCTCCATCTCACATCCTCCCGACCCAGCGTGTCGCGGACCACCACCAACCGATTTCTGGCCGTCTCTCGCGGCCTCAACCGGGCTCCCGTTTCGATGGAGTCGACTTCAGGTTTCCAGGACAGCCCTACCATCGGGAGAACACAGGTCCTGTACCCGGCCAATCGCCCGCTGCCAACGCCCCCGTCCGCCGCAAGCTCGAGGTACGAAGCCTGTCTCCATGTCTCTCACCTCCCGTCCCCGATTGTCCCTCCTCGGCCCCACCCAATTCACCTTTCCGTCGTTACATTGGTCTCTTTGCGTCCGCTCTCCCTCGTCTTGTCCCTGCTCGTGGCCAGTCGGGCCCTGTTTGGGATGCTGCGTTGGGTGCCGTGATTCTACCCTGTCTGTCCGCCTCCAGGTGACCGAGAGAAGTCGAGATCCGAACCGAGATAACGGGGAGCATGCGTCCAGGCCCTGCCAGAGCGCACCCCGTCCTCCCTGACCCTGCCCACAGGGTTCATTGTCTCTCTGTGTCCTGCGCCTGCGCTCTGGTGCAACAACCGACTCGTGCCAGCTCCTGCCGTCTCCACAGAGTGTCTAACCCCAATCTTGCTTCAGACGAAAACCTCCACCGAGCCCCCTTCAATCGACCTCCGCCGTCGATCCCGGCCGTCCATCGCCGACTCACTTCGCTTCAGCCGCCGTCCCGCGCATCGTGACCACCGCCGCCCCGGAGGACAGCCACTCGCAGCTGCCCGAGACGACATACTACGACAGTGATTCCTCAGGGAGCACCACGCCCGAAGAGAGAACCCCTCCGTGCGTTTCCGATATATGCCCGCTCCCGTGGAGGATGTGCACTCACCCCTTTTCCCAGACCGGTTCCGCCCCCTCGCTCCCCTCGATTCCCGAATGAAGTACGCAGTGTCTCCGACTCCTCCGTAGCCCCCCAGCCTTCCGGGCGCTCTTTTCCCGCCCAGTCCTCCACCATGGTTGGCCCGACGAGCGCGCGGGCAGACCCCGCGAAGACAGTGACGCGCACCTCGTCGATAGATTCTGCCATTTCCGCCATCTCCTCCAAGCCCCGCCTCAACAAGGCTTCGGTGGACAGCGCCGTTGGTAGCACCGATATTGCGAACCTAATCAAGACGGCTGGCAGCCCCGAGGCAGTCATACAATACCTGCTCAAGGAGAAGCAGTCGCAGTCTCAGCAGAATTCACAGCTATGGAGGCTCGTTGATAAGCAAAGGGCCATGATTTTGGGTCTTAACAAGGACCTTGAGCGCGCCCTGAAGGACAAGGAAAAATACAGGAAGAAATTGAAGGAGGTCTTGGAAGGGGTTGAAGGGGCATCTGGCCCGTCAGTACCGTTGCCGACCACCCCAGGAGCAGATCCAAATGGCCTTGACGCCGCGCCTTCATCGCCCAAGCAGCGCGTGGTGGTGGAGATTCCGTTGTCGCCCATGTCGGTCGACCCAGGCAGCCAGAAGGACTCACCCATCGACGTACCCTTGGCGCCATATCCGATCACACCGCCTGCGAACCAGCCGATTATCCGGAGCTCCCGATCGGCTGTTCGCGAGATTTTGGACCCTGCCCACACCATGCCGAAGCCGAGTGAGCATGCCTTTGATCATTACGACCACGAAGCGCAGGAGCAGGAGGCTGAAGCAGCCGAGAAACGGGCCGAGGAGGCTAAGGACCTCCATATCGACATGAATCTGCCACCCTCTCGCAGCGCACCGCGTGAACCGCCGCGGATGCCCCCGCCTCAACCACCTGTTGGATTACCAGACAGGTCGCCGAAACCAGATGAAGGTGCCTCCAAGTTTCCCCCACCTCCCGCTCCTCCTCCAAGAAAGCCGCCCCCGGCACCGCTCCATCTCAACAACTCGAGGCCGAGACCCGCTGTTGCCCCGGAAGAAGACCCCGATACAGACACGGACTACGACCACATCCTGGAGGTGGATGAGCTGAAGCCCGACGAAAGCAGGGGCCGTCGAAGGACGCGGGAAGAGGACGAGCGAGATCGCGAGATTTTGGCCAGAAAGGAAGCCGAAGCCCGCAGTCTGTCCAAAAAGAGCAAGAAGAGCAGCAGCCGGAAAGCCACCGAGAAGGAGGAGGCCCCTGTAGGCGAGATACCCGCCAACCCGAGGATAGTTCAAACCACCAAGATCATCGCTCCGCGAGAGCCTGCATCTCTTGCTGGCATCTTGAACGGCGCGCCTGATTCTCGGGGTCTTCCTTCGGCCTTGTTGAGCCCCGGTCTTCCCTCGAGCCCAAGACCAATGAACTTGAACTTGAAATCGCCCGTCAACTCTCCGCCGCTGTCGCCCTTGGGTGTCTCGAATTTTCCCGGTGCGCCTTTATCTCCCCGTCCGCCACGGGCCCCCATCCCGTTGCCGCCCAATACCCCTCTCCAGACTCCGTTCTTGGCAGGAGAGCATATGCCCTTGAGGTCGCCGAGACCTCCGAACATGGCCAGGCAGGGAGACCATGGTTATTCAACACCTAGTCCGACCAAATCTAGCATCGATAGTCCGGCCCCGGTTGAGCGGACCAAGATCTACAAAGGTTTCGTTGTTGACGAGTTTCCGGATCTGCTGCTCCCTCCTAATGCGCTCCCATCCATTGATATCAGGGTCGCATCGTCTCGTATGAAGCCGTCTAGGGCGAGTCTGATTTCGTTGACGCAGTTGGAGGAAGATCCCGTTTTCACCCTGGCGGTCTACTCGAGAGCAGACGGCGGAGAGTTGTGGAGGATTGAGAAAGATTCTGCATCGCTCGCCAAGCTGGATCAGCGGCTGAAACAGTGCCCCAACTTCACGGCGAGGACTCCTGACCGGTCTCTTTTCAGTGGCCATGCCCCGGCGAAGCTTGATGCCCGGCGTATTGCTCTCAACCAGTATCTGGACGAGTTGCTGAACACAAACCTGGATAACACGACAGCTCTCGAGCTCTGCAAGTACCTGTCGACAAGCACTTTGCCGCCCAACGCGGACGAAACTGGCGGCTCTACTGGCGAGTTCCATGGGGAGCCACCAAGATCTGGACCAGGCGGGCGGCCGTTCCGCAACGGCTACCTGACGAAGCGGGGCAAGAATTTTGGCGGCTGGAAGGCACGCTACTTTGTTCTCGATGGCCCCCAGCTGAAGTACTACGAAACTCCCGGCGGCGCCCATCTTGGTACCATCAAACTTCAAAAAGCCCAGATCGGCAAGCAGGCCCATCACACAAATGAGGGTTCGCCGGCTCAGAACGGCGCCGCGGAGGAGGGCGACAACCAGTACCGTCACGCCTTTTTGATCCTGGAGCCGAAGAAGAAGGACCCGAACAGCCTGACCAAACATGTCTTGTGTGCTGAGAGCGACAGGGAGCGCGACCAGTGGGTTGATGCCCTGCTTCGCTGGATCGACTACCGGGACGGCGAGGACGAGGAGCACTCCAAGAAGGACCATGCGCATGAACGGCACGGGAACGGCAAGAAGAAGGGCCATAGCCAAGGGAAGCAGCACCAAGGCAGCACCGACGAAAACTTGATCGGCGTCAGCTACGAGGCTACAAAGCAGGGCGATGCCCCGCAAGCGATGCCATCGAAGAAGCAGTCAGGACAGGGTGATCACGATTCTACACACAGCCATTCAACCACGTCCTCGTACACCATCTCAGCGCCACGCGACCCGCAAGTGATTTCGAACTCGGAATCGTGGGGTACCAAGCTGGGCATGGGCCTCACGCCGCCGACGCAGGAAGAGAAGAAGGCAAGGAAGCGCAGCTTCTTTGGCTTTGGCCCCAAGACCAGGACATCAAGCGATGGTCAAGACTCACTCTTTGGAGAGAGCGGCTCTCAGCCGACAAATCAGTACCATGGCCCGGTCCGACATGTCTTCGGGGCTACCTTGGGCGAGGCAGTCCGGTTCAATGCCCCAGTGGATGTCAGGGTACCATTGCCCGCCGTCGTTTACCGGTGTATTCAGTATCTTGATGCCAAAAATGCTACTCTTGAAGAGGGCATCTTCCGGCTGAGCGGATCGAACCTGGTCATCAAGCAGCTTAAGGAACGCTTCAATAACGAGGGCGACATTAATCTGCTGAACGACGGACAGTACCACGACATCCACGCCATCGCGTCGTTGCTTAAACTGTACCTGCGCGAGCTGCCGAGCACAATTCTGACTAACGAATTGCGCACCGAGTTCATCAAGGTCACGGAGATGACCAACCACGCGGAGAAGATGGCTGCGCTGGCCGAACTGGTGGAGCACCTTCCCCAGGCCAACGCGACCCTCTTGAAGTATCTGATTGCCTTCTTGATCAAGATCATCGACCATTCGGACGTCAACAAGATGACGGTTCGCAACGTCGGCATCGTATTTTCGCCCACCCTCAACATCCCGGCCCCGGTCTTTGCTATGTTCCTGCAGAACTACCAGCCCATCTTTGGAATCGACCCGCTGGAGTATGAGCTCCCTCTGATTGAGCCGGAGTACCCGCAAGAACGCCGTCCGTCGCTCCCGACATCCTTAACTTTTCCGGAGCGCCGCCCTTCAGACGGCCGGCCGTCAACGTCCCACAGCGATTCACCTCACAGGCAGCGCCTGATGGAGTCTCTCGATTCGCAGGGCAACCGGAGCACGCCAACGCCCCCGCCTATGACGATGCAGCAGATGGCCCAAATGAACGCAGCAACAATGCACTCGCGAAGCACACCGACCCCACCGCCGCAGCGGCAGATGAGCCTCGACTCCCCATCACAGAACAGCAACAGCAACAACGCGCGGCCGGCGTACGAGGCTGGCTTCTCCATGCCCCAGGGGTTCGTCGAATCCCCCCGCCGCCGCGCCAGCAAGCCACAAGCCCAGCCAGGGCTACGACAGGGCACTGTATGAGAATGGCCTGACCCCGGCGCCGTACGAGCAGCCGTACCGGAGCAGGCGTGAGAGCGTCATGTTTATGGGCACGCTCAACCAGCAGCCGAGTAAGAGTCGACTGAGGGAGGAGGCGCAGTACTGAGAGTCGGCGAATTTGCAGGCTCGCTGTCGTCGTTTTCATTTTTCGTTTTACGATCTTTTTTTGGAGGACATCTTTTCGCTCGTTTATTCACCATGCCTCTTACGTACATTACATACCTTTCTTATGCCGTTCTTTCGCTTAGCAAAGATACCATTTCTGTCGTTTTTAACATTTATCTGCTTTTTGGGGGTTTAACCCTATTTTTGAAGCTTTGTTTATTGCGGTCGTTGCTTTTCTGGAGGGACTTGGATGGATGGATGGATGACTGTGGAGGAAACGATGACAGATGGATGATTGTGTACGATTTTATGGAGTGAGCGGATGAGCCAGCGAGCAGGTGGCCTTAGGGCAAGGAGGATAAGCAGGAGGATGGAGAGGAGGCATGGCATCGTTGTCATTTGGTTCTGAGCCATCGGATTCTGTCATGAATATGGGGGGTGAGGGAGGACTTGATGCAGAGGCGGATGTTTCATGGCTCTGTCTTGTCATTTGGCTTCATATTACGGTTGAATGCTGTTGTTATCTCTTGGTTTGCTGTCGCTTGTTTCTGGATTTGAAGGCCTGCCGGTTGATCGAGTCTGCGTTGCAGTCGGAGGAGATACCAAGTTTGTGTGTTGATGTGTTGAGGCTTGAGTCAGGGGATGGGATGAAGCGGTGAGGTGTAAGATTACCTCCTGCTAGTATATACATACATACGTAATTGTTTAATATGGGTCATATTCATGGCGTTTTGGGTTGTGGTTTGTGTCTTTTTGTCGTTGCGAGATTTTGGTGGCTGGATGACCCAGGTTGACTGCTTTCCCGACTTTTGTCCAGGTGAGTTTTACTTCTCTCGACCACGCTGTTCATTTTATTTAAGACTCTTCCCCCCTTTTTTAGCCTGGCTCCCTCTCGAGCATTGTCTCAATCTCTGGTCCTTCTCAAATATCCTCGCCTTCACCGTCTCCCACCTAATCTGTGTACTCAAGTCCACCTTCATGCACAACCACCGGACTACATCCCGCTCAAAGTCTCCAGCAAAAAGACCAGGACAACGGTAGACGGCCATCATCTCCAACACGATATTCCAATTATTCAGAAGCCTCTCCAACCCCAGCCTTTGACAGGTGTTGCATCGCAAAATCAGCAGCAAGATTGAGCTGCCCAGCTTACCGACATACCGATCGACCAGCAAAACCAGTTGATTGCCAAGTGTTGGAAAGGAAGCCTTACACTACCACCCACTAGTTGGCCCTCAAGCCTTTCCCCAGCCTCGATAGTCCTGAGCAAGAGCCAGGGCATTCTGATCACGATTTCGAAGAGCATTGCCATCGCCTACCAAGAGATTCGTGACAACAGACCAAGCCTTGCCAACAGCAGCGATTGAGTGAGAGTGGTGAGGGCCAAGGACGAGGACCTAACTTGTCCCTGTCAGTCAAGCCTCTAAGATCTTTTGTTAACATGGGTGCCAGCAATCCGAAAACACGAATTCGATCATCTGCAGCAAATTCGAGGAGATCTTCTATTAACCCCATGTCATCCATATCGATATCTTCGAGCCAGAGAACGAAAATCACGAGATGATGGATATGGAAGAAGTGGTTCGCAGAAAGACAAAACGCCGTCCTCCACATAGCACATCTCAACGCCATGATGGCATCCTGCCGCTTGTTTTGGCACGCTCTTCATCGCTACCAGCTGACAGCTCGAGGGAAGCACCTCAACTCAAATTGAAACCAGCACGTGTATCATGTCTCACAACGCCTTGAGGGCCCAGACGGGGACCTCTTAGTTCTAGACCAGATTCCCATCAGACCTCTCTTATATATCTTATCTACTTATTCAAGTTTCGTCTTTCGCTACGCGAGGGGCAGAATGTCAGCGGTGACCATATCCTCGAGCCTTGCGTCAACAAGGATGCCGCCATGGCGTCATTCCGAACTTTCTTGTTTGTTCGCGAGGTCAAAGAATCCGGCTCCAGCTCCCCGGTGAACAAAGACACATAGAGCAATATCTGGTGGATTTGACAATAGCGGCTCACAAGAACCTCTCTCTCCCACCCGAGTGACGATATTCCACCATTGATACAACAGACCGATCCATCCCCCCCCATGGGGGCGGCAACCATAACAGCCGATGCCAATTGACCTTTGGACACTTACCGGTCTCCATTGCCTGTCCGGAGCTTAACACCTCTGACAATTTCCGGCAGATGCTGGGCAAGAGATACAATCTCCCGGCGCATTCGGAAAATTTCTCGCCCGAAGCTACATGAATCTCACCGTTTTGGAACCCAAACATCAACGATATACCTTCATGTTTGCCCAGAAAATAAGGAAAACCTCCAGGCAAACGACCGATACCAAGAGGACTTAGGTCCCGGAGTAAAGCCCTGGCTTAATCCAGAGTTTTTTTTCCCTCTCGGCCTTGGAGGAGGCAAACAGCCTTTGTATGCTGGAGAAACCTTGAAGTTTACAAAGCTCCCCAAGACATCCTGTTTCAAAGGGCGACAGATGGTGGTCCATGTCGGCTGAGACACGATGGGCGGTGAGATGGAAGAGACTCTTTTAATCCCATTCAGGACGCAACGGGAAAAATGCTCGTTGCCGACTCGATTGCAAAAAAGGGGCCCATGTTGTGGAGGGCCCTTTTGGCCCATTCAGCTTACACTCTGCTGAAGAACCCCAAGATCACCATGGTCGGGAGCCGCCCGCAGGTATCTCGAGTTGTTGCATCGGGATTGAGATAACGGGCTGGCCCTCGCTGAAGGTGTGTGAATGCCAGTTCAATGATGTGCTAAGTACGGGTGAGTGGGAAAGATGAATATAGAGAGGAGAGGAAAAGAAAGAGGCAGAATAAGAGACCTCGAAGGGCTATTTTGGCAATGGGCTGCGACAACTCGAGAATGTCTCCGCGTCGGCATGTTACTCTTGGCCCCCATCATCGAAGTTTGGGTTCATAGAGGCGGTAGTTTAGGGAATGTAAATTGATGCTTGTGACGATCGGGAGCAATAGTGATGCTTCATTGTGAGCCTGCTTCAAAAACTCGGTCTTTAACGGAAGGCGCTGCAAGATCAGTCGCCATCAACCGAGCAGCGGTCAGTGAGCCGCCGCTTCCTCCAAAGCAGAACTGAAACGGCAACAGCGTTAGAAACCAGAAACGCCCAGAAAATCCGAAGGGCTACTTTAAAATCAACACATTGATACGCAAGCACCAACCTGCCCATTCTCGCGGTATACAATATTTGAAACGCGCGTTTGGATCATTCTTTGAGCTTGTCATTTGAAGCACCTCAATCTCACATCCCCAGTAGCTCTACACCGCACTTCACTAGCATCCCGTGCTCGCTGCCCCTAGGTGTTCCTTCACCTTCCAGCCGACCATCATGCTCCCACCAACCCCCAAGGTAGAGCCAGTCGGGACCATCTTCTGGACCGATGAGCTCTGGAATGGTGATCCCAAGGGAGATATGACAATGGAGTACGATGGGCACACTTGGTTGGTGAAGGGGAAGATTGTGTCGGCACACTTTCCGTAGGTCAGGGAGGTCTGGATCAAGAGGAACACAGTAAGCGGAATGTTTACCATGTGCTCCGTTCCCAGCTAAAGAAATCACAGGAGAGTCACCTCCTCCTTCGCTGCCGCACAACCACACCCATCCTCCCGGCCGTCTTCTCTGCCCTCTTAGGGTACCTCCATACCAACGGTGAGTGCTTCCCAACCCTCATCTTCTTCCCCATCTCTAACTCAATAAACACACAGAATTCCCCCGCGACCTCTTCGAACCAGCCCCCTCCTTTCTAACATACACCCAAATCTACTTCCTCGCCGAGCGCTTTGCCATCACCGGCCTCAAGAACGCCATGGTTCAGCACTTCGAGGATCTGTCGCAGCGGGTGCTTATGACCCAGAACGTGCACTGCTCGCACTGCCCTTTCTTCTCGACAACCTCAGCCTCGTCGGGCTCCGAGGAAAGCGGCATCGACTGGGAGGAGGAGCGACACCTCAACTCGTTTGTGGATGCGGTCGTGTGCGTCGAGGAGCACCACTGGAGCGCAAAGATGCAGAAGGCCATATACGATGCCGGGGAGAGGATGAGGGATAAGCTGGTGGGGCTAGAGGCGTTTTGTGAGTTTACGAAGTTGTTCCCGGGTGGGAAGGGGTTTGCGAGGGCTATTGGGGTGGGGAGGGTTTGAAGGCGGCTTGAGCATGTTAGAAAAAAGGAACTGGAATAGGGGACAAAGGGCTTTTCTGGGATTCGGCGATTAGGTCAGAGTGGGACCAAAGAAGAGTATTGGGGAATGAAGGAGGGTTTATAGGATTACTTCATCGGGTTTGATGCTGGTGGTGTTAGTTGATGGTACTACAACAGTGTCTCCGGTTCATGGATAGCCAGAATCAAACACTGATGTCTTTTCAGCAAGCTCGAGCATCCATCAAAACATTAACTTGAAATCGAACTTGTATACCGGTCTCTTTCTTTGTGAGTCATATCTCGTGTCCCTTTCCAACTCTCGAAACCCTCCAGAAACCCTCTCAACTCCAAAGTGAAAAGGATTCCTTGTACATTCCAACACGCTTCATAGCTCATTACACAGAACATAGAGCACATATCGTCATCACTCATAAACAACAACCCTTCTAGAAACCCAACCGCCCAAACACGCTAAATGAAAAGCCCGAGCCTTCCCAGCAAGTCCCTGAACACCGCCACCCACTCCCACCAACCCCTCAACAGCTCACCTCCCCATACCCCTCCCATACCCACTCCCACGCCTCCTCTCATAATACCCATCACTACTATCACTCTCCCACCCCATCTCCACCCCTGCCCCTCCCTACCCCACCATCCTCCACCCACCGATCCTGCACCCTCACTCTCACCCTCTGTTCCTCCCTCTCCCTCTCCCGCTCCGTTGGCGGCGGTGGACTCGGCGCCCTCACAGGTGGCGGACTCAACCTTCTCCTCTCCCTCTGCGGCAGCCCCTCCACATAGCGATACGTCTCAGGCTCCAGCCGCTGCTGCGGCACCGGCATGGGGACTGGCACCTAACGGGGACGTGTACCGGCACGGGTACCAGCCGCTCGCGCTCGATGATGACTTGCTCGTGGTCGTGATAGCTGCTGCGGTGGCGCGAGCGCGAGCGGGAGGACTTGCGGGATTTGCGGCTGTGGCTGGATTTGGGGGTAGGGATCGACGTCGACGGCGATGACGTCGATTATGTCTTCTTGGATGGGGTCGCATTTTGGCGGGGAGGGGGAGGAGGGGGTGGGGGAAATGATGACGGGCGGAGGGGTGGTGGGAGGTTGGATGATGACCGGTGGCGGAGGGGGTGGTGGTGTTGGTGGGGAGGAGGGGTGATGGGGC
Organism: Collariella sp. IMI 366227; assembly: GCA_027946355.1. Taxonomy (NCBI): domain Eukaryota; kingdom Fungi; phylum Ascomycota; class Sordariomycetes; order Sordariales; family Chaetomiaceae; genus Collariella; species Collariella sp. IMI 366227. Next base: position 1,615,782 of record JAPEUS010000008.1, read on the forward strand.
GGATGATGACTGGGGAGGAGGGGAGGAGTGACGGGGCGGATTATGACGGGCGGAGGAGCGGGCGCGGGTATGATAGTGGTTACTTTGCGGCGGACTTCGCAGACGCCTGGTTGAGGGGGGGTGCCGAGGTAGAGGCGCTTTTTGTGGCGGCGTTCGCGGGTGTACACTGAGATTGTTAGAGTGAGAGAAAGAGGGACAGTAGGAGGGAAGGGTGGTTGAAGTCTTACTCTTGAGACTTGGGAGAGGGAAGATGAAGGAGGGAGAAGGAAGCTTGTGGTCCTCGGGGGTGGTTGGGGAAAGGTGGTATTGATCGAGGCCAGTACGCAGGGATGGGATGAACAACTGTTCTGGGCAGATCAAGAGTATTTGGATGGGGGCTCGACAGCATATGCTGCAGATCAAGGGGGTAGAGGTGTCGGAAAGGGGAAGTGGGTGGAGTGCTGGCTTCGAGCGAGAGACAGCGGGAACCTTTCAATATGTAGCCGGTTGTTCCAGGCTGTTGATCCCCTCCCCACATCATTCGGCGCCTCCCTGTGAGACATTTCGAGGGTCTGGTGGTTCGTCTGGTTCGGTTTGGTAGTGAACGTGGTTCTGGGCCGATGACGTCGTTGTGCAACTGACAACCTGCCGCAAACTGGTTTAAGCCAATCACAGTCCCTGCAAAGTCGCGTTTGGCAAGTGTGTGGAGCACCTGCGCCCACCTCCCATCGCCAGGCAGATTCAAGAACGCGTGAAAAGTGGGATAGGTTGATTGGGTTCCTGGGTCTCGAACATCATATCGGATCCGATTCTCGAGACCTAAGGTTCCTTTTCTAATAAAACCCATCTGGAGAACGAGTTGAAGGAACGGGGTTTTGGTTTCGTGCAGGCACCTCTGCTCGGAAACATGCGCTGAAGAGGGTTAGGGGTAACTAAGGTATAGTTCGAGCGTCTACCCCACGCCGCCTGTCTTTCCCGGGTCAGTCCCTTCCAGGCTGTGACTCCCGTCTTGCGATTTCTCGGCGTCCCTCCTAACCCTCAATCTCCAAGTCACCTGCCGAGCATTTTCTCACTATTCCGACAACAGCTCACAGGTCTCATTTTTCTGAGTTTGCTACACAGTATTGGCTCTTCTCATTCCTCCTTTCCGGCCCTTTTTTTTTTTTTTTTCTTCCCTCGACACCTGCTTGCTCCGATTTCTCTTACAGCTCAAAAACCCCCACCCGACCTCGGACCGCGAGGGCTTGGCCTGCTCGGGAGCTTCAGTTTCTTTCTTTTTATTTCATCTTTGTTTTCATCATTTCTCTCATTTTTTTTCCCCCTCTTCTTTTCTCTTTTTGCCTGTCATAGTTTTAATATTCCTTACTGTACCTTTGCAGACACTGCCATCAGGAAGGTGGTGCGCGCGGTCGAAGATCAGGCGGACAGGCGAATTAGCGGACCCGGTTGTTGCCCGTCCCGGCGTTCATTGCCGCAGCCCGCGGTAAGTGTTATCTTAGTCTTTCGAGGACTCAATTTGACAGAACTCATATTGACCTTTCCATCCCAGGACCCAGTGATTATCCTGAGCAACTTGCCTTGCTCTTATTTGCAAAACATCTCGGACGGTCGGGTCTCTCAACTGCCAGACCGTCGCCCCACCACCTTCACTTTCACATGATCCTTCTCAGCAGGTCATAACGCAGCTACAATGTCCAAAGAGCATGCCCCAGGCGCCACAAGGGCTGATGCCTCGAAGCCTAGCATTGCCGACCTGCCATATGAGTTGCAAACTCTCATCTTCGAGGCGGCTGCAACGGGCCCCCAAGTAATTTTTATGGAGATCGCCAACGACGTCTTGACCTTCTCACCACCCGCGGACGTAGCCCTCGCCTCGACCTGCCAGGTCTCGCGAGAGCACTACCTCCAGTCGAAGAAGCGCTATCGCTTTGGCGCCGCCACTTACTGGATCGATCCAGAACACGACATCTTCTACCTCTACAAAGATGACCCAATTCCCCGTTACGGGCGCCCAAATACCGAGGTTAGGATCCCTCGAGGCGATGAGTTCGACCCGAGCATCATTCAAAACGTGGCCGTGGATTTGCAGTATCTTGGCCACCATCCCCGGCACGACGCCATCTTCCGCATCTGGTCCATCTTCCCCTGCCTGAAGCAAATCCACATCTTCGTCCCGAAGGCACCTCTTCAGACCCCCGCCCTGCTTGCGAAGCCCGAGACCTTGATTCTGTCTGTGCTTCCGCCCACTCAGGTTGTTGCCGCCCCGGGCCACGACAGGGAGCTCTGGCTCGCGGTCAGATATCAGGTGAAGAAGGTGTGCAGGAGAGTGTTGGAGACGGACAATGGCTGGCAGGGTCGCATCTACCCAGAGATCCTTGGCCACTTCACTACCTTGCTCCCGCACCTTACGGGGGAACCGGGGGATATTGTCGAGTCATGTACTTAAGTAGAACACAAAAAAAAAAAAAAAAAAAAAAAAGTGAAACACAGCGTATTAATGAGCGCTTCAACCTTCGGATTTGGCTTCCAAGGCAAAAGTTGGGGGAGTAGGGCGGTCCCTAGGGACGCAGCCCCTAGGGAGAAGAGGCAAAGACCTACTTATTGACTATTAACAGGAGGTGGAAACGAAGGTGAGAATGAAGATGAGAATAAAGCTGGAAATGAATATGGCAACGAAGATCGCAAGGCCTCTCTGTGTGCCTGGGAAGCAAAAGTCTCTTTCGCCAGCTCGTTCGCCAGAAGGAATTAATTGGGAAGCGGTTTTTGGGTCTCTGATGTCTGACCTGAATGTCTCGAAACCACCTTTTTCATGCATCCCGCGGCTTGACGGGTGTGCCTGACCGCATAAAGAAACAGTCCCAACCAAGATTAATTATGGAGGCAGGTCGTTGGGTGTCTTCACATCCAGGGGTTGCGCTGTGAACAACTGCCAGGGGATGTTCACTCTGAGAAGCAGGCAAGTCGTTCAACTCCGGAGACGGCCAGGACAACCCTCGGATTGGTACATTATTTTTTTTTCTTTTTTCCTTCTTTTTTTTCTTTGGAGATGGATTTTGTCTTGCCCAACACCATCTTCTATAACTTCATCGTTCTCAACCTTACCACCTCATGCAGCGCTCCATCACTTCAAATATTGCGAGCTACATTCATTAACACCAAATGACATTTACACCTTCCCTATTTACAACAGCCGCCCGAAGAAATTAGAACCGCGAAAATGGAGGATCTTTTCTCCACATTTGCCGCTCTGAACATTGAGGACGATCGCTTCAGTCAGCTTCAGAAAGTCACCACTTCCACCATCTACCCAGACATCCAGAAACATGATCATTCCAGACGAAGCCTCGCACAGCTTCCTCTCGAGATCATTCTCCGCATCATCGACGTCATATTCGAAGACGCACAAATCATCCCCATCGAGATTTCTGGCCCCGACCACCACGAGCGCAGTCTTACCGACGACATGCCCGCCATCTTCAACTGCAAAATGAGACTCACCCTTCGCCCCCCCGCCCCTCAACACCGCCGCAGCTGCATGCCGTCTCTTCCGGCACATGTACCACAAATCCCGACTAACAATCTGGGGCGCCCACCTCCACTCCCGCCAGGCTCACCATGTCGACTTGGACAAGGACATCTTCCACATCCGCGTCTACCGCAAAGTCTAGCATACTGAGTGGGACCACCGGGGGCAGCCGCACCGCGACTTGCTGTACAACGTTCTGGGAGGCGTCAAGAACATGGCCACGTCCATGGACTACTTCATGTCGACGGGCAGCCCCGCCAGCCCGGCCACCGTCCACTTTCTGCGCCACCTCAACCCAGGATTCAAGTCGTTGATGGTTCTGTTCCAAGTCAAAGGCCTGACCAACATCGGCGGCGGGATCAAACGGTATCCGGAGCTGCTTGCGATTGAGGACGAGACGGGGATTAGCGGGGGCGTGCCGAAGCGCAGGAAGACGTGGGGAGTTGTTAAGGAGGAAATATTGAGGTATATGCAGGCCACGCAGGCGCAGTACAGACCGGTTAGCGAGGCGCAGAGGAAGCTGTGGGAGCGGACGTGGCGGTTGTGTCCGCTGCCGGAGGTCACGGGGTGGTTTGTGGATGAGATGGCGTTGAATGATCCGGAGTCGACGTCTTGGAATCTTGTCAAGCGTGACGAGAGCTGAGGTGGTGGGTTTGTGGGGGGACTTCGTTTGGGATGTCAGGTTGGCCAGCAGGCTGCAGGGTTTGGGGTGGAACAGAAAGAATCGCGGTTTGTTGCCATCTGGTAATTGGGGATTGTGCTTCGTTGGCTGGTCTTGTATGATTGCTTGGGGTTCGCGTCTGAACAGGTACTTGGGGTGGTGTTGCCGCCCGTAGTTTCGATGGGCTGAAGGATGCGAATCAACAGCGCAAGCTCGGTTAGTTTGAGATAGATACTTGGAATACAAAGGAGATCAGTAGTGATGGTGCTGCCCGGGATGCTTGACTTGCCGGATTCCGGTCTCAGAAGAACAAGGTCCTATCTCGTCACTTACAACATCCATGCTGATGCACTCACCGTTTTAAGCACACGGGTACCTGTAAGTAGAAGTACTTATCTAGGCTTATGCTCCAGTTTTAAAGTCTGACAGACCGTGACGGATGCCTACTTCCTGGTAGCGGTTAAGAGTGTTGTGCCCACCCGCAGGCAGAGGAAGGTCATCCAGTAAACGGTTCGGATTCTTGGCTGGATAGTCATAGCTAACCGGACACTGAGCCAGGCCCGGCTGAAAGTCTGCTCCGTGAACAGCTAGGCTGTTCTTCAGGCCGTCCCACTCACCAGGTACCGCACCGTAAACAATTGAGCTGTTCACGAACCAACCGAGCAGGGGCGGCCAGCCTGGGGCATCGTCATTGGAATTGATAACCCCTCTGCTTTTCCAAACATCGCAGCAACACCAACTCGGAATCTAGGCCCATCAGCGTCGGGGAAACTGCCGCAGTCGCGGTGGGCTTTTCAAGTCCATTGTGAGTTTCTCTCCGCAAGGGGGCTTGCCAAACCCAGGTTGACTACTGGTAAAGCTTGCTTCATCATTGAGCATTCATTATGGCCATGGAAGCCAAGCTTTCCCCTAGCATGTCCTTCAAAGATATTCGCACCTCGGTCACAAACTTGACCAAGGTCAACTCGACAATCAGTCAAGCCAGTGGCACAAAAGAAGCTAAGATGTCGACTATCTACACCGCGGTCAAAGTGGGAGACCTTCTACACCAGCCAAGTCTTGCCCGGCTTCAGTTGGAGATTGTTCTCTGTATTCTCGAGGAGATTTTCAATCAACCCCAGTTGGTCAAGGTCAATATATTCGGGCTAAGGAACAAGAACCCAGAGGTAGTCGATTTGAAGGGCGTGGTCAGCGGAAAGACTAAAGTAATTCTACGAACGTCGCCTCTGAACCTTATCGCGGCGACCTGCCGTTTGTTCAGACACGTCTATCATGCCTCCAGGCCGGCAACTTGGGGTCAACACCTCCACTCGTACCAGAACCAACACGTTGATCTTGACGGAGGTGTCTTTCATATTCGGGTCCATCACCAGGTAGTCTCCAAGGAGTGGGATCGCGATGGCAACTTCCACTCGAACCCACTCTTCAACATCTGGGGGGGCATCACGCAGATGGGTGCGGGCCTGAACCGCATCTGACCTCACAAGGAGCAGTGGACGGCCCATTAGCTCCGCCACTTCAACCCCGAAGCCAAGCCACTGGTGGCGTTTTTTCACGTCCAGAGCCTGGAGGAGCGCGACGCCATCCACCCAAGCTTGTCACCCTCAACGACAAAGTTGTTCTGGAGATGACGAAGTGGGAGGTCTCCTGAAAAGAGCATAAGAGGTGCTTCATAAAAGTTTATGAAGTCCCCTCGCCGACAATTCAACCCCTTCACTGAGGACGAGAGGAAGCTCTGGGAGAGCACCTCGCGTCTGGCTCCAGTGCCGGAGCTGAAGGGGTGCTTCGTGGATGAGAAGAGGCTGGGTGATCCGCAGGCACCGAGCCGGACTTTGATCAAGCCCACAAAAGCCGCATGCCTAGAATAAGGAGGACGTGTCTTCCTGATGGCAAGGCTTTGTATGCTATAGAATGGGGCTGGATTGGGATGTTTTGATAGATCGTGAGGAAGGCCATGTGGGTTGGGACTTTTGGCTCATTGTCTTCCAGTAGGTATATGGGTGGTTTATCGGTAACGGCACTTGTGGAGATTGGGAGATGTTAAAGAGTCATGTACTGAAGTACGAAAAAGACCCAAAAAAAAAATATGAATAGACATAGTATTCTCAAAACTTCAACGTTCCAATTTAACTTTCAAAGTTAATATCACCTCGCGTGTTTGAGAGTTGCTGTTGACTGTTCTAACATTTACTTCAAAATCCTATTAGGAATCAAGCAGACAGCCACATCTTGCTGCATCTGGCTCCCAACTAGCTGTCACCACCTTTGCGTTTCGCTCTTTTCTTCGCCCCAAATTGCTGACTGCGTTGGGAGACAACAAAGAGGCAGTACAGCGTTTGGGTTGTATGCATATCAGAGATTGCCAGATTGTGTTTATATTGGGCAAACTCCGTGTTCATATTGGACAGGGTGATGTATGTACATGTATATGTACATGTTTGGGAAGATGGATCTCCGTGAGTCATAATTTTGTCGAACTCTCCTTCAACTTTTACAGGCAGCTAGAGATAACTTATGATCTGTTTCATTGATAGGTATAACTACCGGGAATCTAAATGAGTGGCAAGCAATTGTTGGATCGCATCTCCGCACAATTCTCTACAAGACTCCCACCTTGTGCCCCAACTCCTGTAAGGAACCAGCAGAGATATACCAGGTTTAGGTGTATCTAAGTGTTCAAATGCCCGTTTATACTTAGTACCATAGGTGTTATTACCTAATTTTCCGCTGGAAGCACTTGAGACGCCATGAATCAAGCCGTTGTCCAGGGAACGGTCCAATTCTTTGGCTTGACGGCTCTGGTTGTCCTCGCCGAGGGCCACGGTTGCGAGTAATTGGCGTCCCAAAAGGTTGTTCAGAGAACAGCCAGGCTGCTCAAGACAAGAGAAGTCTTCCTGGGCACAGGCCAGGATCACGGTCTGTAGCATAAACCTTTCTGAATCTCGAGTTGGGGTGCTTCCTGGCTTCCCCAACGTAAACTTTTCTCGACCTCAAGCTTTTTTCGCGGCGTCATGTTCGCGTTTTCTATTCTTCAAGACCTTATCCTTTGCGACTCCATCCTTCTCAGATTCATCTTTTGCGACGCTGTCTTTTGCGGCTTAGCTCTTCGCCCCTTCACCCTTCGCAACCCCATCTTCGCCGACTGCATCATCAACAAGGTCACATTGACAAGATACACCGCAAAAGTGGCGACCGTCGACAATTTGTCGCGATGGAGACATCCATTGACGAACTTTGCAACTTGTTCGCCAATTTAACCTTCAGCACCACTCGGGATTTCATCACTGCCAATCAGGCCAACATTCCCGTCGCGCATCGCAACCTTCCCGAGAGCTCCTCCATCTCGGATCTTCGCCATGCCTTTGCGGATCTGAGCATTACCAGCCCAGCCTCCATACAACCTCGAGAGCGAAATTCGTTCACCAATTCCACCCTTTTCCCTGACATTGAGGAGGATCACCTCTTCGAGCCAAGTCTGGCTCATCTTCCTTTTGAGGTTATCCTTCTCATTCTTGAGGCGACGTTCAAGCAGCCGCAGATAGTTCCCATCGAGATCTATGGTGGGAAGAAGAAGCGTTCTGAGATTGAAAACCCAGAGGACCTCATCAGGAGCCAAACGAAAGCCATGCTCCGCCCACCGACACACAATACTCTCGCGGCTACCTGTCGTCTCTTCAGACACATGTACCACAAATTGCGGCCCAATCTCTGGGGGAGCCACCTGCATTCGAGGCGCACTTACCACGTCGACCTCGAGAACGACATCTTTCACGTTCGGATACATCGCGAATCAGGATCTTTCATGGGGTGGGATAGAAACGGACAATATCGTCTTGACCCCCTCTTCAGCATTCTCAAGGGGGTTGAGCAGATGGCCACGTCACTCAGCTACATTTGGCAAAATGCCATGCAATCCGAATTCGACCTCTTGATGTATCTGCACCATCTCAACCCGGAATGCAAGAAGTTATCATTTCTTGTTCCATTCAACCGCACCCAAAGAGCCGGCACAGGGGGCTACCAGTTTATGACCCCGATGTTAGATGGCGACCATCTCGACGGTCCAACACTCATGAGCAGAAAAATGACCTGGAGCTGTTTTAGACACGGATGTCTCGTATATCTCCTAAGACCTAACCAAGTCTACAGGCCTCAATTACCGGAAGAGAGGGCGGAGTGGGAGGGAACCTGGCGAATGAGTCCAATGCTCGAGGTGGACGGGTACTTGGTAAAGAAGAAGGTGTTGAACGATCCCAAAGCGTTTGGGATGACCCATATTGCAAAGAGGGTTTAATTGAAGAGCGGCCTAGATCTCATGGTTCTTGGCCCGGTTTTGTTGTCTGCATTGCGAGAGCATTTGGAGGGATAACGGAAGTTTGGCGCCTCCCCAGGTCGGAAGAATGTGGGATTATGTTTATTTTTGAGCAGCCTCAATATCCATGGAGCAAATTGGGTTGCGTTGTACAGTTTGGGACGATCTCGGTCTGTCTTGTTCCTCCAGGGCCTGGAGGACCCCGATGCGATGTATTTTAAGTTCATCACCCTTGACGATAAGGTTGTTCTCAAGAAACCCGAGTGGGGTGTCTCTTGGCAGGAGTACAAGACGTCCATCTTTAGCTTTCTGGAGGCGCAGCGTCAACAGTTCAGTTCAACCCAGCAAGTGAGGAGGAAAGGAAGCTCTGGGAGAGCACCTGGTCTCCTCTTTCTCCTAAGGTGAAGGGGTACTTTGTGGATGACAGGAAGCTAGGCAACTTTCAGACATCAATTTAGGTCTTGATCAAGCACATGAAAGCTTCTTGGGTGAGATGAGGATTGTTATACGGGCATTCTGAGAGGAAGGCACAGGATGGTACGGAATGGGGCTGGGCTGGAATGTTGTGTTACTTGCGAGGAGGGCCATGTCGTCTGAGAAATTGAGCTCAGGGTCTTGTAGTTTAATCTCTTATAATTGAATTAGCAAGAAGAATAGAAAAAGGTTGATACAGGCAGTTAGAATGTGGGAAGAAGTGGTGAGGAAGTTGTCGGAGTTCTCTGACGTTTAATGTTGACGTCGCTCAGGGGCAACTCCATTGGTTGGGCGACGTCAAAGACCGCTAACTGAAAATAGACTAGCGGAGAACGACCGACCCACTTGTGCCTGGCGCATGCCCAGAGCCGCGGGGCAGTCTTGGCTTCTTCTGTTGCCACCGTCTTCTTTCCTGTGAAGTGTTTCCCCAACCCCAAACTGCCCATCATGTCGAAAACGGTTGAGATTTCGTCGCCGTCGCAGTTTAGCGAGGTGCTGCAATCCTCCAAGCTTGTGGTGGCAAACTGTACGTATCTCCTGCGTCTCCCTGGCTCTTTCGCGTACCCCGCGGTTACGCCGAAGGCGTCACTGGTCGCCGAATAGCTCGCAACATCCCAGCGTTTTAACTTCTTCTCTCGCTGTATTCTGAAGACTAATTTGTCTTCGACTGCCAGTTATGGCTGACTCGAGCGGTCCTAGCCAAGCTGTTACACCCATCTTCGAGCAGCTCTCCAACGCCCTCTCCCGCCCGAACCAAGTCACCTTCGCCCAAGTCAACACCGAGCAGCAAAAGGAGGTCGCGCAGGCCTACCGAGTTACCTCTCTCCCCACATTCATCATTTTTCGCAATGGCAAGGTCGCCGACAGGGTCCAGGGGGCCGACCCCCTGAAGCTCCAGTCCGTCGTCAAGAAGCTCACCGACGAGGTCGCAAATATCAGCGGCAACGGCAGCCAAGCCAGCGCCAGCGGGAGCGCCAGCAGTGGCGGTACCTGGCGCGGGGCTGCTCTTCCCCGCAGTTACAGCGACATCACGAGCCAGATCGAGCAGCAGCGGTGTGAGCTTCTGAACGTTGACCCGGATACGGGCAGTGTGCGGGTGCTGTTCGAGGGCGCGAAGCCCAGCGCCTTGTCGGGTGGGAAGAGCGCGGCAAAGGACTGGGTTGAGAGTGACACCGACGAGCAGTTGCTTTTGTTCATGCCTTTCCAATCGATGGTGAAGCTGCACACTCTTCAGGTGAGTTCCTTCAAGACTTTGCTGCTGGCAGCCTGTTCATTCTGTCTAGATCACCTCCCTGCCTCCCAGCGATGATGACGACGAAGATGTCCCTATGCGGCCGCGCACCCTCAAGCTCTTTACCAACAGAAGCCACAACCTCGGATTCGACGAGGCCGAGGACTTTAGCGCGACCCAAGAGATTGAGCTCTCTGAGGACAGCTGGAACGCCGACGGCACCGCCAACATTCCCCTCCGTTTTGTCAAGTTCCAGAACATTAGCAGCCTGGTAATTTTCGTCGTGGACGGAGATGGTGATGGCGAGAAGACGAGACTGGATCGCGTGCGGCTGATTGGAGAGGCGGGCGAGAAGCGGGAGATGGGCAAGCTCGAGAAGATTGGCGACGAGCCTGGCGAGTAGACGAGAGCAAAAGAAGCTGTCTGTAGAACGGGCTGGGTAATGAATCATGAATTTAGACACATGGAAGAAGATACCATTTTGATACGAAGAGGATTTCCGGCTAAAACGAATGATCATGGCTGCTTGCGCACCTGGCGACATTTACTGTGCATGGTTTGGGGCAAAAGAGCCTTAATTTAATACCGAACTCGACTTCGCGTTGATTCAGACCCAAAACTGCTATCTGCGAGTCTCTCATGGCTCCCAAGACAACAAGGAGGAGTCCAGGAGCTTTGGGAAACCCAACACACCATTACCGTAACCCCAGAGTCTGAAAAATCACCGCCCCGGGGCCGAGCCCAACGATCCCTCACGGCGTCTTTGGCGCCGTCCCATCCACCTATCACCATCTCACTCATCATTCCAATCCATCATGGTGCCGAAGGTGCCGGAGCGGGGCACAAAACCCTGCGCGGGCTTCGGCTGACCCTTTTTGGTCTCCAAGCCGAAACGATTGCGCGTGTTGTTGACGAGAGGCGGGAACGTCAGGATAGGCGACATCGACGACGACTTGGTCGTCTGCTTGCTAATGGGTGGGTCACCCTGGCCGAAGCCATCAATCTTGTGCTTCTGCTCAACGCTGTAAGCAGACACAGGAGAATCGAGGTTTGCCGAAAAGGGGTTTGTCGGAGACGGCTGTCCCATGGAAGGGGCAGGCTGGACCTGAGGCGGGATGATGAAGGGCCTGGTGGAGTAGCTGTGCCAGGTCTCGATGTTCGCAGGATAATAATCATCAGGCGCCGGCCAAACCGACCTGCGCGTGGTCTTGTCCTTAGTGGCAGGTTTGTCATTGGCAGGCTCCCGATGACCCTCCAGTCCCTTAATCGCAGGGGCCTTGATCTCGCCCTTGACGAGAGACTTGTTCTTAAAATATTTCAGCGACTCCATGGAGTGCTTGCCCATGTTGGCCTTGGCCTCGCATTTGGTAGTGGCGAATCCGTCCTGGACGAGCTTCGTCAAGTCCACATGCTGCTTGCTCATGGATATTTTCAAGTCTCCAAGCTCCTTGATGATAGCCGCCGTGATCTCGCTCTTGACAGCCCCAAGTTCAGCCTGAACAAGCTTCCGCAACTCCGCCGACTGCTCGGTCATCGAGACCTTAATCTCTTCCTTGGTAGCAACAGACTCATCCACGATGCGTCCCTGCAGGGCGAAATACGAATTGTTCATGGGACTCTCGAAGCAGCCGATATCCTCCTTGACAGCCTCAACGCCCTCAAAAAAAACTGGGGCCTTCTCTTTGGCAAGCTTGCGCATATCGTTCTGCACCTTGCTCATGGAAAGCTGGAACTCCTCAGACTGTTTGGCGATCGCGGCCTTGACCTCGCTCTTGACGAACGCCTGCAACTTGGCATGCGTCATCTCAGCAGTCAACTTTGTAACGTACTTAAAATGCTGCTGAACCTTCTGGTTTCTGCGAACCTCGAAACTGAGAGAGGCGACCTGAGACTTCAGGGCCTCAATCTCGGACTCCAAGCGGGCCCTTCCGTAGGGGCCGTTGGCAGCACGCTGCGGAACCTCGGTCCTTTGAGAGGTTTGAATGCCCGCATCAACAGCGGTACGCCTCTCCTCGGTCTTCTGAGGCGCCACGCTGCGTCCCTCGGCAACGGCCTTGAGCGACATCTGCTTGAGCTGTTCGGCGCTCCGGGTAGAAATCTCGTAGCCGCGAGTGCCAGTCTCAAAATTCCAGGTAAAGATGCAAGCCTGAGACTCAAGAAGCCAGCTGAGGTTCATGTCGGCAAGGAGTTTGGCGACCCGGCGGTTGACATGACCGCGCGGGTGGCAGTACTTTAGTGCGAGGAGCTCTTCGTGAGACGCCGGGAGAGTGTCGATGGACATGCCCCGATTATACGCTACGGCAACCACCTTGCAGCGGGTCAGAATGTCCCAGACATGGTAGTTGGCGTTGAAGGGCTTGCCCGGAGCGATGTTGTCGTGAAAGATGGAGATGAAGTGAGCGACCCGCTTCATTTTCTCGGGCTGGTCACCGACGTCGCGGAGAGCGAGAAGTAGCGCCTGGCCGATGCTGGCAATCTTCTCGTTGTCACTATCGTCAATCTCCTTGATCTCACCCTTGTTCGCATCCTCGTCCTCATCCGTGCTCACAGGAGTGTCCTCATCCTCATCACTGCTGTTGTTGTTGCGGCCCAGATTGAAGATAGGTGTGTTTGTGTAGGTCGGCGTCTGGGCAAACAGCAATGGATAGATTCTGGCATCCTGATACATGTCGAGAGCGCCGCTTGCCCAAGTCGCGCCGGGTTTCAAAGACCTCATTTTTGGCGTAGAAGAGGTCAGGGTCGGTTTGTGCCCAAGACTGCTTGGAAATATTCGGTCAGCATTACCATGATATTGTTACTATTCAAGATAGTATAAACATACCTAGATTATCAAACGAATCGGTTGTTGAGCGCGTTGGCAATGGAGAGAGAGAGGGTGGTTGGTAGAGGATAAGTGCAGCATGAGGGAAAAGATTTAGGTTGCGAGAAGTTGAGGTTTTGGTTCAGAAATTTGGCAGATAAGAGGAACACAAAAGCCCAAAACCTTTCATCCCAACTTCCTTCCACTTGTTTCTATGACCAACTGGCACAAAGTACGCCAAATCGCCTCCAAATCTCCCAATCAAAACGCCAATTCGACAAGGCAGTTCATCCCTTTGAATGCTGCCTCCGCCCTTAGGAACTTCTGAAACCAACGACTCTGATTGTTGGATCAAAGGATGCCCTCTTTAACAGCCGATACTCTGCTCCTTGAATGTCACACGGCACTCCGAGCGGTTGCTGCTTGAACGAGCCGACTTCCGGAACGTGCCTCGTCCGAGTCCAGCCTTTTTCCCACTGACGCCCATCATACTCAGAAGCACCATATCGCCTCATAATGCCCTGATACCGCTCCATGCAAAATTCCTCACTCTCTACCTCCTTCAGGATTGGTACCGAGAAGTCTAACAAAAAGGTTAGCACCTGCCACGCAAGAAACCCATGCCTCAAGGATTAGACTCACCACCCCTAAGATACCTCTCAATCTCACCCGCTTCCAGAACATCTGCCACCCTCCTCCCATCCGCTCCCCTCTTGACAACATAACTTCTCCCAACACACCCGTCATCCTTTGCCCCCTGAGCACAATCACCAAACAACTTCAACCACCCACCAAAGAACTCTTTCTCGAACTCCTTGCCGGGGTCGTACCGCCCTACCAGCCTCAGAAAGTCGGCGTCGCTAACCTCGTTCGCGAGAGTATCGTACCCGCGGAGGAAGTTGGTAAAGAGGTGGCAGAAGTGGTGTGCCACCGTGGCGGCGAGATGGAAATGTAAGCGGCGGAAGCGGAGAAGGGGCCCCGTCTGGCGTTCGTCGTCGTGTTGGGTGGCGGCTGCTTTGAGGCGAGCACGGTAGAGTTGGTCCATGAGCTAAGGAATGTTATTAACTCTCATATTGAGAGGAGTCAGGGGGCGGGGGGGTTGCATACCTGCCAATTGAGGTGCAGAATAGCAGACACCCTGGGGTTGGACCGGGGTGTCTTTCCGTCTTCTTCGTGACAGAAACCCTCGCGGTCGTCAAGTTTCACGATTGGGAAGCAGAACCTGACAGAGTGTAGGAACTCGTCTACTGCCGCTGGTAGGTTGATATGTTCGAACTCAGACACAGGGCCTCTCCCCGATCTCTCCCGCCAGTTAGAGATGGCTTTGCGGGCCACGTTCTCCAGAGCTATGTAGAGAAGTCAGCGGGGACATTGCTTTGGGGGGAGGAGTAAGAGCACAACGTACCATTCCGCCCGCGGTGACTCTCAAGCATCCTCAACCCCAGGTCCAACACAGAACTGACAGCAAAGGCTCTCCCTCCACCGCGCTCCAGGGGATATACCCCGCCGTTAATGAGAACCTCTGAGATGACGATCTGGTAGAGCCCCTCAGTTGATGGTTGTCTCCGTTGCTCCGACATCCCTAACCTGGAGCGCAACAGCCCCGTCTCATTCCTAGAGATCCAGTTTGAGAGTGTTTCCTTGTCCACATGTCTATATAAGCGAAGGGCTCGCTCGGCAGGCATGAGTGATGCCATGGCCGGGCTGGTTTCCATTATGATGCGTTGAGTTGGGACAAACCTCAGTGTATCTGGGAACAGAAGGAGGAAAATTACACGCTGGCAAGAATAGCGAAGTTCGGCAGAGGATGTTCAAGGTGTAGTTTCTTGATTTGGAAAGAAAGTCGAAACAAATTTCTGTGACTAGGGACACCCTGGAGAGGACATATTAGCATCCTCAGGGTCCAGGTAACGAGAAGGGCCGAGGCTCCGGAGCATCATGAACAACCGGTCTGGGGTTTTGATGGGAGTGGAAGCTGTAGGTAAACAGCCTTGCCGGTTGATGAGTTTTCGTCGTCCTGGGCTGCTGGATGGAGCAACGAACACCGGTGTATGCGGGCAACGTTATGTTGAGGAGTCAACGCAAAGACGGTCTTCTTAGGCTGGTGAGCCAGATGATCAATGTGATAGGACTGGCCTGGACTAAATGTACGGGCGGCGCAGGCGTGGTGTTTCGGGTGCGGCCATCACCACAGTGACCACACCACGGTCAACTCAAACCCAGGTCAAGCATGTCCGCAACGCAATGCGCCATTCTACATGGGTAGTATTTGTGGCTGTAAGGGCTGCTCGGTGAAAAAGCGTCAATTTGGTCAATATTGAAAACTGAGCCACCACCATTCGGTGTTGCTGGGGTTGGCGACCTCATCCCGTCTTTTGTGGCAGTTGAAGTTGACAGTTGTGTGCGAAAAGCCGAGTGTTATTTACGCCTTCAAAACGAATTTCAGGGTTGGGGTTAGGGGTGTATACAAATGTTCCCCGCAATCAGCTCCTTTCATCTCAAAGCATTCCTTGTGGCGTGCAGAACAATACTAACCCTTGACAAACAAGACATTGGAGTCGTTGAACAAAGATGATACCATTACAAAAGCCGCCCATGCCCAATTCTATTGCTGGCCGGACTGGCCGTGGTGTCTGCCAGTTCTCACCGTTCCCAAACTGCACCCTCTCGTCGTAGAGCAACATGGCATCACATTTTCCAAATACCGTCTACGAAGAGGTTCTGCGCCGGTACCTTTCTCACTTCACTCGGGATCCAACCAACCCCTCTAAGCTTGACGTCGAAGCTGTCAGTTGGGCTACCGACGAGGAGCGCCGCGAGCGGCAGAAGAAGTATTGCGAGATTGGGTCCGACTATTACGATGTGGTCAGCCCGCTCTACGAGATGGGATGGTGCGTCTATCTCATTCTTTAATCTCTTGTAAACTTCTCGATACTGATAGCAGGAATTCAGGGGCCAGCAATTTCACTACACGCCCCTCACGCCCGGCCTCTCCCTCAGCGAGAGCATGATCCAGTACGAAAAGACGTTTGCCGAGATCGCCCGCCTCGACAAAGGTATGCTGGTTCTGGATCTTGGGTGCGGCATCGGCGGCCCGGCGCGGACGATCGCGTCGGCGGTCGGGTGCAACATCGTGGGCATCACCAACAGCGCGTGGCATGTGGAGCGCGGGACGGCGCTGACCCAGAACGCCGGGCTGAGCCATCTCATCAGCTTCGTGCAGGGGGACTTCTTGGTATGCACCGTCTTCCGGTTCTGATGGGGATAGTGTTTGGCTAACAGACGCAGAAACTGCCCTTCCCGGACGAGTCCTTCGACGCAGCCTACTCTGTGGAATCGCTGTGCTACTCGCCCGACCCGGCCGCCGTCTACAGCGAGATCAAGCGCGTGCTGAAGCCCGGCGCGCCGTTTACATTCCATGACTTCGCCATGACGGAGAAGTTTGACGAGGGCGACCCCGAGCAGCGCAAGGTCCGTAACTGGATCGAATTCGGGAACGGAATCACCGGGATGCCGTGGGTACCAGAGATGCGCGCTGGTGTGAAGAAAGCCGGTAGGTTTCCGCCTGCCCTAAAACTAGTCCGCTCGAGAAAATACTGACGCCCGTTTCAGGCTTCCAGCTCCTCAAGGAGGAAGACATGGCCTTCCGCAGCGCCCCTGCTCCGTGGCACTATGGCCCGGCGGGAGACATTTTCTGGGCTTGGAGGACGCCCGGATGGCCTGATTTCTGGAAGGTGTTCAAGATGTGGCCGGTATTCCGCGGCCTAGCCCAGAAGTATCTGCAGCTGTTGATTCTCTTCGGCCGAATTCCTGCTGAGATCTCGACGGGGATGGACTTTATGTGGTACTGCACAAAGGGTGTTGCTATTGGGGCGAAGATGGACATCTTCACTCCCATGTACGTCTTTGTCTGCCGCAAGCCGGTGGAGGGGAAGGCCAGTTGAGTCTAGCGTTCTGGTCAAGGAGCTAGGGGGTGGCATGGTGGTCGAGGGATGAGTCGAGTCGACTATGTTCTTAATCAGGGTTAGGGTCTAGACTGTATCCTTCCAGGGTCACTTGGCTTGGCGGCACCTTGACGTCTCAGCTTGTGCCCGTCCCTTGCATCAACCATCATCGCGTCTGGACTCGGCCAGGCCAACACCAGCTTCTTTGTCCGCCCCAAACTGGTCCTGAATAAGCGGCCAATAAATCATGGTGCCGCAATAGCATTCCATCGACTGTTCTTGGCCCAATTGTTCCATACTTAGTACTTTTTTGTTTGCCCGACGGTGCGCCCTTGTGGCACGCTGTCGCCGCCCGCCGTCGCCAACATGGCTCCCTACTCCGACGACCCCTTCGTGTCCTTCCACGACTCCCAAGCTCCCAGCGCAAGCCGCGATCGAAGCCAAAGCGAGTTCAGGATGTCACACGAGTCCGGTTCCTCCGTCTCCACCACGAGCATCGTTTTCGACCGCATCAGCGAGCGCGTCGAGAAGGAGGCTACCCGCGACAGGGAGAAGCACTTCGACAGCGACGATGACGACGCCCTGAAAGACGAGCTGAACGAAGACGATCTCGAGACCGGCGCTTTCTTGGGGAACAACACTTCGGCGCAAGATGGCGACAAGAAGGACAAGGGAATGGAGCGAGGGATGCGCAGGGTGCTCCTCATCGCCGCCGGGCTACTGATCTCGGTCTGGCTCGCCGGCCTCGTCGTCTACATCACCTCCAAGTCGTACAAGCCCGCGACCGAGATCGAACACGACCCGCAGGCGACGGTCCTGCACGGCTCCGGGAAGGCGGTTACACTAGACCAGGTCATGGGCGGCTTTTGGCGCCCGCAGTTCCACTCGATCCAATGGGTTGCTGGCCCTGACGGCGAGGACGGCCTGTTGATAGAGAAAGACGCTGTCGGGAAGGGCTATCTTGTTGTGGAGGATGTGCGCTCGCAGAAGGGTGCCGCTTCGCACAGCCCGGGGAGCGCTCAGGTCGCTGATTCGAGGACCTTGATGAAGCAGGGCACCTTCAGCCACAACGGCAAGCCGTACAATGCCGTCACCGTGGTACCGAACCGGGACCTGAAGAAAGTACTGGTCTCGACGGACCTGAAATCCAACTGGCGCCATTCCACGATCGGCGCCTACTGGATCTTCGACGTTGAGACACAAAAGGCCGACCCTTTGATTCCCGGAGAACCCGATGCGCGCATCCAACTTGCGCAATGGAGTCCAACTGGCGACACCGTCGTCTTTACCAGAGACAATAACATGTTCTGGCGCAAGGTCGACTCGGCCAACGTGATTCAGATCACCAAAGATGGCGGCCCGGAGGTCTTCAACGGCGTCCCTGACTGGGTCTACGAGGAAGAGGTGTTTGCCGGTGCCAGCGCCACATGGTTTTCCCAGGATGGGAACTACATTGCCTTTTTGCGCACCAACGAGACTGGCGTCCCCGACTTCCCGGTCCCGTACTTTGTTTCCCGGCCCAGCGGCGTGGACCCCAAACCCGGCGAAGAGACGTATCCCGAGACCAGGCTGATCAAGTACCCCAAGGCGGGCGCGCACAACCCGGTTGTCGAGCTCAAGTTTTACGATGTCACCCGTGGCGACGTCTTCTCGGTCGATATCTCGGGCGGTTTTGCCGACGACGACCGGCTCATTACGGAGGTCGTTTGGGCGGACAAGCAGGTCCTGATAAAAGAGACAAACAGGGTCAGCGACATCATGCGGGTCGTTCTCGTCGATGTGATTGCCCGCACCGGCAAGGCGGTCAGGACTACCGACGTCAAGGCCATTGATGGCGGCTGGTTCGAGGTCACCCACCAGACGAGGTACATCCCGGCCGACCCGGCCAAGGGACGGCCCCACGATGGATACATCGACCTAGTGATCCACAATAATGGCAACCACCTGGCCTACTTCAGCCCGCTCGATAATCCCAAGCCTGTCATGCTTACCGCGGGGAACTGGGAAGTCGTCGACTCGCCGTATGCTGTAGACCTGAACCAGAACATCGTCTACTTCACCGCCACCAAGGAGTCATCCATTCAACGGCACGTCTACCAGGTTAACCTGACCGGCCAAAGCCTCAACCCGGTCTCCGACACCTCCTCTGAAGGGTACTACACCGTCTCCTACTCCACTGGCGCGGGCTACGCCCTCCTAACCAACCAAGGCCCTAACATCCCCTGGCAAAAAGTCATCAGCACACCCAGCAACCCACACAAGTACGAGCGCACGGTCGAAGAAAACACCGATCTCTCCGAGAATGCCAAGAAGCACGAGCTGCCTATCAAGATCTACGGCACCATTAACGTCGACGGCGTGGCCCTCAACTACGTCGAGCGGCGCCCACCGCACTTTGACGAGAACAAAAAGTACCCCGTCCTCTTCCAGCAGTACAGTGGACCGGGCTCGCAGACCGTCAACAAGAAGTTTGCCGTCGACTTCCAGTCGTACGCCGCCGCCGGGCTCGGGTATGTGTGCGTCACGGTCGACGGCCGCGGGACAGGCTACATCGGGCGCAAGAACCGCGTCATCATCCGTGAGAATCTCGGCCAGTGGGAGTCGCACGACCAGATTGCGGCGGCCAAGATGTGGGCTAAGAAAAAGTACGTCGACGAGACGCGTCTGGCTATCTGGGGGTGGAGTTATGGTGGTTTCATGACGCTCAAGACACTGGAGCAGGACGCCGGCGAGACGTTCCGGTACGGCATGGCGGTCGCGCCCGTGACGGACTGGCGGTTCTATGATTCGATCTATACCGAGCGGTACATGCGCACGCCGCAGACGAATGGGGCCGGGTATGATGCGAGCGCGATCACGAACGTCACGGCGCTGGCGAAGAACGTCAGGTTCCTGATGATGCATGGCGTCGCGGATGATAATGTGCACTTCCAGAACTCGCTAACGTTGTTGGATAAGTTGGATCTGGAGGGGGTGGAGAACTACGATGTCCATGTCTTCCCGGACAGTGACCATGGGATCTCGTTTCACAATGCCAACCGCATTGTGTATGACAGTAGGTTCCCCAAACTTCGTATGGTATTGGTTGATGCTAACAGAATGGCAGAGCTTACCAACTGGCTTGTTAACGCCTTCAACGGCGAGTGGATCAAGGTTGCGAATGCGAAGCCGAACGAGAAGAAGAGGTAGCCGGGCCAGGCCACTGGTAGAATTCTGGGGGATATAGCGAGTGAGCATGGGACGGCGTCAGGAGTTCATTATTGATATATATTAGCTTCACTTCGCAGTCTATATTCGGTATCACGCAAATAGCAGTCTTGACTCCGCCCCTATCAAACGCCAAACCCCTGAAATCACTGAGCTTCTCCCAATCCCCCTCCATCTGAATCTCACTGAGCCTTGTTAGACAACAACTGCGGATGCGTCTCAACCGCATCATTAACCTTCTCGACAATCGCCGCCGTCCCGTAGGCGCACACCTGCGCAAACCCGCCCAGATCCCCAGCATCGAAGCGCAGCGCAATGACGGCGTTGCCGCCGCGGCCCTGCGTCTCGGCGACGATGCGCGAAATGGCGTCGTTGCGGGCGTCGTAGAGCTGTTTGTCTCTATTAGCAACAACGAAGAAAGATGAAAACAGATTGGAAGGGAGTAACACACCATGTTCGTAAACCACCTCAGCTCCCCCCCAGCAACCGACTTGAGCACCATCCCCAGGCTGGCCGCCCAGTTGCGCGAGCGTACGGTGATGCCGTAGACGGCGCCAAGCACCTTGACGACGCGGTAGCCGGGCACGTCGAACATGGTGGTGGTGATGACGCCGTTGGTTTCTGTGAAGCAGTCTACACAGCAAGTATTTTTGTTAAATTGACTATGATGGGTAATTGGTAAGCTAGGGACAAACCGTGAGGTGCTGACGTACGGAGGTCGGAGATGTGAGGGGGAATGTCCGTTGGTTGAGAGCCGACGTTGGGGTGCATGGAGAGGCGGTGGGAGGACATTGTGGAGGGTGTGGTGGTGGAGGTGGTAGTTAGGGTTGTGAAAAGAGTGTGACTTGAGCCGGTAAGGAGATCACGGCACGCAAACAGATAGATGAGAGTTGATGGTAGTTGAGATAAAAATCTGGTGTTTAGGTTGGATGTGGTGCCTGTCTGACCTCCCTCTCAGGCTGTCTGTCTGCATCTGGTGGGTGGCTTCCCAACTTTTATAGACAGACCTAAACCTCAGCTGAAGCAACAAAACGTAATAAACCTCATATCTGACCCCCAGCCTTGCTATTCTCGTGCCCAACGCAGGTCATGTTGGGCTTGTTGGTGTTGATCATCCTCCAGAGTCACCACTCAAAAGACGCCCAGAACGGCCCAGCATGCTGGAGGCTTGGCGCCGTATTTCGTGTTGGGCAGAAAGCGAGCTCCACTCTGCCTGCGCCTCCACAGCCTTGAGCTTGGCTGGCCAATCGAAGGCTTCCCTGAAATGGAACGCGGGGAGACTCAGGAGTTGAACAAACTGGGGTTAGGGTTTTTGTGGGAACGACCGCAAAGACCCGGCAGCCCCGAGAACATTGGCCAGGCGTTCCCCCATTTTTTTATGTCGACGACGGATGTCTGGCCCCGTCTGGCAGCGGGATCTGCCGGGTACGGGTGTACAGATTCAAGTTCAAATTTTACCGTTGGCGGCAGTCAACAGCCATGAGAGCCGCCTTGTGCAGGACACCACGCGTCAACGCCTTAGCACTCAGTCAGAGTCCCACGTCATCACCATCATGCTCCAGTCATGAGTGTAACGGCTCAATACGCTGTGTTGCGTGAACAGCACTAGATCAGTATGTTCAAGAAGCCGACGGGCACAAATGATGTTGTCAACGCGAAGCATCAGAAGGAACCCCTCATTGAGGGTCTAGTCTGCGGCAGGCTGTAGTCAAAGACGGGCCTCTTGCTGTGGCAGCCCCGAGATGATGAGTTTCGTTCCGAGGAGAGTTCATGAGGATGATTGAGTATCTTACACCACCATTCCACAGGTGGGCTAAATAACTAAGATGATGTCCTCCAAGAAACGACCAACGGTGAGTCTCACATAACCCATCTCTACACTTTAGACTCTCAAGCCACCCTTAGACCTCTTCAACCACCTCCTCCAGGCTATCCCATCATCCCTCACGGCTCCAAAAACGTAAATCTCGCCGCCGTCATCGACCAATTCCCCGGCCCCACAAACTCCTCCCTCTCCAAAATCCCCTTCCCTACCACCTGAATCATCGTCGCCGGAATATGCTGTATCGCCTCATCATGCCCCTTCCCATCCTCCAGCTGTCTCACAACCTTCAGATATGCCCCCGTCTTGCGCCGCTCGCCCATGACTCCCGCGGCGTCCGGCCCCGTGGGATCCACGTCGTCGCCCATGGTCCACGCGAACCAGACGTGCTGGGTGGATGTTTCGGCGCCCGCCTCCTGGGACTCGTCGGAGGCGTCTTTGCCGGGGTGGCACCAGGTTTGGGGGATTGAGGTGAGGGAGTGGGTGAGGGTCGTGCCGAGGGCGAAGCAATGCGCCGGTGGGGAGCCGGGGTAGAGGGAGACGTTAAATTTGACGCTGTGGGGGCGTTAGAGGGCGTGGTTTGGTAACGGGGGAAGGGGAAGGTACTAGTTTCGGTCGCTGAGCATGATGGCTTTGGCTTCGAAGTCTTTGACCATAAATTGGAACAGTCCCTCCATCAATTCGGGAACGGGGCCAGGTGGTGGGACTAGAGGGGGCCCGCCTTTGTGTCCGGGTCGTCGAAGAGCGCCGGAGGCGGCGGAGGTGATGAGGGACGCGAGTGTGAGTAGGGTGGAGCCTAACATGGTGTCTACGGTCTGGTGTTGTAGCTGAGCGAGGTGGTGAGGTGAGGTCAGGGTGGATGGTCAACGACAGGCTGGTTTCCGACGACCGTGATGCGGTCCGGGAAGCGAGCAATGCGCTCAGGGGCAGTCTGCTGATGACGGGAAGGCCTCAAGGCTTGAGATGGCTAAGTGTCTAGCTTAGATGCTCGATATGTTGGGCATTTTTTCCAGTACGGTCAACGAGTAAGATCATTCGAATCTCGCTAGATGCGCCTTCCATCCGGACGACGGCTCGGGGAACGTTTCCCTTGAACACCTTTCCGGTACCTCCCTCCCAGAGTTACCGCAGGGATCAAGGAGGCAGCCCTGGAGGGACTTGAACAGAGGCTCGGACAGTCATGTCGCTGTCCTCTCACGGCATCTCGTGTTGGAGTGTCGCCTGACGTCATGAAGTGGCTCACAATCTCTCTTGGGCGACATCGTTCAAGTCTCGGTCGCAAATATTCGAAGAACATGATGCCATCGCCCTCACGAGCATTGGAAAGCAGCTTCCACATGTAATTGTGGCGCTCCCTCCGGGCATCACGGCAACATGGAAGCTATGGTACAGGTAGTTTCCGAGTTTGGCAGTTGGGCAGCCATCTTGGTGTCTACATTGTAGAATTGAGGGGTTGCAACCCAAAGAGGGAATCTGGGGGCCACGGAATTTTCGTTTCACCCAGAATGTTTCTGCGAAGCTTGTGACAACGGAAGAGGGAGCTCTGTTGAACATTGGACAGTAGCGCGAGCCCTTGCTAGAGGACTGTGTTGCTTTGTCCAACCTGCACCGTACAGTCCGGTCACAGCGCTCTTCACACCTTGAGACTTCGCAGCAAGTCGAAGGAGAGCTCACGGTCTGAAGCCCTCCGTGATGTATCTCTATAATCCAAACCACCAGCTTCGAGAAGCCCAACCTAGTCATCAGGTGAGGTTGTCTGAGGAGAGCGACCTGGACCAGAGCCTGCAGCCCAGCATCGGATGGCTGTTGAAGCGAGAATGCCCTGGTGCCCGATTGTCTGGCTTGGGCAGGAATTCGATTCGCCAGATGCTGACTCTCTGCCCGGCGACCTGCAGGGCGTCCGCCTCACATGCGGGCAACTCTCTCCGGCTTTGAGGTTTCGATCTGATTGTTTGGATGCGGGAATGTCTGAGACTCTGAGTGGCTGGACGTCCTTTCTGCCCCACCGCCAACACAGCGGCTCGCGGCTTCCCTGCAAAACAACGCACGGTCAGACGGGAGCCTGAAAACAAAAACTGCTCCTGCCCACGAAGATCGCTGTTCTCCCCTTCTCTTCCCTCTTCCTTCAAACGCTTCCCTTCCACAACTTGGCTGAGGACGACCGGGGAGGAGGAAACCGGCTTGGAGCGTGGAGAATCGAAGATCGAGCGGACCCGCGCCAACCCTGGCAGCTGCGGCTCAGCAGTGACAGGGGCCACCAAACAGCTCGTGGCGCTGGGGTCGCCCTGGGGTTCGCTTCGGACATCACCATCTCGACGACCCCTGTCCGCAAGCCGCTCTTGCGTCGCCCTTTTTTTACGAGCTTTCTCTCACCCACCCTCGAACAAGACGCGAAGCAGACTCGTCATCGAGAGTGCGCGGATTGCGTCTCTTGATTCAGGCAGCAGGTATGTTCAGCCCCAAAGCAGATGCGCCCCGCCAGCAACGTATGCCATCCCAGTGGATGCAGTGCGGTGCCGAGACCCCCTGACAATCTAGGCCGCAGATTTATTTTAATTCGTCCCGAAAACTGACGCTCGCGTTCTTGCCAGATTTCAAGTCGCAGCCCAAAACCTTGCGTTTGCCCACCGACCACAAACCTTCCTCCGACCGACAGACCAATTCACTGCGTTATTTGCACAAAGAACTGCTACTCCGAGTTCTCAATCCTTTCCCAACAAAACTTCACAATGGCCCGCATACAGATCCCGATAGACGTCCTGACGTCGCGTCTGAACCTTGGTGACCGCTTCGCCAGCATGCGCTCCGGCTCGCTCTCGGGCCGCTTCTCGAACCTGCGGCCCATCTCCGAGTTTCTCG
Source organism: Collariella sp. IMI 366227 (assembly GCA_027946355.1). Taxonomy (NCBI): domain Eukaryota; kingdom Fungi; phylum Ascomycota; class Sordariomycetes; order Sordariales; family Chaetomiaceae; genus Collariella; species Collariella sp. IMI 366227. The sequence continues at coordinate 1,640,597 of JAPEUS010000008.1, forward strand.
ACGTCAAGCGCATCAACAAGCCCGCCGATTTTGGTGAGATGCAGTCGCGCGTCAACTACAACCTCGGCCACTTCTCGAGCAACTATGCCGTCGTCTTCAGCATGCTTTGCATCTACGGCCTGCTCACTAAGCTCTGGCTGCTGTTCGACATCCTCCTCGTCTCCATTGGCATGTACCTGATTGGCAAGCTCGACGGCCGCGACTTTGAGTTCGGCGACCGCCGCTTCTCGACCGTGCAGCTGTACACCGGCCTTTACGTCATTGTGATTCCCATCGCACTGCTTTCAGGCGTCTTTGGCACTATGATGTGGCTGATTGGCGCCAGCGGCGTGGTCATCATCGGCCACGCTTCACTTTTGGACAAGCCCATCGATGAGGCTTTTTCCGGGGAGGCGGTCTAGGTGGTCGGCCGCGAGCTCCCAAACCTGCGCCCCAATGGGGAAGACCATCGAGGCGCGAGAGGAGGATACATGAGGCGCGCAACGGGGAGGGGGAGTGGTGGGGAGTTGGCCAGAGGGTGGAGGAAGTGGAGAGCGACAATGATTTTGATACACAGGGCGTTGGGGCATCGAATGCACTGAGCCATCGGTTTTCTAGCGACCCTCTTAGGTTTACCGGGGTGGATTTGGGCGATAGCGGGAACACTCGATCGCGGAGGACATATCACAACGGGGACGATGAGACGACGGATGATTCAGAGCAGGACTCGGACGACGGGCACATGCGGCTGCCCGTGCTGGACCAGGAGGAGGAAGCGCTGGCCGACGCTGCCATGGCCCGGATACGGCGGGCTCAGGCCAGGGGCAAGACGGATGTTAGGCTGAACAAAGAAGAGCTGGCAGCATACCAGCGACGGTTGGACCGCGTTGAGGCGGAACGGATGGAAGCGGAGCGCAGGCAGCGGCGTGAGCGGGTCGTCATCCCTCTTGCGCAGCTTAATCCTGGCTCTCGGCTGAGCAGGTTGTCACTTGAAGACGACAGTCCTCCGCGGCAAGTTTCACCGGAACTGGAAGAAGAGCGGCTGCCCGCACATCCGCCGATGGGCTACTTTCCGCCCCCATCGCGCACCCGTCCACGCTCCGGAACGACTTCATCAAGGCCGCCGAGCCGGGCTGCCCCGGAGAGGGAACAGAGCTCTTCCCCATTCGCCTATTCCTACATCAACGCGCCCTCAGCTTCTCGGCATCCCTCTGACCCAGCAACTGGCAGGCCCCTGTCGGTCGCCGAGTCGATCTCGGCCCGCAATGGCTCGGGTGTGCGCACCTCATATCATGCCGGCGCGCCATCTCGGAACAGCGCGATCGACGCCGACGATTTTGACGCCAGCTATCGATCCAGCACTCGGACCCGTACCAGCCGGCGGCCAAGCGACGAAAGCTACCGCGAATCATCCAACGAGGACGACGGCATGTTGAGGGTCAGTTCGGGGACTCGTTCGCGGCCGAGGGAGCGGAGCAGCACCCGCCGGCCGGAGCCGAAGTCCAGAGATCGCACACCGCCGCCTTCCAAGAAGTCGTCGGACGTGCCGTCGCCTGGCAGGCGAAAGGTCATGGCGACCACCAGGTCCGGGCGCAAGAAGAAGTAGTCAGCAAGTCTCTGAGTCGTCCAATCTGAAGCGATCGAGTATACCCAGTTATGGTTTCCAGTTTTTTTTTGCAGTGATAGACTAGTATTTGCGTTTTAATACCACCCCTGGCTTTGTGATTTACTGTCTTGTCACCTTGTGTGGCCAATCCTTTGAGTGGCAGTGAGCGTGTTGTGACTCCTGGAATCTTCCAGGACTATATCTGTCGTGGTCCCATCATCCTTCTGAAATTCTGGTTTCGACGTGTTCATCAACCAGTCCCAACAACACTTTTCGCAGACAGACAAATTCTCTGTGTCTTGGCGTCTCGAGTCGCCGAAATGATTGGTCAAGCACAGAAGATGCAGGTGGATCATCGGCTGACTAAGCTGCCAAAGAATCGGAGCCCCTGATTTCAGGGGTTTTCAACTCAGCCACGCACGAGCACACCCGCACAAAAATTAAGACAGCAAAAATACGACAAGCAATTTCTCTTGTGAGGAAGTGTCCGACCTCGCCGTCACCACCGAGCCCTGAAAAGGGGAGTTCTCGATGGACTGACTGACAGCGAGGTTAGTTGGCAATAATAGTCATTCTGGACTCGGAGTTGATACGATATAATCCACTTGGTTTGGATCTACCGCTTCCAGGTAGGTAGGTTCGAACTCGAGACGCCGCACACCCTCTTCTCCGGAAGGTTTGGGTTCTCGAGCGAGGTATTTGTAGTCAGTGGAATGCACAGATTTCTGGTGGAGAAGTGAAAAGAAACGTCTAACCAATCAGAAAGTTTCGGCTCGGCTCGGAAGAACGTTGTTGGAGCATTGGGCACAAAGGGGTTCGAGCTCCGGGTGCTTTGAGGAACACGCGGGCTCTGGACTGTACAACCTTTAAATCTGATTGCACGCCATCATTGTACTTGGCCAGAACTAGCTCGTGCTTAAACTGCTGGTAGTCGAATGTCAATATTGAAGCTTATCTGACAGGATCTGTCCATTATGACAGCAATGTATTTTGTTCCCTTTTTTTCTCTCTTCTTTTTTGCTCTATGTACTCTTTTCCCACGCGTTTCCCCTCCCCAACTTCTCAGAATTTCTTTCTCTCTTCCCATTTCTTCTGTTGCTTTATTCTTTCTCTTTCCCCCTTTTTCTCCGTTCATTTTCCCCCCCTCATAATTTATACTATTGAGTAGTCTTCAACCTTCTCAACATCATCCTTCAATTGCCCTTCATTTCTTTTGGGGTTCTCTTTGTATACTCTTTCTCCTTGCTCATCTAAGCTTCCTTAATTTTAAATCTCTTTTCTCTCTTCTTTCTATTTCCGAATCCTTGGTGGAGTCTATCCAGAGACTATAGCTTGTTCCCTCTCCTGATGTCTTTTTATGCTGTCGTCCTTTTAAGAGATTGACCTGGACGACCAGACGGCGCACTGAAGACAAAAGGGGCGCTGTCATCTTCGGAACGTCCGAAAGGAGCTGCTTCCGCAGTAGTTGGCGGCTGGCATATGGAAGATAGCGCCGTCTTAATACACCCGCGTCCCGGCCCTACCTTGCTCATCATGTGTCACAGTTGGTGGACCGAGACAAAGACGGAGGATCGGGGCCAACGGATCCCGGGGCGGGGATGGATCCTCCGTGGACCCACAATTTAGTCGACTTGGCCAATGGTACAAAGTTCCTCCCCGAACCCTTGAAAGGGGACGACGCTCCTTCGCGCTGCCCGTTGAACGTTAAGTTCGTGGTGTACACAGTTTAATTTGAACAGCACATCAAGAAAGCATGTCAAGAAGGTCATCAAGCTCGGGTCTCCGCTTATTTACTTGAATTCCCAAAATGAGGGTTGACGACGAAGACGGCGTCAAGGACGCCACCGAGCAGACTCCCCTTCTGGCTGCTGCTGCTGCCGGAGACGTCGCTCCCAACAACGAAGCCATCGAGCACCAGGCCGACAGCAACAACAGCGCCGATGACATCGACGACAAGCCGTTACCGGTATGGCAGATCGCTGTACTCTGCTACGCCCGCTGGGTTGAGCCCGTCGCCTTCTTTTCCATCTTCCCCTACATCAACCAAATGGCTAAGGAGAACGGCCAGCTCGCCGACGCCGACGTGGGCTTCTACAGCGGCCTGATCGAGTCGCTCTTCTCGCTCACCCAGATGATGGTTATGATCATGTGGGGCAGGGCAGCCGACCGCTTCGGACGCAAGCCCGTGCTAGTCTTCTCGCTCATCGGCGTCTCGTTCGCCACCGCGCTATTCGGCATGGCCCGCACCATCTGGCAGATGATCTTCTTCCGCTGCCTCGCGGGTGTCTTCGCCGGTACCATCGTTACTATCCGCACCATGATTTCGGAGCACAGTACCTCCAAGACGCAGGCGCGCGCCTTCAGCTGGTTCGCCTTCACCGGCAACCTGGGTATCCTCTTCGGCCCGCTCATCGGCGGCGCTTTGGCCGACCCGGCCCGGCAGTACCCCGGCCTCTTCGGCGGCGTCCGTTTTTTCCTTGACTACCCCTACGCCCTCCCTAGCTTGGCCGTCGGCGTGATCGGCCTGTCCGCAGTTGCCGTTACCATACTCTTCACCGAGGAGACCCTCACTAAAGATACCCACCACCACGAATCCGCCACCTCTAAACCTAAAGCCACCTCCACCCTCGACCTAATTAAATTCCCCGGCGTCGCCAAAGTTCTCTACGCCTACGGCCACATCATGCTCCTCGCTTACTCCTACACGGCCATCGTCCCCGTCTTCTGGTTCACGCCCGTCTCCCTCGGCGGCTTCAGCTTCACGCCCATCCAAATCTCCCTCATGATGGGCCTCAACGGCCTCGCCCAAGCCGTGTGGATTCTGATCGTCTTCCCCCCCTTGCACGCGCGCATTGGCACCAACGGCGTGCTCAAGTGGTGCGCCGCCGCCTACCCGCTCTTCTTCGCCATCTACCCGCTCTTCAACATGCTGCTGCGGATCGGCACCCCGGGCGCCGTCAAGACCTTCTGGGCGCTCGCCCCCGCGGGCCTGGCGATTGGATGCGGCGTGAGCATGTCGTTCACGGCGATTCAGCTTGCTCTGAATGACGTGTCGCCGACGCCCGCGACGCTGGGGACGCTGAATGCGCTGGCGCTGGCGATTGTTAGTGGGGTGAGGGCGTTCTCGCCGGCGCTGTTTGCGAGTCTGTTTGCGCTGGGTGCGCGGACGCAGTTACTGTGGGGGTATGCGATTTGGGTGTTGATGGTGGCGGTTGCGTTGGGATTTACGGCGATTAGTCGGTTTATGCCGGATTATGATGAGATGAAGAGGCGGAGGGAGAGGGAGGGTGTGAGTGCCGACCCTGGTGTGCTTGCTGGTTTGGTTCTCAGGGCAGAAGCTCAAGTCACCGAGTAGCTCTACAGCCAAAACAGTCTTTTTGATACGGAAGAATAGATCTTTTGAGTGTGAGAAAGTCTCTTCGTGGGGGGCGGGCTGGGAAATAAAGTTCGTTTGTTTTGTGGAGCGTTGGTTCACTCATCTACCTGTATACATATAGCAAAACATGTTTGGATGATGCTTCCACGATGATCGTCGAGGCCAGAGTCTCCGGTTGAGTTGAGCTCAGCCATCGCAACCCCAGCAATGAGGTCTTGGTGTGGATGGCTTCCCAGGGTTAGGGTTATAATGCCAAGACCTCCCCTGTCTCACGATCTCACCCCAACCTCACACCGACAGGGGTCCAGCTCTGGGATGCTGCCGTCCCAGCCCCATCATTTTCGGTATGAAGCTGCACTCTCTGTGCCACTCTCCCACATTCCCACCATGGAACCCCTTTCCAGCCTTCTCTGACGCCCTTGAGACCTAGCGAGGAGGTTTCTCGTCTTGTCTTGAGCCTGGAGACTGTTCATTCGCTTTCCCAAACCAGCTACGCAACCTGGCGCATTCGCATCGCTCTTCCTCCTCCTCAACCTTGCATTCTTACCCCCCGCTCCACTCTCGACCTCAACCTCTCGACAACCCCCTCCGCGATCGATCCTCCTCACCTCCTGCGTGTCTCAGCCCCTTCCTTGACCCATCGACACAATGGGCCTCCTCGACGATGCCGCCTCGGTCATCTCGGCCCGCACCTCCCACAGCAAGCGCTCCTCCAAGTCCCACCGCGACCGCGATCAACACCGCAGCAGCCGCCACTCGACCTACCTGTCGCCGTCGTCCCAGCACCCCAAGAATCGCGAGCGCAGCAGATCTGGGGTGCGTGACCGCGAGCGTGAGCGTGAGCATGAGAGGGAGCGTGATCGCTCGAGGCATAGGTCGTCGCGCTCGACTGTGGCTGGTGCTGCTGCGGGCGGTGGTGGTGGGTTGAGTGGGTTTGCGGCGTCGATCTTTGGTGGTGGTGGGGATGATGATGATGGGTTGAGTTATGGGGAGGATTACAGTGGACGGGATAAGGAGAAGAAGCGCCGGCGAAAGGAGCGAGAGCGGGAACGTGAGCGGGATAGAGGCGGTGTTGACGAGGACGGCACGCGGTCCTTTTTTGGTGGGCTGCCGAGCGCGTCGCGGAGCTCATTCTTCAGTAATTTCGGTACGCCACCTTGCCCCGAAGACCTTCTCTTATCATCTAACTAACCTCACCCAGGCCTCGGCGGCGGCCGCCACAGCCCCTCCTCCTCCTCTCACTACAAGCGCTCCCCACGCGCTGGTTTTGTCAGCCGCATGCTCAAGAAGCTCCGCCGCCTGCTGCGCGACTTGCTGTACTACGCCAAGCGCCACCCGCTCAAGGTGTTTCTGCTGCTCGGCCCGCTGCTGACCACCGGTGCGCTGACCGCGCTGCTGGCCAAGTTTGGGCTACGTCTCCCGCACGTTGTGGAGCGCATGCTCGGCATGGCGGCCAAGGCCGGGAGCGGGGACTCGGTTGGGTTGGTGGGCGAGGCGGTCAAAATGGTTAGTGGTGCTGGGGTTGGGGCTGGTGGTGCGGCGCCGAAGTTTGCGAGGGCAAGTCTGGAGAGGGGAAGGGGAGGGGTGAGGTGGGAGAGGAGGAGTTTGGAGAGGGACTTTTATGGGGAATGGGGTGGGAGGGGGTGGTAAGGGGTTGAAGGTGTAGGGAAGCCTTTTTTTTTTCTTGACGGATGTATGAGTTATGATCATGAGGGTTTGATGGACATATGTGGGATGAGGGTATGTTATGACGGATGAGGTATGTTGGGTATGGTATCTTAGGAGCGTTAGGGAAATGGCACGTCAAAAAGGGTTGTTACCTTATGCAATCACATCGCGCCACAGGGTACTGCCGGCCACCTCTTTTTTGAATCAAGTCATTTGCACCGAGAATTTCTCAAAAACCAGCCGGTCTTGTCCCGTACTCTTGCTGACTTTCGCCAGCAATGAGATCTTATAGCCTAATTCGATGCCAGCAAACCTCGAGGGCACCGACCGGGCTGGAGACGAAGCCTTGTCGTTTATTGAGGCCTCCATAGCCATACCAACGTCTCCTTGGTCTTTCTTAGAAGCCTCCAGTGGCTTGAGCTGATCAAATGTAATTTACAACCCGACCAACACTGATTGTTTAGGCCCGCTTGCCGGTGGGAATTTTGTGGTCTTGGAAAGAGTTGGCGATCTCGGCCTCAGGGTTTGGCCTCATAAACCCAACTCACCAGCTTTTAGGGGCCCAAATTGGCAGATATTATTCCAACGCTCGTTGTTGTATGTAAACGCGCCTGTTCATTTGGTTTCAGCGCTCATGGCTAAGTCGTGGGGTTTGAATCCTTGGCTATATAAGCTTGTTGGGGCATCGTTGCCCTCAAGGCTCACTGGAGTTAGGGACCTGCACAGTCATTGAAGGTGAGAACTCTTGCCTGTCAGCCCATCTTGCGGACGAGGGAGAGACACCATCACGGCAACGAGCTCTATGACTGGAAAAGGACGGAAGTTGAAAGAGCGCCGGTCATTCAGCTGGCCCAGAGTCTTGATATCAAACATCGTTGGCCGTCTCTAATGTCCAGAACCCCGAACGGGATGTCTCCTGAGCAATTATAAGAATGAAGGAACTCATCCCAGAATATTCTATCCCTTTCTTCTCCCCTCACCCCGATCCTCCCATCTCCCTCTCAGATCACAGGTCTCTAAGCCTTGTGGTCCATCAGCCCTCTGGTCTTCTGACCCTCTGGTTCCAAGTCCGTCTACACTTCAACCCTTCAGGCGCTCAGATTGTTCGGTGCTCCGATTCCTCTAGTGTTGTGGTGCTTTGGTGCTTTGGTCCGCTTGTGCTTTGGTGCTTCGGTTTTGAGTTCTCTCACTCTGTCACCCTCTCACCTCGACGACACATTCTCGACTCAATTCGCAACAACTTCTTCAAGTCTGAGAGGCAATTCAGCCCAACGATGTGTGACATTATCGAGGAGTCATATGCCGAATGCGACCATTCTTCCTACAACCGCACCTCCCAATGCCGGAATCTGAGATCTTCAACAACGGCTACTGCCCGTACGAGGCAATTAATGACTTGTGTGTTCCTTGAGTCGTTGACAACTTGAACGCCAACTTTGGCTGCAAAAACCTTCCTATAACCAAGCACTGCCTGGCGGCAAGCGGCTGCCAAGACCCAGGACCAATCGTGCCCGCCGCCCACCTCATGCAACGGTTCAGCACGAGCTTGAACGATAACACCCCTCGTCCTCCTTCACCCATCCATTCCGCGTGATCTAGTGGTTTTTGTTTTCCTCGGCTTGAAAAAAGGACTTCCCGTGGTCATAATTTACCAGGGCCATCCCAATATTTTTATTCGGGTGCTCTATCGCAGAATGCCCTCGGGTGGCCTCTGCTAGCCTCTGTGCCTTCTGTGGCCCCCCAGGCCGAGAAGAGAAGGGAAGAAACTAAAGAAAAAGAAGAAAAGAGAAGTGGAAAAGGGAGAGGGAGACTCGAGTTGGTATTAGAGGACATCTCAACCTGTGATCCCCTCTTTGTTACACGAAGACTTGTTGAGCGAGCATGGATCGGAAGAGCATAAGTTGCCTGCCTTGCTAATATGTATGTACCTCATAGTCGTAAGCCTTTTTTTTCCGAGACGAAAAACCTTCCCCGGGATACCGTGTACTCCCCGCGCAGAAAGATCCGCACCACTGAAATATCCCATCGACGCCGCCCTGACTCCTTTTTTGCCCTGATCTCCGGTACCGAGGTACTCGGTTGTTGATCGCGGAAAGCGCACAAGGATCGTCTCCTTCACTTGACTCGGTGAGGTGGAGCGAACGAGCTATTGCGGGTGGATCACAGCGGATCCACGACAACAGCTGTTCATTCCTTGTCGGCCTTGACGATGCGGCAGACGAGGTCGGAGCCGTCGACTGAGTCGCCCTCGCGCACGCCAAGCTGGGAGACGACACCGTTGTGCGGAGCAGAGATGACCATTTCCTGTTATTGTTCATTAGCAAAGGCTCTTCGTCGGGGATCATGTTATGGGGGTTGGACATACCATCTTCATGGCGCTCAGCACAGCAAGCGGGTCACCCTTCTTGACCTGGGTGCCATCGTGGACGCGTAGTTCCACGAGAACACCAGCCATCGGGGCGCCGACCTGGCTCGAGTCGGTGGGGTCGGCCTTCGGGCGGCTGACGTTCTCGACCGAAGCCTGCTTGTCGTCGACGGTGACCTGGCGGACCTCGCCGTTCATCTCGTAAAAGACCTCGCGCTGGCCAGTGTTCTCCGACAGCGGGCCGACAGCCAGGAGCTTGAGAATCAGGACCTTGCCCTTCTCGAGCTCGACATGGAACTCCTCGCCGATCTCGGGCTTCGAGAGGAAGAATTTGGTCGGCAGAACCGACAGGTCGCCGTACTTGGCAACGAACTTCTTGTAGTCCTCGAAGACCTTGGGATACATGATGTGGCTGGCCACGTCGCACTCGGTGAGGGTGCCGTTGAACTTGCGAGCGAGGTCTTTCTTGACCTTGGGGAAGTCAATAGGGTCGAGGAAGAGACCGGGGCGCTTGTCGAGCTTGCGGCGGCCACGCAGGGCGTTGGTGCGCAGCGGCTCGGGGAAGCCACCGTACGGCTGGCCCATCATGCCCTCGAGGAACTCGAGAACAGAGCCGGGGAAGTCGAGCTCGCCGGCACGAGCCTTGACGTCCTCAGGGGACAGCTTGTTGGAAACCATGAACTGGGCCAAGTCGCCGACGACCTTGGAGGTGGGGGTAACCTTGACAATGTCGCCAAGGAGGTCGTTGGCCTGCTCGTAGGCCTTCTTGGTCTCGAGCCACTGGGAGCCGAGGCCGAGCTGAGAGGCCTGGAACATCATGTTGGTGAGCTGACCACCGGGAATCTCGTGCTCGTACACCTCGGGGTCAGGGCCCGCAAGGTGAGCCTCGAAAGGCGAGTAGAGGAGACGGAGCTGGGACCAGTAAGTGTCCAGGGCGCGGACATGCGCAGGGTTGAGGCCAGGGTCCTTGTCGGTGCCGTCAAGGGAAGCAAGGATGGCGTTGATGCTGGGCTGCGAGGTCATGCCAGACAGGCTGTCGGTGGCGGCATCGACAGCATCGGCACCAGCCATAGCACAAGCAACCATGGAGGCAACACCGGTACCCGCCGAGTCGTGGGTGTGGACGTGGATGGGAAGCTCCGGGTACTTCTTGCGGATGGCACCAATGAGGATAGTGGCGGCGTGGGGCTTGAGAACACCAGCCATATCCTTGATGCCCAGGACATCAATATCGAGGGCGACAAGCTTGTCGACAAGATCCATGTAGTACTCCAAGTTGTACTTCTTGGAAGGGTTCAGCATGTCACCGCTGTAGCAGACAGTGCCCTCGCAGACACCACCGGCCTTCTGAACAGCCTTGACACCGACCTCGAGCTGGTTGATGTCGTTCAGGGCGTCGAAGACACGGAAGATATCGACACCGTTCTTCTTGGCCTGGTCGACGAAGTGGTCGATGGCGTTATCAGGAAGCGAGGCGTATGCCACACCGTTGGCGCCGCGCAGCAACATCTGGAAGGGAACGTTGGGGATCAGCTTGCGCATCTTGCGAAGACGGTCCCAGGGGTCCTCGTAGAGGAAGCGCATGGCAACATCGAAGGTGGCGCCACCCCAGCATTCCAAACTGTAGAGGTTGTGGAGAGCGTGGCTAGTCTCCTTGGCAATGTTGAGAAGATCGATAGTCCGGACGCGGGTGGCGAGGAGGGACTGATGGGCGTCACGCCAGGTGGTGTCCATGAGAAGGCAGCCCTTGTAGTTGCGAACAGCCTTGGCGAAGGCCTTGGGGCCCTGCTCCAGGATAACTATCCCATACATCAGCATCATTCGTCTCGGAAGGGTTCAAGGGAATTGTTACTTACTCTGCCTGAAGCCCTTGGTGCATGGCTGAGAGACGTCAATCTTCTTGCCAGCGCTATCGAAGAGCGAAGGAACGATGATGTCGCCCTTGAACTTGGGCTCTCCAATCTGCCCCTTGATGCTGCTACCGTTCACAGCGACGTCTCCCAGGTACGAAAGGAGCTTCTGGGCTCTATTTTGACTGCCAACGAGGTCGAACAGGGCCGGAGTGTCGTCAATGAAGGTGGTCCAGCAGTTTCCGTCAATGAAGGTTGGGTGGGTCAGGAGGGAGGCAAGGAAGGGGATGTTGGTCTTGACACCCCGAATGCGGAATTCGATGAGAGCGCGGAGGACCTTGCGACGAGCGATCTCGTAGGTAGAGCCGTGACACGTCATCTTGGTCAACATTGAATCGTAATGAGCTATAGCGAATGGTTAGCATAAAGTGTGTTGTTTGGTGAGTCGGGTGAAAAACGGGGAGGCGATTTAAAGTGGGCGATTTAAAGCTTTTTGTTCGGCTTTCTCTTCGTTTCTCTTTTCCCTTGAAGAGTGAAGAAAAGAATCAAAGATAAATGGGGAATAAAGAAGGAAGGGGGGCGGGGGAGAGAAAGAAAACAGAAACTGGAAAGAAGAAGAGAAGAAAACTCTGAAAACAAGTAGGAAGAATAACACAGGAATAACGAGAAACAAAAGCCTCAAGGCAAAAAAATAGGAAACGGGGAGGAGAACAAGTAAAGGGTAAAGAGTGAAAATGGAGAAAGAAAAAGAAACAAAGGGATGAAGAGGAAAAGAAGCTCGAAAATAACCAGGAATAAAAATAGAAACACAAGGAGGAATACAAGAATGAAAACCACGCGATAGGATAAGGCGAAAAGAAAGAGTATAAAAATGTACACAAGACAATAGAAAGAAAGAGGGAAATATGAAATGATGGTGATGTATGTAGTGTGGGAGTGTGAGAAATAGAGGGAAAGCTCGAATGAAGACTTACGGGTAATGACAGCGCCGGCAAAACCGTTACCGCCGTCCAGGCGCACGCCGTTGCCACCGGCAGAGCGGTACACCTCGATCTTGCCGGTGTCAGGCTGGAAACCCTTAGCCGGGTCCTCGGTCGTGATACGGCACTGGATGGCGAAGCCACGGGTGGAGATGCGGTCCTGAGTGAGTCCGAGCTGCTCGAGGCTGGCGCCAGCGGCGATCTGGATCTGGGCGGCAACGACATCGATGCCGGTAATCTCCTCGGTGATAGTGTGCTCGACCTGGATGCGGGGGTTGATCTCGATGAAATAGTAGCGGTTCATCTGGTCAACCAAGAACTCAGCAGTACCGGCGTTGCGGTAGCCAACAGACTTGGCCAGGCGAACGGCGTCGTTGAGAATGGCATCGCGAACCTCGACGGGGAGGTCCTTGGCGGGGGCAATCTCGACGACCTTCTGGTGTCTCCGCTGGACGGAGCAGTCACGCTCGTACAGGTGGACAATGTTGCCCTGGTTGTCACCGAGGAGCTGGACCTCAATGTGCTTGGGCTTGTCGAGGAAGCGCTCGACGAAGACGGTGCCGTTGCCAAAGGCGCTCTTGGCCTCGGAGGTGGCTCTCTCAAAGGACTCCTTGAGCTCGGCCTCCTCGCGCACGACACGCATGCCACGGCCACCACCGCCATAGGCCGCCTTGATGATGATGGGAAAGCCGTACTGGTCGGTGAACTTCTTGACCTCCTCGTACCTCTCAACCGCGCCCTCGGTTCCAGGGACGACAGGGACCTTGGCGGCGATGGCAATCTTCCTAGCCGAGACCTTGTCACCAAGAGCATCGATGGTGTCGGGGGAAGGTCCGATGAACTAGCAATACAAGGTCAGGAGCTGGGCCTTCAATGTCTGAAAATGGCCGAATACTCACAATCAGACCAGCCTTCTCGACGTTGCGAGCGAACTCAGCGTTCTCAGAAAGGAAGCCATAGCCTAGCAGATGTTAGCTGCGAATACCCTTGATAACATGACATCAACCTACCAGGATGGATCATCTGAGCGCCGTGCTCGACGGCAATCTTGATGATCTCGTCGCCAGCGAGATAGGCACCGACAGGGGTGTACTGTCCACGCTTGCCAATGACGTACGCCTCATCGGCCTCTGTTCCCTTATCAGCGCGTGTTCTTTATGACCCAAAACAAGACAAGGAGGTGGCGCATACTCTGCCTGTGCATCGAGAGACGGTCCTCATAGCTACACAATTAGCAGCCGGACGAGACGGGCGGAGACGCGCTATGTCTCACCTGAAGACGGCGATGGTGTGAAGCGACAGCTCGTGGGCCTGTGGGCTTGTTGTTAGCCATGAGGGTTTCTTGGGGAGCCGGCGCATCACTCCATGGGCTGTCGGCTCGGGGTCTTTTGGTATGACTCACGGTTCTGAAAATCTACAAGAGCACTTTGGGTGAGCATGTCATTTCGAGATCGCGGGGTCGCTGAAAGTGGTTTGAGTCGGACATACACGAATGGCTGAAGACACACATGTTAGCGCGACTGACTTGACGTCAACAGCTGGGGTATGGGGAAAACTCACGAATTTCACCACGGTTGGCAACTGTCATGCGCCAGGTCCGTCAGTAACAGATCCCATTGTGGTTTTGCCTTGTGCATGGTCCCTGGATGCAAGGCGCACGCAAGGTCTTCATGTGAAAACCCGTGGCCACACCTTACTTCCCGCAAACCACCACCGGCTCCGAAGTCGCAGACTCACCCAGAATCTTGTTCAGCTGCATAATGGTCGAGTTCGCGCGGATGCGATGGACAGTCTGGGCCTGCTTGGGGACCTCGCCCTCCTCGATGACGTCCTCATAGTTGCTGACTGCCTTGTCGGCCGCCATTGTGAATTCGGTTGGAGTGCGGTGGGCGGTCAATTGCACAGAGAAGACGAGGAGGAGGAGGGAAAGGGAGAAAAAAGCGACGCGAGGTGAAGCAGAGCAAGTCAGGGTGGGGTTGGGGTTGGTTTGCGCGAGACGGGGTGGATGGGTCCGGCAAGGGTATGACGGCGACGGCGGGGTAGAGCGCGACGGCGGGTGGTGGGGTCGAGAGGAAACGGGAGTGGTGCGAGGGAGTAGGTGGGCAGAGCTGGACCTCCCGGCTATTATTATATGGAAAAAGCCCACTCGCGTGCAGCAATGGCACCCAGCAGCTAACCACCTTGGCGGAGGCGACACGGGCGACGGAGATCCCAAGGACGAGGAGGCGACGGTCCAGACGCTGACCTGAAGCAGGGGTTGGGAGAAGGGGTCGACCAGCGGGAGGAGGGGGAGTGTGCTGTGCTGTCTGGCTGTCTTGTTGGACTCTTGTTGGGTTGGAGGCGCCAGACAAGGGTGGGTGCCTGAGGGTTTTTCAACTTCTCCAGATACTGAAGAGTCATTCGCTTCTCTGTCCCAGGGTAGGGCAGCTTGTTGAGCTCTTGGTTGGTGCCGGGTGGGACCCGAAGTGGTTAATTCAACCACCAGCGGCGACGGCGATGGACATTTGCCAATATCCAATATTTGAGTCAACAAACTCTCAGCAGTCCCCGTCTGGCCCACAGATAACGCTGTCGCGAGTGACACAGCCCAGCCATTGCCATGGACATGACACCCAATTGAAACCACCAGCCTCTCCATCGCCACCCACGATGATCATCTCGTCGTCCAAAGCCCGCGACGTGCGACCGCGACGCGAACGAAGACGGGCTGAAGAAAATCGTTGCCAGTGCCCCTCGTTTTCCTTGGCGCCCGTGCTTTGATAGTGGGGTCGGGCTGTCCAGCCTTGCCGAGCAGCAAGCCTCATGATAGGCGCCCACCAATTGGAGGCCGGTGATCGGAGGCTGCGTGCCCCACCACCCTGCACGTTCCAATTGACTGCAGCAGGCCCTGGACAAATTTGCATCACAAATCCCACCTTTTTTCCCGTCTCTCCGGTGTTTGAGAATCCAAGGCGGGGCAGCGGCCAGCTCCTGGACTCCCTGCTCGGCAGCTCGGCCGTGGGGTTCGTCATGCTCAGAGCCGAATGCCTCGCCAGGAACAGATTCGCTGGATCCTCCGACCCTGACCCTGGGCACGAGACAAATCATCCGTGGATTCCATCTGTCGATGTCCCGCCGCCCGAAACAGACGGCTCGCTTGTTGCTGGGCACAGTCAGCCGTACGAGGGCAGTGGACTGAGGCAATAGGAGCTCTCCTGGCCAACCAGAAATTAACTTGTGTCTCTGTGAGTCCTTTTGATAAGTCAACACACAATCTCAAGCACCCACGGGGGCAACAATGCAGTGGTACAGCCCCGCCAAAGCCGGTGCTATCCTCCCCATCTCGATAGCTTTGCCCGTCTTGTGCATGATGTTCACCCTTGCCCGAGGCTCATCGCATGCAGCTGCTCGAGGTTGGCCCAGCATGCGTGCCAATAACCGCAGTCGCCGAGTGCCGGGGACGCGCCAGACACCCTCTGCCTCACCTGATAATGGCCTGTTTGCCGGCGTTTTCGTCTAGCCGAGGATAAGTCCGCAGGGGATACCACGAGATGCCCAGAGATCTCCGAGATCTCGGGATCAAGGCCGACAGCCCCCCCAGCAGAGCAGCCACAACAACAAACCTGGCAGCTCGTGCCGCTGGCATGCGGGGATAGTATCAGGAACAAAAGGTGCAAAGGTGGGCGTCACACTGCCAACTCCACCAATCACCAACACATCCTCGCTTTGGCTCGAACACTATCGTGGGGATGCGTCAGCCTTCGCCGCCTGCCTCCCCGGGCCCCCAGGCATCAAGCAGCTGCCAGATGCAGATCTGGACGGAGAACATGGAGATCTCGCTCCCTTCGGCCGCCAAGAATACCATTGCCGTGCTCCCAAATCTGGCACAAGGATGCAAGAGCCGGCCCGCCAAGACGGGTCCCCAAGCATATTGGGACCCCTGAGAAGGCAGTCCGCGCCACAACCACACTTCCTCGCAACCGTCTCCCATTCGTCGTGCGTGATTTAGGAACTTTTTCGAATCCCAAAGATGCTGCGCGCCCTGACGCAAGGTTATCACGGGACCTCCCCCGCGTTGTTCCAGCCTGCGTCTCCACGACGCAAGGCGAGCGGCAAGGAGATGAGGCCTTGACCTTAGCTCCCTTTCATGTGGCGTTACATCGAGGGCAGAGTTACCACATCAGGTGAACCGAAGAGAAAAATAAAAAGGGCAGAAGAGAAAAAATTGCAACATCAGTCGTGGCCAGGGCCATGGTGTGCTTGGGCTTTGTCAGGACTCAACCCCCCACGTTGATCATCCGGGAACTCCCCGGACTGGACGGCGGCGTTGAGTCCATGGACCTGCCAAGCGCCGGCTCCGGCGTCATTATTCGCCCGCAGAGCTTATCAGACTCTGTCATGCCCTCGGCGCTGTTGTTGAGCCATTGTCTCGGTTCAATTCTTTAAGATTGCCCAGTGGGAAAGAGTTGGAGGGGTTGCCAAGAGACCGAGGCCTGTGACACTCGGGGATTGAGTTGAAAGATGTCTTCGTCGAAGAATGTTATGTGGGGGTACGTAGGCTAAGGGGAGGCGGAGCAGTGACACACGAGAGAATTGAGAAGAATGGGGGAGGGTATGCATTTGTCCAATGAAGAAACGTTGCAAGAGAAAGAAGAGAGCATCCAAGAGAGCGAAGCAAACAGACGACAAAGAGGTTCGTTTCACAGCCAACAGACCAGGACGCCCCAGGTGGTGATGCCAGCCAGTCCAACGGCCGGAAGCATTTGGCCCACCTCCGAATGCGCTTTTGAAACTCTCTCCTGGTTGCCAGCAAGGAACCAAAGACTTATCCTCTTGGCTGTGTTTCCATGGGCAACCCAAGACTTGACACTTCAACCGAAGACCCGGTCCCGAGACAGCCCTGGCTTGGCACTCCCACTTCCTTGCATACATCCGTCTCTGCTCTTCAAGCCAAGTTTCGACTTTTATTGACTCGAGAACAAAAAAAAAACCTAAAAATACCCTGTGAGATTATGCACCTCCATGGCCCGGCCAACCATCACACCGTCCGGTTTAAAAGGCGAACAGATCAGACCCAAGCAGCAGAAATTCCGGACCCTGGGCATCGCCATCTCAGCCAAGCCCAACCGACATGCGCCGCGCTCGATGCGTACAGCCCAGCCCGTCTCGTAACACACCGCCCGCCGCCGCCGTCCTTTCGAAACACAGAGCCCATCGTTCCTCGACGACGAGGCGAAGACTCTAAAAGACCACGTTTCCAGCCGAAGCCCATCGGCAGTACCCTATCCTATCCTCCCATCCACCCCAATCGTTCACCAGACCACGCTTAGTTCTTCCCCACAAGCTCCTTCGCCTTCACCTCCGCCTCCTGGACCTTCTCCTTGCCGGCCTCGACGGCGCCGGTCAGCCCAGCCTTCTCACGGCCGCCCCACCGCGTCCACTCCATGTAGCGGTACCCTTGCGTGAGCTGGGCGCCCTCGTTGACGAAGTGGCAGAGGAAGAGGAGGTAGTTCTTGGGCTGGACAGCAAGCGCGTAGCGCATGAAGGTCGCCGAGTAGACGCAGAGGGCGAAGGTCATCGGGCCCGAGATCCTGCGGTGGGGGGCTTGTTAGTGAAGTCTTTACCGGTAGGGAGGGGGCGAGGGTTGGGGTGTTGGGAAGAGAAGAGAAGGGTTGATGGGTGTTGTGGTGCGCGATTGTTTGTTACACGGCCAAGGCTATGCAAACCGCCCAGCTTTCGAGGTAGGTAGGTAGGTCTAGGCGGTGAAGGGGAGGGAGACGACGTACAGGTCGGGGCTCTTTTGGGTGTCCATGACGGCCGCAACGGGGATACCGAAGTTGGAGACGGGACCCCAGAAATCTGTTGCAGTGAAGCCCAGTTAGCCATCTTGGTCCATGCCGTGTAATCAAGGTGCGCAAGGGCTCCTGGTGCAGGCGACGCGCGGTTCAGACAGCAGCAATTGGCACTCTGCACGAAACCCATTCCATAACTTGGTTGCGCAGAGCTTGCCGTCATGACATGAGGTTCTTCCCAGAGCAACCGCCCCCATCGTGACCGCGGTGGATGCGCCCGGAGAACCATCCCCAGAGAAATCGGGGATAGTCCGACGACCGGCGTCGCGCGGCACTTGGCATTGATCGCTTTCACAAGGGCGGCCATTTTGACGGTGTTGCTGGAGCTGGTGGTTGCTCTTGTCGTGTGCCCGAAGTGGATGATGGTGATGGGTTTCTTGGATCCTGAGCTTCGAAATCGGAGATGCCACCAGTCTGGGAAAGAAATTTGGGGTCGGGTACCCGCACGGACCGCCAACCCTGCAGGTCCGAAGAGTTGGGATGATGATGCAACCACCAGCACCTGGGAAACGGTTTGAAAGAAAACAAAGCTGATGTGAAGATTTTTTACATATAATAGGCAAAGTCAAGAGCATTCCCTCGAGTGATCTCAAAACCGCTTTGTGGAGTACCTTAAGTTTCTCTTGGCTAGAATACAGGCTACAATGTCACCCGTAACCGCAGTTTTAACCCCTGAACGCCGTCCAACCAACCATTCTTCATAAATCCGGGGAAAGATATCAGCCCAGGCCCCGGAACTACTTCACACAGTGTATCGCAGAGGACGATGCCTCAAGAGGCCGGCAGCGACTTATGACCGGGTATCAATGACATAAACCAGACAGCGCCCCTTATCTCCGCGGGGGCGGGTTGAAGCCAGAGGGCGGCGCACCACCTGGCGGGAATCCAGGCGGGAAGCCAGGGGCGCCAGGAAAGCCGGTAGGAGGCGGGAAAGCGCCACCGAAGCCGGGAGGTGCAGCTATTGCCGAGTTAGGAACGCAACATCGGTAGGCAAGATAGCAGCACTTACGACCACCACGACCAGGGAAACCAGGAGCGCCAGGGAACCCAGGGAAAGGGGGAGGAGCAGCACCGCCAACGCCAGCGGCAGGGCCGGCAAGTGAGATGGGAGCAGCGGCGCCGCGCCCGGCAGGCCGTGCAAGCCCAGGCCCAGCTGTGAGTGTCGTCGAGATGCCGGCGCCGGTCGTCTTGCCGAGACGCGCGCTCGGGTCGGCGGGGGGAGGCGACTCGACGGAGAGGGAGATGATGTGTGCGCCCCGGACAATCGTCAGACCCAGAGTGCGCTTCTCTTCCTGCTCAACGACCTGTCCGGTGGACGAGGACGCGCCAGGGGCGGCCTGCTTGTTTTGCTTGCGCTTGATCCGGCGGAACTCTTCGGTGTCGGCGAGGACGAGGTTCATGTGCTTATCGAAGGCCAGCATCTGCGCCAACACGTCAGCAACCATCCACACCTTCAGATAGAATCCAAAACGGAGACATACCTGACCGGTCATCTGGCGGCCATCGTTTAAGGTGACGCGCATCCGGTAGTTGATCTAGTGCCCGTCAGCATATCCAATGCCGTCACATAGACAGTCGCTTGCTGGATCTGTACGTACGTAACCGGCCTAGAGTCAATGCGCCTTGTCAGTCCAGTGTCAACAGTTCAACATGGATGCCTGTGCAGCAAGGGGCGGAGAGCTTCACTCACCATCTTGCCTTGCTTGTTTGACGCCGACATCGCTGTAACAAGATGCTACTGAGTAGCTTCTTCGAGTTTGCAAAAATTGTTTGTGTAGGACGAGGTTCTTCAACTTCGTCTGTTGCGGTCTCTTCGTGCTCTTGTGGAGGCTTCAAAGTGACGCGCTTGGTTGGTTGATAGCCAGGCACGGTCGTGGAGGCGAGCCTGGCTTGGAAATTTGACGCGAGGCTGAAGGAGCTCCAGCCACAACGAGTCAAATTTCAGCCACATATTTGGGGCACTGCCACACCTCTTGTCCCCGTCCCCCACCAGGCTCCTGTCCCGGCAGGCAAGCGGCCCCACACGCACAATCTCAAAAATAACCCAGCGAAAATCGACCTCAACTCCCAAATTCCTAATCATCGACGAATCGCCCAGTACCGTTAATCGACAACACCGCCGCCATGGTAGGCTATACCGACCGCAACAATGACCTTTATCTTGCTAACACTAAGATCAGTCTGAGAAGGCCCAGAACCCCATGCGGGAGCTCCGCATCCAGAAGCTCGTCCTGAACATCTCGGTTGGCGAGTCTGGTGACAGACTGACCCGCGCTGCCAAGGTGCTGGAGCAGCTTTCCGGTCAGACCCCGGTCTACAGTAAGTTGCCAACGAATTTCTTTCAATATATCGAGGTTGCTGGTCTAACACATTGCGTTCAGGCAAGGCCCGGTACACCGTCCGCACGTTCGGTATCCGCCGTAACGAAAAGATTGCCGTCCACGTCACCGTCCGTGGCCCCAAGGCTGAGGAGATTCTCGAGCGTGGCCTCAAGGTCAAGGAGTACGAGCTCCGCAAGCGCAACTTCTCTGAGACCGGTAACTTCGGCTTCGGTATCTCCGAGCACATCGATCTCGGCATCAAGTACGACCCCGGTATCGGTATCTACGGCATGGATTTCTACTGCTGCATGACCCGCCCCGGTGAGCGCGTCTCTCGCCGCCGCCGCTGCAAGAGCACCATTGGTTCCAGCCACCGCATCCGCCGTGACGACACCATCAAGTGGTTCAAGCAGCGCTTCGACGCCATTGTCCGCTAAATTTGGACTGGGTGGTGGTTGATGGGTTGAACAAAACAAAAAGGGCATTTCAGGGAGCGGGAGTTTACGGCTGAGCACCATCGGGACTTTGGGTGTTCATGAACAATGGGTTCGTTGGGTTCTCTGGACATGTACAATGCAGCTTCCTATACCTTGGCGAGGAAACTTGTCAAACGTGCTCGATCTGAAATTCTCAGTCGAGCCGCGGCCTCAGAGACCGACCGGCGCCTATGCCGGCTTACCAATCCCTTATAAGTCAGTGACACATTTCTCTTTCCGCTATGGACTCGTGAGCGCAGACATCATGATTATTGATATTGCTAGTTAGATGTCGTTGGAGAGTTTGTAGACAGTCGATTCAACGATTGACACTCGAGCAATGCTTTGTCCATTGCTATCAAACTCATTACTATGTGCCGGAGAAGAAAACGCAGATACCCTCCCAAATGCTTCGTGCTGCCATCGTTCCAGTGTCTTCATCGCTTCGTAAGAACAAAGTGCGAGGACGATCTTCCTGTCGTCCTGAGTGGGTCGTCCTCGACCCTCAATCCCCCCCAAAAGTACATTGGGGAGATTTCTTAGCTGGTTATCGAGACGTCATACAGTCTTCTTATTCCAGCTTGCGACCTCCCCTCAACATGATGCGAGACACCTGAAATGTCGTCTCCGAGACTGAACAAGCCTTTGCGAAAACGCGAACGTGAGTTGGTTTGATAACCAAGCTGAAGTGCTTGAACCAAGATAAGTGGCAGATCCAGAACGAGAACTTCCATCCTGAACATGAAGCAACCATGTCCAAAAAATGATCGGACTCGTTTGTATTGCCAAAGACTCCCGGCAGCAGTCAAAATCCAATGATCACGGACCGACGACCTGCCTACCAGGTTCTCTGTTAAAATGACAACCCATCATCAAAGTCAGTCGCCTAGTAGATGGTAGCCAACCGGTCTAGCCCGGGCGGCTTGACCACCACTCCGGCGCCAGCTCTGCCCTTCCTCTCACCGAAACTATTCACCCCATCAGAGCCAACACACGGCCCAGTAGTTGCGAAGTTTGCGGGCGTAGGCACGGCAGCAGCAGAAGCAGCAGCCCTTGCGCGCGGCTTGCGCTGCGTCATGTGCATCTCAATGAGCAAGTCAACCAGCTTCTCGGCATCGCGATGTAAGTGCGCGAGCTCGTTTGCGTCACACTCAACGGGTGTGCCGTCCTCGCGCGGCAGGCGGAAGGCGGCGAAGACGATGCCGCGGTTGAGGACGGCCGGGTGGGTTGTAGTAGACGCTGCAGTTGAGTAATGGCCGTTGTTAGTGGTGCGGGCAGGGCTATGACCAGTGTAAAAGGAGCAGCTGTAACCGCGGGCAAACTCGTCGGTGGAGCCGGTGTCGCTGCGGTATTCGAGCCAGCCAGGGGTGCGAAGGATCTTTTGGTGGACGGGGGCCGAGATGCGGAAGGGAGACATGATTTGCGGGAGGCCGTAGGCGGCGAGCAGACGACCCGTCATACCACTGCCGCTGCCACCGCGAGGGGCGCTGTGCGGCATGCGGTCATCAAAGCCGCTGTCGTCGCCGGAGGTGTAGGAGACGGGGGATTCCGGCGGGGAGGATAGCGGGGTGGGACGCGGCTGAGACGTCGTGATCGGGGTACCGCAAAGCTGGTCGAGCGGGGACGAGCGACTGGCACGGCTCATATGGCTCGGCCACAAGTTCACGACGTAGACGAGGCCGAAGTCGTACTTGGTTGCAATCCGGTGCGCTTCAATGGCTGCGGCTGCGGCAGGCCGGCTGGCCAGAGGAGGAGAGAGGGTGAGCAGATCGCGGCTGCTCTTAGCCCGACAGGGCGCGTGTGCCGGTGACAATTGAGAGGGCGGCGGAAGTTCCCGCGCCGAATGCCGAACATCTGAGGCAGGTTGGTTGTCGGCGATATCGTCATCGCTCAGGCTGAGGAAGTCCTTCACGCTCGGCTCCTTGAGTATCGAGTCTAGGCTGGATGATGAGCGCACTGTGGCGAGCGTGGAGAGGCTGCTAGTCTTGCGCAGGGCGTCTCGAACGCTGTCAGTCTCGGTAATACCCAATGACAAACTCTTGGGCCTGTCTGACCCTTGGCTCTTGACGTTATCTAAATTGGCAGGCATGAACCGGGACAAGGGGAGAGGACTCGGGGCCAAAGACGGTGCGGAAAGCTCCCCTGCCGACTGGTCTAAATGCTGGCGCCCTTGCTGGTGGAGGGATGACTTGTATTGTTGAATTGAAGGATGTTGAGCCCCTGTGTCCCACGGCGGCGAGGGAGGCAGCCAGTCCTCTACATCGGCCGAGTATCGCTTGCGAAGGACTCCTGAATTGGGGGAAACTGAAGACGAAGCGGACCGCGGTAAGAACTTTGGGTCGGACCTTGACCGCCGCGTGGGCGATGTATACTTGGCGCCCTTTTTGGGAGGACTGGGGAAAGCGAACTTGAGGTCCGGTAGAGTATCATTTTCATCCAGGTCCGAGTAGAGCGATGAGGATCGCAGGGAGACGCCAGCGCCTAGCGAGGAGAGTCGCTTGGGGACAGGAGGTGACAAATCGGAGAGTTCAGAGCCGGTAAGTTGGCTGCTGTAGGCCGAAGATGCTGGAGTCCTGAGACGAGGTGTCCTGGGCGAATCCGGAAGGCTCCTAGCCCGCCGAGTCGAACTGGCCGTCAAGAGCACCTCTTCTCTGGCCATCATGCGGGAGGATTTGGGCCTGATGAACGACGGCTGTGGAAACCTCTGAGTAGTGGCATCGAACTCTGCAGGAATGGGGCCCGAATTCAGTGGGCGACTGAGCTGTAGTCGGTTGTGCAGTTCATCGGCTCGCTTTTTCCTGGAGAACAGCTTTTCCAGTCTGTCAAGCTGCCGGTCGAACTTGTCGCCAGGTGCCATGTTGACTTATTCGCGAGAGAATTATCTACGAAACAGTGTTAATTTCATGAAGTCAACCCGTGGGTGGAGGTTGCATACAGAAACGAACCGTGTCCGGGTAGGCTTTCCTTTCAGATCCGGTGGCTGCGTTTAGGGTTGTAGGCTGAAGACCTCTTTTGTTGGGGGTAGTTGAATGAGAATTTCGGTAGTGGGTGGTGTTTCGCGGGGTGAAAGTGGGAGGTGGCCAAAACCTCGAAGCGACGAGGCAGCTTGATGGTGAAGTGTAACGGAAAACTCGAAAGCAGGTCGGCAGAGGGTATTACAATGTTGTCGCGCAAACTAATGACGGAGCATTGCCGGCTTTGTTGGACAAGAGCTTCCACGACAGACGGAACGCGGGATGGAGTTTCATGGCAGGAAAACCGAAAGCTGTGGGAGGTTGTTGACGCGGCCGGAGAGAGAAAATGGGGGTCCGGTTGAGCAACCAGCAACCAAGCCCTCATCAAGAAGTCCGGAATTTTCTTGCCCGCCACTCACCAACGCGCCAATTGCACAACACTTCTTCTTTTAAAATTTGCGAATGCCCGGAACCAAGATCCAACCACACAAACGGCGCGGGAGACTTGTCGACTGACGGGCTGAGCGAGGGGTCGGACTCGGAAAGCGAACAGAGACAAAAGCAACCAACTCGGTGCTTATCGCGTGTCGCGATGTCGTATGGCCATCTCAGCGAGGGTCTTTGCACCGAAAACACCGAGAACTGACCCGATCGTCTTCCTCGCGGCAAGAAGCAGCAAAAAAGCGGGAGTGTTTGCTGAAAGGGGGGACCGCAGGACAGAGGGTCATGGTCAAAAAGCTGATATATAAGTTGTCAGCACCACCTTGAAAATGGCTTGTTTGTCAGATGTCGTGCAGAGAAGCGAGAGTACCGTACACATTTGCAGGTCGTCCGTCTTCCGGCTTGCCCTCTTCAGAAACAAGACCACACCTCCGTCAAGAAAGGAGATAACGTGCAAGTCGCTCGAGCTTGCGGGAGAAGATCATGAGAAAGGGGCCAGGCAAAGGAGGCAGAGGGTGCAGCAAGGAGATATGAGCGCGTCTGGGTACGTATGCACTTCATAGCGTACAGCCCCCGAGACTGGCAGATTTTGGCCTGCTGCAAGTGATCCAAACCGTGACAGGCGCTCGGGGACCATGGTCTTGGTCTGGCCTTGGTCTGGCCAGCCTCGCATCCGTGGGCCTGTGAGACCTCCTTGCTGCCGGAGGGTTGAGACATGCACGCAAGCCATTGATGCTCAGGCGAGCTGTCAGGGACAAGCCAGAGACCAGAGAGAAGAGACAGGGCCAGAATCGAGACAGACAGACAGACAGGCGAACGAGGGGGGGAGGGGGAAGGTGAGATGCCCTTTCTGGTTCTCAAAAAGCATCACTTCCGTATGAACGGGGAGACGTGAGGTGGTATTGCTGTGTCAGAAAGCTCAGAGAACAAAATACAGCCTTGAAAAAACTGTCGAAAAAAAGCAACATGGATGTTGTCTGGGGCAGGTCTGAGAGTGGGAAGACCCGACGTGCATGCAAACAGCAATCATCCATGCATCGAGTTGATGCACAGACCGCTACGCCAAGGCGGGCAAGGGCCCCACCCGAAACAGGGTCTTTGCCAGCTGGCGGGCCATCCAAAAAGCCCACGTCGTCGGCTGGCAGCGACCTCCACGGGCCAGCCCTGGAATTGAACTTGGAAAACTACCTGCAACTTCCTTGACTTCACCTAGTGCATCAACAATATCTACTGGTCACGACCGGCTTGTCCTAGGATCTCAGACACGCGCTTATCTATCTGTCATCTGTGTCCTTTAGAGCCAGAGGTGATACAACGCAGATCACAAATCGGGCGTCGACATGACGCTTGCAGTTCCTCGAAAGATGCGCGAACGCCTGCCTCCTCCCTGAATCCTGCTGCTCCTCCCTCGAGCTGTCAGGTCGGTACGTCGCAACGCCATCAAACGACTACGCTGGACACATCACGGCGCTTCTTTCCATGTATGGTCTTGAGCGCAGCATGTGTTAGCGGGATCGACGGCGCATGGCAGCGCTTCTCTGGGCCCAGTGGCTCATGTGTCTCGACGCCATCCACGCTCGCTTCCAATCGCCGTCTCGACGACAAACAATGAAATTTTGAGAGACGCGCCCTGATATTTCGAACGTCAGCAGTGCAATCTGCCCGTGTCTGCCCTTGGATATGCCCTCGGAGGCTTTGTCACGCTTAGCTTCAACCTGTTCCACAGCCACCTTGGTGCGAACGCTCCGATTGCCCAACGTCCAACCTCGTTGTCGCCATCGTCCATCCCATGGTTGACGAACTCCTAGGTTCCTACTTCATAGTCGCATGCCACTTTGTGCCGGACGGCGTTACCCAGATATCCAGCGCATTTCGATGTGCGCACAGACCAGAATTCTCCGAACACTTGCATCCTTCCCCTTCATGGATACCGCGTTTGACTCCTTGCTTATTTCTTTCCCAATGAGATAACAACGACATGTCTTTCCCGCTCTGACAGAGACCGGGAAGTCTGAGCGCTGAGGCCACATCTCTGGCCAGATATATGGGCATCAACACCCCTCCATGCCCCTGACACTCGCCATTCTGCCTATGTACAAAGCGCGGCTCGTTTTGGGGGTTTGTTGAGCCCCTCCCGATCATCCAGATCTGATCTCGAGTCCCCGTGATCACAGCATGACAGCTGCAGAAAGCTGGTCGCACCACAAGGCAAGCTCCCGCTGGATCTGAGTCCGACCCCCCCTGTGTTCTGTGATGGCAACACAGGCTAGAGGCCTGATTGTCAAAACTTCTTTACAATTATTTCAGGAGGTAAAAAAATCAAAAAAATTAGTGACCTCCTTTTTATCTCACACCTGAAGCCGATTGGCCACAAAGCTCGCCGACTGAATTGTCTCAGTTTCGCACTCTAGAGGGCGCGCCTCGAAATCTCCATTTGTTCTTTCAGTAAATGACCTGGTCTCGGAAGTGAACGACGAGAGCCGCCATGCTGAATCATGGGAGGCTCCCGGGCATCCGCCTCGGGGACGACGGAGCAAGCTTCCCGAGCGGAAGGGGGGATGTCACAGCGCAGCAGCGAGCTTCCGCATCGCGCTTAACTCCGTGTTCGACTGAGTCCATCCCCCATCACAACATCCCAGACCGCATGCAAATGCTTCGTACCCCGCACAAGTACGGACGTACTATCCGTCAC
The DNA here is from genome assembly GCA_027946355.1 of Collariella sp. IMI 366227. Lineage (NCBI taxonomy): Eukaryota > Fungi > Ascomycota > Sordariomycetes > Sordariales > Chaetomiaceae > Collariella > Collariella sp. IMI 366227. The sequence goes on from JAPEUS010000008.1 coordinate 1,667,136, forward strand.
TGGAAGACTAGCATTCGGTGAGGGTGCCGGATCGGCGGCGCCCCATTGGGTCCCTTGAACGACGCATGTCTCAGCCTTCGTCTAGCTTCCTTGTGTATGCGCTTCCAGTCTTGGCTAGAGAGAGACAGCCACCCCAGCCCGGCCTCTGGAAGCCTTCCTTTCCCCGCAACAGTCACCTCCATCCCGCGCTTTGCAGCTGGGATGCTTCGCCTCCAGCTTGCCGGATCAACGGCGATGTCTCTGGTTGGGTACCAGTCACCTGCGGTGACATCCCTCCCACACGTGCCCACGCAAGGGAGACGGGGAATACCGCCCACACTTCCACGTAGTCTTCTGACAAAAGGAGAGCTGAGCGCACGGTATTCACTCAATACTAGCGTCCCCATTTCTACTAGACCCCGCCGGCGAAATTGGGCAGACTTTGACACTATTTACTGCAAGAGCGATCTCTCTAAGGGATAGGTGCATAACGATCTCGTGTACGGAATACGGGGCACTCCATCTTCCCATTAGCTACGCGGGTGTAACCGCGTCCGAGGGCACGTCCCTAACCCCCGATGCCCCTGGTCCCTTGGTCAATGCCATAGCCCGAAGCCAAAGTGCGGGGTGACTGACGCTCGGTCTGCGCAAGAACAAGGGGGGAAAGACATCACAGCACGGACAAGAAGCATTGGATGTTAGGAAAGTTCCTCGCCCTGTTACACCAAAGTCTAGCGTTACTCTACTGAACGGCTAGGACCTCTGCCTCCTGCTCATATCTTCCGAGGGCACAGCAGAGAAGGGAGAAAAATGGCTTGCTTTCCCGTCTGTGCTTGGTCACACCCTGCGGCAGGCCGATGATCGTACATCGCTTCAAGCAGACGCGGCTGTACTCTCCCATCGGGTCGGCCGAGAAACCATTCAAGACGACCGAAATAAGAGCCGGGAGAGCCTGCGGAGATCTCGCTTGCAGCTTGGCGATCTCCCGCCGCTGCCGAAGACAGGACGGGATGCGACACCCACCCAGGTTACCCAGGATCTTGTACGTATGCCTGCACGTAAGTTGCAAGTAGCAGCCTCAGAGCCTTGCGCCCTTGTCGTCCTCGTCTACCTCACCAAAGACATTCAGAAAAGCTGTGTGAACCTCGTCTGTTAGATCGCTTGCTTGGAGGCTGCGGCCTCGCTTCGCAAATGCAAGCCGTGAACATTCCTGTATGTAACGCGCTGTCAGCTAAGCCTATCTCAAACTCTCAAAAGAATAACAAGAAACTTAAAGGGAGGGGAGGAAGGAGAGAAAGAAGAAGGAAAAGAAAGAAGAGAGAAAGGAGAAAAAGAAAAGAGATAAAAAATAAATAGGAAAGAAAATAAAGGGAAGGGAAAAGAAGAAGAAAGAAAGAAAGAATAAAACAGATAAGAAAGAAAAGAAAAAAGAGTGAGAAAACAAAGGAGAGAGAAATGGCCACCACTTACCCTTGTAATCGCGCTCCCACCTGCCGCCGCCAGCCCAATCAACTCCTCCTCCTTCAACCCTTTCCCATGATCCCACAGTCCCTCCAAGTACATCCCCGCCACCCCAAAAATGTAGCAATGCTCCCCGTCAACGTATCTCCTTGCCCACCACTCCTCTTCTTCCCCCTTCCAAATCCACCTCCATCGTCACATTCCCATCACTAATCCTATCCACCCCGCCCTTCTGCACAACCATCACACCCCTAGCGCTTTTGCCAGCGCCTCCACCCTCCTATCCTCCCCTCCCTTTACCGCCCTCCCCAGCAGCCTTCACCTCCCCCTCCACCCCAACCGCCTTCACCAGCCTCCCAAACTCCACCACATTTGGCGTCAGCACCGCAAGCTTATACCCCTTCACCAGCCCAGGATCCTTCTGCACGAGCAACAACGCGTCCGCGTCCAAAACCATCGGCATGCCCCTCTCGCGCGCCGCGCGCACCACCAACGTGACCGTGTCCTGCATCAGCGGGTCGCGCCCCAACCCGGGGCCGATAACCAGCACGTGCAGGCGGTCGAGCATGGAAACGATGCGGGCGGCGATGCGGGCAGGGTCCGTTTCGTCGGTGACTGGGGCAGAGGGAGAAGAGGGGGAGGAGTGCATGAGTGGGTGGACCATTAGGTTGGGGGAGTAGGATTTGATGACTGTGGCGGCGGAGGGTGTGCAGATAACGTGGGACTGGCGGGTGTTAGTATGGGGCATGGTGTGTTGTGGTTTCTGAATGAGAGATGGATGATAGGTAGAGGGTAATCGGGGATGGTGATCGGAGAGCGCCGCTGGTGACAGCCAGCCTCCCTCACTCTCCGAGCCCGCTCTGCCGCGCCCATCCACTCCCTCGAACACCATCGGATCAAGACTACCAAAAAGAACCTACCAAATCACATCCCAACCTCGAACTAGCCATCGCCGAAAAGTACGGCGCGCCCGTATAGTCTTCACTCCCTCCAATAACCGCAATGCGGCCCATCTGACCTGCAATATCCCTCATCATCAGCTCCAAGTCCCCTTCTCTCACTCACACACCGCCTTATCTATCTTAACGACATACCCTTATGGAACTTGTCCAGCATGGGCGGGATCATCTGCCGCGCGCGGGCAAGCAGCTCCTTGGTAGCCGACGACATGTTGGGCGGGGGTGTGGCAGCAGCAGAGCCGGACGTGTCGGAGGGCATGCTTGCTTCCGAATTTGATATTCTGGCAAGAGAAGTTTAGTGATATTGCAAGCCGGAAGTTTCTCTGGAAACGTAGTAGATGTCTTGGGCCTGAGGTTCTCAGGCGAGGCATAGCTTGGACATACAGGGAGAGCGGGAGCTTACCTAATACGGAAGAAGCTTGAACGAGCTCCTTTACAGTTCTGGGGTATTGAAAAGAGCTGCAGAAAGCAAAAGGGTATTGGGAAAATAACACACAATCTCGAACTGGCTGGTCGTTGATGCTGGACGGTACCTGACCAGGTTCAAGCTCTGGGTGGTGCATGATGTCACCAGATGCTGTTTCCCCAGAATGGCGCTGCCAAGCCCCACCCATCAATTGGCGCTTCCGATTCCAGGTCCCAATCCAGGGACGACCCACAGAAGACAAGGCTCAATGTTCGGAGACAAAAGGAATCGGGTGCTTGATTGAGCTTTGTTTGCTCTAATTTACAATGGGTTTGACGGGAGAATCTCCCCTTCTCACGCGTTCTTCCTCAGTCCAGCACACGAAAGACGGAAACCCCCTGCTCTAGAAACACATGGCTGGTTGCGGTATAGACTTCCACCTTCATCCTCGACCGACCTCCCCTAGATCCTGGAAACGCTTGATATTACGTTCAAAATTAACCCAGGAAGCTCTTGATGAAGTTCTTGATGACCTCCTTCAACCGGGCCTCGAGCTCCTTGCTGATGGCACCCTCCTTGTCGATGGTCGCAATCAGGTCGGCCTCGTTGGTCTTGAGGTGAGCGAGGAAGTCAGCCTCCCACTGGAGAATCTTGCTGACGGGGATGTTGTCGAGGTAGCCGTTCACACCGGCGTAGATGAGGGGAACCATCTCGTTGACGGCCATGGGCGAGTACTGCTTCTGCTTGAGGAGCTCGGTCAACTGTAAACTTGAGTTAGTACCCGCCATTAAAAAAACCATTGTCGGGAATGCAACTTACCCGCTCACCACGGGCGAGGGTCTGCTTGGTGGCAGCATCAAGATCAGAGCCGAACTGGGCGAAGGCGGCGACCTCACGGTACTGGGCCAAGAAGAGCTTGAGCGAGCCAGCGACTTGCTTCATGGCCTTGAGCTGGGCGGCGGAGCCGACACGCGAGACGGACAGACCGACGTTGATGGCGGGGCGGATACCCTTGTAGAAGAGCTCAGCCTCCAGGAAGATCTGGCCGTCGGTAATGGAAATGACGTTGGTGGGAATGTAGGCAGACACATCACCGCCCTGGGTCTCAATGATGGGCAGGGCAGTCATGGAACCGCCACCAAGCTTGTCGTTCATCTTGGCCGCACGCTCCAGCAGACGAGAGTGGAGGTAAAAGACATCACCGGGGTAAGCCTCACGTCCGGGGGGACGACGGAGCAGCAGAGACATCTGGCGGTAGGCGACGGCCTGCTTGGACAGATCATCGTAGATCACCAGAGAGTGCTTTCCATTGTCTCTGAACCATTCAGAGATCGACGCGCCTGGTTAATGGTTAGCAATGAAGCTGGTTTGGTGATGAATCTGACAAAAAATAGGGAGGTGGTTGTGAAAAAAGATGGTGAACTTCAAGATGGATGAAAAGTGGGACAGAAAAGGAAATGGGGCATGAGAAGTGGGGCAGTTGTGGGCTGGTGGTGAGGGCGATGGTGCAGGAGACTTGCAAGGAAACCTGAAAGGAACCCCAAAGGAGCTCTAAAAGGATACCTCAAGGGAAATCTCCCAAGGAAACCTGAAAGGTCCTGCTAGTACACCTGGAGGAAAACCCCAAAGAAACCCCGAAAACAGCCTTGAAGGGAACTCTGGATGGAAACCTGGATGGATACAGGGAAGCAAAAAAACTAACCAGTGAAGGGAGCAATGTACTGCAGGGGAGCGGCCTCGGAGGCGGTGGCGGCAACGACGATAGAGTACTTCATGGCGTCGTTCTCCTCGAGGGTCTTGACGAGCTGGGCGACGGTGGAGCGCTTCTGGCCGACGGCGACGTAGACGCAGTAGAGCTTCTTGGTCTCGTCGGTGCCGTTGTTCCAACGCTTCTGGTTGAGCATGGCATCCAGAGCGACGGCAGTCTTGCCGGTCTGACGATCACCAATGATCAACTCACGCTGACCACGGCCGATGGGAACCATGGCGTCGACAGACTTGAGACCGGTCTGCACGGGCTGGTTGACGGAGCGGCGGGGGAGAATGCCGGGGGCCTTGAGCTGGGCACGGCGCTTCTCCTTGGTGTTGAGAGGGCCCTTGCCATCAATGGGGTTGCCAAGGGCATCGACGACACGGCCGAGCAGCTCGGGGCCGACGGGGACATCAACCTGGGACTGTTAGAAGCTGTCTTGACGGAGCGTTGCTCGGCCAACTCACAATCTCGCCGGTACGCTTGACGGTCTCACCCTCCTTGACGAGACGATCGGAACCGAACAGCACGACACCGACCTGGCCAGCCTCGAGGTTCATGCACATGCCCTTGACGCCGGAGGCGAACCTGCGGGGGTTAGCTCAGGTGATTGGCCGAATCGGGGATTGAGTGCAACCTACTCGACAAGCTCCTCAGCCTGGACGTTGGCCATGCCGTGCACACGGGCGATACCATCACTGTCGCGGTCCGCAGTCAGCATCGCAATTCGGCATCGCACTTCCCGTCTCCCATTCCATCATTCCCGCCGGCACCCAATCGACCACGGCGTCGGTGTCCGTGCGGTTGGGGCCCATTGTATCGTCGGTCGCCAAGACTGCGCTGTGTTTGTTGGAAAACATACCCGACAGACAGGACGCGGCCAGTCTCGGCAAGGCCGGACTCCTCCTGGACGCCGCGGATGCGCTGCTCGAGGATGGAAGAGACCTCAGTCGGGGAGGCCTTGGCCTCGGCGTATGTGCGGGCCTGGATGGCCGAGACGGCGGGTGCGGCATTTCGCTGTCGGAGAGCACAGTTAGCCTAGCCGAGAGCCGGGGACGCGCCCGAAGCGCAGGCAAAATTCGACAGCTCGCGACCAAGCTCCCAGATGCTCGCCCAAGGCCCAATTGCGGCCGGGAGAGAGCTCAATTGAGCTCCCGGGCGGCGGCGGGGGCGATTGAGATGGAATTCGAGCACCGGGGCGATGGAGGTGAGGTCGGGTCGGGCGGGCGGAGGTGCAGGTGGAGGAGGAAGCACTCACTGCGGCGACTCTCGTGGCAGAGAGGGCGCCGACGGCGCGCGAGCTCTGTCGGAGGGCGTTCCTGAACATCTTGAAGAGGTATGTGGCGCCTCTTGAGACGAGGAGATGATGGAAGTTTGGAGGAGCCGGCGTGAGGAAAATTGTCAAGAAAGGGCTGGCAGCCTGTGGCAGGCCTTGGTTGGAGAGCTGGGCGGGTCCCGAGCTCAGCATCCGCCAATCATGCCGCAGAGAGAATTTTGCTCGACCAAATGCTCCCGAGCAACTCCACTTTTGAGCATCAAATGGGGAAGTGCTGCCAGCAGTTCGACTGCGCAAACCTCGCAATTGACCGACGACGTTGCCCAGAACAACGTCCTCTTTGCGACGGCCGGATCCCGTGGAATTTAGTGCCTTCAAATGCCCGCTTCGACCGAGAGGCGTCTTGGGGGTTCCCTTCCCCAAAACATCCCCCGCTGTTCTTCTCCGGCAGGGTTTGCTCTCCAGGCCTGGTTGCCCGGGTAATCCCGGAAACGGTCGCAGAGCTGTGTGCTGTCCGGAACAGGCATCACGAACAAGCCACCTCCGTCCTCAACGGCGTTTCAACATCTCAACACAGCGCCATCAAGCGACGCCATAACAAGCTATCAGCAAGACACCGTTGCTCATAACCCCAACCCTTGTACCAGTTTCCACTATGTTGTCTTTTTGGTCTTCCCATCTATGCTTCTAGTCTTCTAATTTCCCAATTTCCTATTCTACGGCAACATCGAGAGAGGCACGTTCGTTTTGTTCAAGCAATATTGAGCTGCTCAAGCTCCTGAAAGATTTCACCAAGCTCCCATCCCGCCGCATTCTCCAGCTGGTAGCTTCCACAAGCATTGAATAGCTGTGCCGTGAACAACGAGCCTTCCCGAGTTCTGGCGGACACCCTACTGCTGTTAGCGGCTGTCACATCCCCAGTCTCTCTCATCATCGGATTACTTACACAAGCCTCTTGATGAACGGCACCATTCTCAAACCATCAAGACGGCTCAAACACTCAGACAAGTTCGCAAACATCTCTCTGTCCACCGCCGACTGCCGCTGCATTCCCTGGACCCACGTCAGGAGCGTGTTTAGGACGTCTTCCTCCTCCTCCTGCAGCAGGAACCCCTCGCTGTCGGCCGAGTTCAGCTGGTGCTCGAAGAGGGCCTTGAGGATGCGCCGGCTATCGCGCGCCTTGTTGGCGTCTCCCGGCTGCCCGGTTTCTCCGTCGTCAGGTTCAAGATAAAACGCACGGTATGCGCTCAAGAGCCCCGCCAGATTCTGCTCGATCTCGTCTTCGGAGAAGTACTCGAGCTCAATGGCAAAACTTGGCTTTGCTGTGTGCTGACTCGTCAAGTCCAAGGTGATTCGGCTGTGGTCGAGGCTGAATAGCTCATGCCCAGCCTCAAACTCTTTGACTGGCCACCCTGTGCTCTCAGCCAGGCTAACTGTGAGCTGTCTCGCATTATTGAAGGCTTGGGGATCGGCGAGTGTCCAGAACTCTTTCTGTTGGCACACGTCATCCCGAAAACTCTCCCGGCTTTGCTGTCTATATGACTTTGCTGTCTATGCCCTTTCAGTCGCTTGGCCCTGCGATAATCAGACGGAGGGCTCGACCTCTTCCGGTTCGGTGTAGCCGCTGGCGTCAACTGCGGAGGAAATCTGGTCCCTCTAGACTTGGCTGGCCAAGCGGGAGTTTCGAAGTAGAACACATCTGGCTGAGGCGTTTCCGGGACATCCTCCAGGGCGGAGATGTCACCGTCCTCTCCTGGGTCAGGAATTTCTAGCGTAGTAGAAGGCAAAGCCGTCATTCCTGCTGCATCTTGAATTCCCATCGAGAGAGAAGTGTGTCGGAATGGAAATTCCATTGGGAAGTGGCTCCCGATCCCATCGATGAGCTGGCTCTCAAACGCCGGCTCCGGAGGTGGCGTTGCTGGCAGGGAGAGCGAGCTGGTGATGCTGGGCGGTCCTTCGAAATACGAAAAATGACCGTCTGGTAGCAGAAGACCCAACCCGCTCCTGGAGGAGCTGCTGGAAACGTTTATTTCGAGACTGTTATGGGATTCGGGCAGGTGGTTCTGTCTGACCAAGATTGGGAGCCCTCTCTCAAAAAGCTGGCTGCTCATGATGCTCGAGTGGGCGACTCTTATAGGATTAGTACTCATGCTTGGAGCTGCTGGGCGACACTCACGGTTTATGCGGCCTGAAGGGGACGATATAAGGGTATGGTATCAAAGACAAAAGACAAGACCAACGACAATGAGTAAGCGACAAAGGGCATTGACGGCAGATGTTGGATTTCTACAGAACCTCTCACGACCGTCCAACACATTCTCCAGCCGGTTTATAGCACCGGCACCAGCTGGAATATTCTCCGGCAGGCAACCTCAAACCGCCGGTTTACCGTAGGGCATTCTTTCCCCTTGCTCTCCGAATCTGCCCTGCCGGTGTCCTCCATAACCGGCCCAAAATTGAAGCCCGTCGCGGCTCTGGACGCGCATGGTAACCGCGCAACAGCAGCAGTTTGTTCCCGGAGTGCATTGTTGGTCCGAGCTGCCCCCTGCTTGCTACTCCCGTTCACTGTCCTGCATGCTTGAATCTCTGTCAGACATGAGACTGTGGTGTGTTCGATCAATCACCTTTGTTCAAACCCCAAGGACTTTGTGCTGTGCCTGCAACCAACAGATTCCGGGTCGGCTGCCGCTGCGGGCCGGCGGCTACAAAGGAGCGTTGTGATTGGGGATACAACTCAACGCCACGAATCCAAGCATCTTGCGCAACCTCGCCACAGCAGTGAAAGTTGTTAGTTTGAAATTTGGCATTAAACATGTTAATGAGACGGTGGGGATGGGTGTCTTTGACCGCGCCACGGTTGGGGCCGCCCCGACCCAAGGCGGTTTGTCAAGATGCAAATTGACAACCAATGGATTCTTCAATGCTGGGAATTTTTTATGTTTATCGACTCTATGATCTTCATCGGTTCCCTGAAAAAAGCAGACTTACAAGCCAGACTTGAGTGTTGGTAGATCGGTCATCCACAAACCGGTTGTGTGAAAGCTCCAGCTGAACCATTGATACTCCCCCCAGAGATGGATGTAGTGTTCTCCGGACCATGCGCAAAAGGTCCTTTCAGAGCCGAGCATCTGACTGTTATTCATCAGAAATTGTGAGTGTTCTTGAGGTCATGCCGATCACAAAGAGAGTGGTATTCTCAGACCTGCGGCTGGACAACGCCAAACCGTCACAAGCTTTCGTCAACTTGCCCTCTTTCACCACCTTGTTCTCTTTCACCACCGCAATCCCAGCTCATCTTGCCTCTTCTCATCAACCATATTCGGTTTGGTGCAAGAATAAAAAAACCCCATGTTGTACTTACATCCTAAACCTAGCTTTCCCATCAACACCGCCTCGCCCACCAGCCCGAGGGGTGAGGGTTCGCTGTTGCTATTCGGTGGCCACGGCAAGATCCCAAATCCTGGGCCTAGATCTCCAAAGTCCTTGGAGTGCTTCAAACGCCCTTACTGGAGAGGCACAGAGGTTCTTGAAGTGATAGCAACACTGGCACCTAGCACTGACGATGACACGCCAAGATCACGAGAGAAAGCTGCAACTAGACCTCCAGGTCGAAATAAAGCGAGATGACAATATATCATACCAGTATCGTAGTAATAGCACAGGGAATATCCCTCTGCCGCAGCCCCTCGGTGGCAGCGACAGCCATCCCAATTCCAAGCCACTCTAGAAACCTCCCCCAACCTTCGGCGCCAGCACCCACTTCCTCCACCTCCATGAATCAATGCCTGCACCAGAGCAAGCTCCCTCACTTTCACCGGCTAGCCGTCCTCCATCAGCACGTTAGACGGGTGGTAGAACCATCGATTTTGGTGCGGGTCGTGAAGACAAGGGCCTTCCAGCACGATCGGCATGACCCTCTAAAAGCCGTAGCCGGTCGGCTGGGGCGCAAACCCATTGGCCTGCATGTACGGAGAAGGAGCACCGCCAGCACCGCCGGTGGGGCCGGCCGTGATCATGAGGCGGTTGCCGCCGAGGATGGGCGTGTTGTCCTCGACCTTCTCCTGCTCCTTCTCCTTGGCCTTGCGGGCCTCGTTGTCCGCCTTGAGCAACGACAGCTCCTTGGTCTGCTGGCAGAGCAAGTTGATCATGTACGGCATGGTGAAGTCGTGGAGGCCGCTGCGCCACGACAGCTCAAGCACAAGGTCGGGCCGAATGAGGTCGTAGCAGGCGTAGAGCATGCCGACGTAGCACTCCCTGTTGCCAATGTCCACGAACTAGATTCAAGTTAGCGAGCTGATAACAACGATAGGGGACCGGGGGACACTCACGTATCTCAGAAGCTCCTCAACGACATCGGACTTGCCAGAAATAGCGGCAGTCTCGATGGCGTCCTTCCACAGCTTGTCTTGCTTGGAGAGGTTGATCGACTTCTCCCACCGCTTGTTCTTGCGGTAGATGCTGGCAGCGATCTGGCGGAAGAACACCAGGTCGTGCTTCTCGAGGCGACTGGCGAGCTCGACGGCGTCGTAGTTGTCATAGTGCTCGACCGAGTCGCGGAGCGTCTTGTAGTCCTCCTCCTCGATGAGCAGATCGTTGATGGCGTCATTGACGGTACGCTTGTTTTGCGACTGCACATTGAGCAGGAACGGCTTGATCAGCGGAAGGTTGTCCGACTTCTGGAACATGCGGACAACGCGGTTGACGTCGATACGGGGAGTCAGGACCTGCAAAAGATCGGTGAGAAGCGAGGGGTGCTGCTCGAGATAGAAGTTGATGGCCTTGTAATAGATCTCCAGGTTGGCCACCTTGACGGTGATTTCCTTGAACTGCTGGTGCTCCCAAGAATTCTCGGGCCGCTCCATGACGGCGAGCGCAGCATTGTCAAACTCGTCATAGTGATAGTAGCAGAAGACCAGCTCCGGCCATAGGTTGGCCTCCTCGCAGGCGCGGATCATCTTGGGCAGGTTCATCCTGCTCCAGAAGAGCTTGAGGTGCTCCATCAGGCGCTCAGGGTGATACTTGGACAAGGCAATACCCAGCTCGGTGAACATGCCCATGTGCGCGCGCTCGAGGCCAAGACCCTGCTCAAGCAGGCTAATGAGCTCATCGAAGTAGCCGTTGCTCTCATACTGCTTAACGAGAGCCTGGAGCTGCTCGGCATCAACGATTAAATTAAGGCCACAGATCTGGGCAAGGCGGAACTCCTTCTTGTTCACGCAGGCCTCGTGGACCTCTCTCCACACCTTGATGTTGTTGGCCTTCCGGGCGCAGTCGACGGCAGCCTGGTAATCCGTGAGGTGGACCAAGGTGGTGGCCAGCTTGGCCCAGTTGGAGATGCTGGAGTAGAAGATCTTGGCGGCCTCGAAGAGACCCTCCGCGTAGGCCTTATCACCTGACTCCTCGACGTTGGCGACGTTGGTTGCCCGCAAGAAGTCCTCAAGCTCAGAAAGCAGATCGAGGCGGGCAAAGCAAAAGGCAAGCGCAGTGTCAATCGCAGGCTCGCGGAGAGTCTTGCGGGCCATGCGGAGAAACTTGATGAGCTCCTCATTCTTGCCAGCCGCGACCGCGATCTCGATGACCTCCTCGTAGTTCTTGGGGTCCTCGGCCTTGATGTACGAATCGATCGAGTCACTAACCCGAAGACCATCCAGCTGGGCCTTTGCCACCTTACTCCAGACCTGCGGGATGTCGACCTCTTCGGCGTACGCCTGAGCACGGTCAATGCTGACGACATGCTCAACAAGAACATTGACGGCAGCCTCCTTGTTGTCGATCTTCTTGTAAACCTCAAAGGCCTCCTCATGAAGACCGACCTCGATACAAACGTTGGCAATCTCATCAGAAGAGAAGTTGTCGAGACGGTGGATGTAGTCCATAACACGGGCCTTGTCAGCCTTGGCAGCCGTGAAGATGAGCAGATTCTGGAGGTTCTGGTTGTCGCTGAACGGCGAGGGCTCCAGAACGATCTTCTCAAGGAGCTCGATGAGCTCGGCAGGGAGATCAGCATTTAAGAAGCACGACACGGCCTCGGAGACCTTGGCAGGGTCGGTCGACTCCGGGACGGCGGTCGAGATGACCTGGTCGACCACAGAGCGACGGTGAAGATTGTTCTCGCTGAGAACAAACATCCAGAGCTCCCGGTCCCCACGCTCCAGGAGATACCTCGCCTGGGCCTTGTACATGGCGTTTTCGTTCGTGATGTTGACGAGTTCAAGGTCGTTCTGGCCCTTGCGGTAGGCGATGTAGGCCAAGTTGGGATCACGCTTCTCGCAGTACTTGCCGACGGTAAGCGTGTCATACTGATCATTCTCCTTGAGGAATTTCTCGGGGTTGTTGTTGGAGTCGATGTAGATTTTGGCCAGGGCGTTGTAGACAGCCTGCTGCTGGTTGCCGGCAGCCAGGGTGGCCTCAAGGAAAGGAAGCAGGAGCTTCAGACGGTTGCGAGTCTCGACCTCGTGAACGAGCTCGTCAATCGGAATCGAGGAAGGGTTCACGGTGGAGAGTAGGTTCTTGATGATGCTCTCGTCGCAGTCGACATCAAGCAAACCACCAATGACGCCTGGAGTCCTAGAGGGGTTGACCTGCTGAACATAGATCTCGATGGACTTGAACTGCTGTTGCTGGTAGAGGTAGAGAACCAGGTCATGAACGAAGTTAAAGCGGTCGCAAACCACCATCAAGGGCAGCATCTCGCTGAGCTTGGCCTCCTTCAAGAAGTTCTTGACCTTCTCCGGGTTATAGACGCTGTTGTCGCGGCAGATGCGCTCAACCTCGCGGACCTGACCCATCTTAGTGGCGGCCTCGATGTACTTGAAGACGACCTCAGGGTCCTCGCTGACGTTGACGATGCTGCCAAGGAAGTAGTAGAGTCCCTCGGCAGTCTTGTACTTCTCAAAGAGGTCGATCAGACGCTGGGCACCGAGAAGCTCGGCGTACTTGGTAGCGATCTGAACCACGGACTGGAGGTTCTGGCGAATGTTGTGCTTCATCATGGCGTCGAGGCAATCAATGGACTGTTCGACGGAAAGACGGCCAAAGTACTCGATAAGCCAGTCAGCATTGAAGTTGGGAGCACCGGCGATGTTGACGACGACCCGCTTGATGAGGGCGGGATCCTCGTACAGGTCCAAGGCTTTCTGCAGGAGACCAGCCTGCTCGCAGAGGCTGGCAATGCGGCCCTTGTCAAAGTAGGAGAACATGTCATTCCCCAGGATGGCATCGGCAACCTGGGGGGCATTGATCAAGTTCATCTCGAGGAGGCGGGTTTGGAGATGGCCTTGCTCAGGCTTATTGTCCTTGAGGGCATCAAGCAAGAAGGCGGTGGCCTGCTGAACCATATTTTGAGACTGAAAGATGTCCACCACCCGCTCGAGGTCGACCAGAGAACCGCCCTCATGGTTGGCGAGGGAAGTGGCAAATTCGGCGCCCTTCTCAGGGTTTACGCGGACAATGTGGCTAAGGAGCTGTACAAAGTCCGGTTGATAGCTCGCTTGGGCGCAATAAGGAAGAATCTTGTCGAACTGGCCGGTCTCGGCAAAGCCAGCGACAACCTTGTGGGGCACATTGGCCTTGAGGTAGATGGCCAGGGCCATGGCCATGTCGTGAGGGCGGACCATGTCGCCGAGCTGCTCCGAGCACTCGAGCTTGTTCTCAGAGAGCCACTTCTGCAGCAACTGCTTCCGGTTCTGGGCCAGCACTGGCTGCGCGAGCTCAATTGTCTCATGCTGGTTGAGGGAACCCTTGTCGAGGAGCATGCCAAAGTACTGGAGGATATTCGACATCTGCCCTGGCTGCTGGGGCAGGCGCTTGAAGCGCTCAATCGTCTGCGGCGTCCTCAGAAAGCCACGCGGCGAGTTGGCCGCAACCTTTGCCGCTTCTTGATAGCTGCCGTTGGAAAACAGCTGCTCGAAGCGTTGCTGGTAAAGGTTGTCGGCGCCGGGAAGACCGGCACGCGACGCCAGCTTGAGGGCCAGCTCGGTGCCATGGCTCTCGAGCACATATGGCACGATCGTGTTCTCATCGGCGCTGACGAAGAGCACTTGACCCTTGCGATTGATGCCGATGACACCGCTGGAATCCTTGTCACCGCATGCCGTGAAGATGGTCTCGCCGGAAATGCGGTTCATGAAGATGCATGTCGCCGTCTCGAGATCGTAGAGGTGGATAAAACCGTACTTGGTGATGAGGTAGATGACGCCGTACTTCTGCGACACCTGGAGGGCGACGGGGAAATCGTTGGCGGCTTCTGGAGGGAAGAACACATCGACGGCCTTCTTGGGAAACACGGGGTTCGTCTCGGGGTGGTCGACCTCGACGATGTGCAGCTTCGCACCAACGGCGGTCCGGACGGCGAAGGTGAAGAGCTTGGTGTCCTCGGGGGCGCCTTCTAATCGGACGGTGCCAAAAGCAGCGGCGTGGCCCTCGATGGCCTGGCTGATGCCGCGATCTTTGGAGTACAGCTGCATGGCGCCGACAACGCGGCCTTGCTGCTGCGAGATACCAACCACAACCATCCACTTGCCGTCGGCGCTCGTCCGGTAGTTGATGATCTGATTGCTCTGGGTGGTGTCAGCATTCACCCGCCGTTTCCTCCAAACAACCAAACACATACCTGAAGATTGGAGTTGCGATCAAACGCCTTGACAGGCGCGGCTTGGGAGGGATCAAAGACATTCCAGTGGTAGATGGCGCTCTCGGTGACCAAGCCTAGTGTTGTCTCGCTGATCCACTTCCAGAAGGCGACATCCTCGCTCATAGTGGTGGACTTGAGCTTCTGCTTTTGTTCCAGATCGAAAATCTGCAGCGTCCGTGATTGAGCTTTGAGGGCGATCACCTGGCGCGACCAGTGCATAATGGCACTGTCGGCCTTGATGGGGCGGCGGATGACATTATTGCCGTTCTTGAGGTCGACGATGAGAACTTCCGGGGACGACGTTTCGTCCTTCTTGTCCCGAATGCAGATAAACGAATCGGATTCTAGTGTCTGCCACGCGAATTGAAGGTCAGCAAGAGGGAGGGCCGGGATGGATCAGGCGTGTTGGGGATGAGGATCGTACACAGGTGTTGAAGGTGATGGCGGTTGAGTTGACGCCCAAGCTGCTGAGCTGAAGCAGCTCCTGAAATTTGATTGGCAATGCCGGCGCCATGATGAGTCGTCTATGCGCTCGACTGCGCGAGGTTCAGGGAAGATTTGCAGCCAACTTGTCGAAAGTTGCTGAGTGTGGCGGGTTGAAGCAGCCGCAGCAGAAGCTTGGAAAGGTGACGTTGAAAGGGGGTTGAAGGGTGGAAAGTGGTGGAGCTGCCGGGACAGCGGGCGAAACGAAGGCGGAGCCGGGAATTAACTTAGCGAAAGCCCAGCGAGAGACAGTCGCTCAAGCAGAACGGGAACCGAGCAGGCAAGGAGAGAAAAAGGGGCAATTTGAATTGGGGTGGTGCGAGGGTGTGAAGCTCGTTGCCTGACGTGCAGTTGAAGAAAAGAAGAGGTTCTCGCTTGTTGTGGTTGGATTGTGTGGAAGGAATCCAATGCGGGCACTGTTTGAGTGATCTGTTAAGACCAGCCAGGAAGGAACGAAGCTGCGAGGCGTTGTCCTTGCTGCTGCCACACTCGAGCCAGGCTTCCAGGGGCAGCGACAGTCGGCAGGGGTCCTTCTTCCGGCTTAGCGGGACCATTCTTGGCAAGCTTCACCAATGAGACACAAGTTGATGGGGTTCTTGGTTCAGGCCGCTTATCGATAACATTTTTCTGGCAAGAAAATTGGGCAATTGCTGGACATTTCTGCGGGCGCATTGCTGCTGGATTGCTGCAAGCACTTGCGACAAAGCCAGGAATCCGCCTTACAAACTCGCCAAAATGGGTGTTGGACGTCGCATGAAGAAGCAGGGTCCTCCTGCGCCCTTGTCGGAGGAGCATTTTGCCAACCTCAAGCGGAAAAAGGGACTGCCCGTTGACGATGTCCCCGCCGAACCCTCCTCCAACAAGAGGCGTCGCACCGCCGCGACGCCCGAGAAGTCGACCAAGGCCGCAGCAACATCGAAGCCGGCAGGGAAACAGTCCAATGGCGCCAAGAAGGCCCCGGCCGTCCTGGAAAGCGGGAAGAAGGCCGGCAAGGTGGTGAAGCCAAAGAAGGCTCCCATCCCGGAAGCCGAGTCCGACGACGAGATGGATGACGAGTTCGATTTGGACAATGCCAGCGGCTCTGATGTGGATATGGAGAAGCTGGGCGACGACTTCCTTGGCACCGACGACGACTCTGTCTACGACTCGGAGGAGGAGGGTGGCAAGAAGGAGAAGTTTGTCTTCTCCGACGACGAGGATGACGAGGATGATAGAGAGGAGAAGTTGACAGCCGCCAACATTGAGGGTCTCTCTCGGAGATTGGACGAGAAGATGGCTAGGGAGGCGGAGGAGAACGAGGAGGAGCTGCGCGAGGAGGCCCTTCAGACGAACATCGATGGGGATAAGCCCCAGATCCTGGGTGACGAGGATGAGGAGGACGAGCTTTCAACCAAGACGAAGGGGCTTCTTGCTCCCGATCTCCAGATGCTGCGGACCAGGATAACAGAGACCATCCGGGTGCTGGAGGACTTCTCGAATCTGGCTGAGGAGGGACGGAACAGGCCTGAGTACACCAATCAGCTGCTTCAGGACGTCTGTGCCTGTACGTTTTATCCTGCTGGAACGTACAATTATTGGAGTTGTTGGACTGATGATTTGGATGACAGACTACGGCTACAACGAGTACCTGGCAGAGAAGCTTATGAACCTCTTCCCCCCAAGGGAGGCGTTCGCCTTCTTCGAGGCCAACGAGGTGCGTCACACAACGGCCATGTCGACCGCGACACAGCTAACCACCAGAACAGACTGCCCGCCCCGTCGTTATTCGCACCAACACTCTCCGGACACATCGCCGCGATCTTGCCCAAGCTCTTAGTACGTCAGACTTCATCCTGATTTGCGACAGCTCATCTGACCGAAACTTTTTTAGTCAACCGTGGCGTCACTCTGGAGCCGGTGGGCAAGTGGTCCAAGGTCGGTCTGCAAGTATTCGAGTCAACGTATGCACCTGAACCCCCTTTTCTGCCTGCCTCCAGAAACTGACTAGTTGTGCAGTGTGCCGCTGGGTGCTACGCCTGAATATCTCGCCGGTCATTACATTCTCCAGGCCGCCTCTTCGTTCCTTCCCGTCATGGCGCTGTGCCCTCAAGAGGGTGAGCGCTGTCTCGATGTAAGTGCCAGCCCTCACTGTGTACGATTTTCTGGGCTGACTAGTTTACTGTAGATGGCCGCTGCTCCCGGTGGTAAAACAACACACATGGCGGCGCTGATGAAGAACACCGGTGTTATCTTCGCCAACGATCCCAGCAAAACTCGTGCCAAGGGTCTGATTGGCAACATTCACCGTCTGGGTGCGAGGGTATGGACATGTGTTTGTTGCCCTGTATCTCAAATTTGTGGCTAACATACAAGTTGTAGAACGTCATTGTCTGCAACTACGATGCGCGCGAGTTTCCCCGCGTCATGGGCGGCTTCGACAGAGTTCTTCTTGATGCGCCTTGCACTGGCACTGGTGTTATTGCGAAGGATCCCGCGGTTAAAACCAACAGAGACGAGAAGGACTTCCAGCAATTACCGCACACGCAAAAGCAGCTGCTTCTGGCTGCCATTGACTCGGTCAACCACGCGAGCAAGACTGGCGGCTATGTCGTTTACTCGACATGCTCCGTCGCTGTTGAGGAGAAGTCAGTGACCACTTCCACGTTATGAACCCAGAATACTGACTATGTTCCAGCGAGCAAGTTGTTGCCTATGCTCTCAGCCGTCGGCCTAACGTCAGGCTTGTCGAGGTAAGCGGCCCTGAGTCGCTCCCATCCCATGCCAATGCTAACTCTGTTTTAGACTGGCCTCCCCTTCGGCAAGGAGGGTTTCACCAGCTACATGGGCAAGGCGTTCCACCCGAGTCTCAAGTTGACTCGCAGGTACTACCCCCATCTGTACAACGTCGACGGTTTCTTCGTCGCCAAATTTCAGAAGGTCGGCCCCACGGCCGCCAACGCGGTCCTTGCCAACGGCAAGAAGGATCAGGCTGTCGCCAACACTGCGGCTGCCGCCGAGGCGCAGAGCGCGGTCATCGACAAGACCCCTATTGCTGCTGACGGTGAGAGCAAGGAGGAGGATGACGACTTTGGCGGCTTCGACGATGGTGCCGATGAGGATTACATTGAGCGTGCCAAGCGCAACGCTATGAGGAGGCGTGGTCTGGATCCCAAGGCGCTGAAGAAGGGCCAGGAGAAGAAGCCTGCCAAGGAGGCGGAAGCGCCCAAGGAGGCTGTGAAGGAGAAGACCCAGGACAAGCCCAAGGAGAAGGTCAAGGACGCCGTCAAGGAAAAGACCAAGGAGGCCGTGAAGGGGAAGGCTCAGGAGAAGCCTAAGGAGAAGACCAAAGAGAAGCCAAAGAAGGCAAAGGGCAAGGAGAAGAAGTAGGTGTTGAGATACTGTAATACTGCATTTGGGTTGGTCTTTAAAATCTGAGCGTTTTGAACTTGGTCATGGTGGGACGCAAGTCTCAGTCCTAGAAGCCTAAAGTTCGCTGGAATGCCTCCAAAGTGCCAGGAGCTCGCCATGCAGAAGAACTACCACCAGCGTTATCCCCGTCATCATCTTTTCTGCAAGACTCGACGGGTGGTCACGAGTAACATTATCCCAAGATCAGAGACTCTCCCAGCGCCTTGCTTAATCCCATGGATGTGTGCATCTGCTGAGGCCAGTGACCGGACTCGACCCAGAATTTCCTGGCGAGATTTTTAAGGAGCAGGCATATGATCACAGGAGGAACACCAGGACACAGGCGCGAACACGGCCCAGGTCAATTCCCGTCTCAAAAGCGCAAGATGCTGTACTCAATCGCACAGGCAAAGCAAGACACTATGTACCAGATAGAATGTACGTCCAATCATTGCGGCCTTTCCCACAGCGAAGAAGGGAAGAACCGCACCCAAGATCGAGCGCCGAAAGAATCGTTTCTCTCCATTCTGTTCGGAAACCTACGATATGCGTCCTGGATCACAGCCGACAAGTCGGGGATCTCGTAAATCGCGTAGAACCAGTTCCGAATGAATGTGAAAATTTGCGTTGTTCAATATGGAGAGGAAAAAGAAAGAAATTAGAAGCGGCACAAAATTTTGGTGGTTTTGAGGCAGTGGAAAGTGGGGCCTTCTGGGAGATGTGGCTGGGCTAGTGGCTTGCCTGAAAGGGTACATTGTGGCGTCCGAATGCTCCAGCCTGGTGGGGCTCGGCAGTTGCCAACCAGCCAGGGGCCCACCTGGCCAGGCACAAGCAAGCCGCAAGCAGCCGAGCCGCACCCACGTCAACGTCGGCTCCTCGGGATGACGGATGCGTCTTGGACAACACAACACAGCAAGATTCAACGCTCCTTTTTACGTGGTTCTTTTCGTTACTTTTTCGAGCTGCAATCACGAACTCAAAGTAAAGATTCATAGCACACAATGAACGCAACACAAACTCTCCCGCGCTTCCTACTCCCGCGCCTCAGCTGGACCGGACCCATTTCCCCAGCAACCTCCATCCCGGGAGCTTCCGCCGTTGTCTTCCAGCAGGCAAGAAGCTCAGCAAACAGGGCAGAATGGCAGAGGGCGTCAAGGCGACCATTACATACCTCGGGCGCACGCCCAATTGGGCACTGCGACAGCACTTTGAGGGATAGCGCTCGCCGCCCAACAAGAAGCCCCAGCAGCATCGTCCGCAACCCAGCCCTCCGCCGCTCGTTCCACGCCACAGCAGCGCGCAGACGCGACCACCACTTTGACACCCTCCGCTTTGTGCAGCGCTTGCAGGAAGAGGGCTTCACAGAGGAGCAGTCGGTGGCCATGATGAAGGTGCTGAACGACGTCATTGAGGAGAGGTATTTCCCACCCCTTTCCCCTTTTCTTCCCCAACTACACACCCCACTAACAACAATCTCTCCAGCATCCAGAACCTCACACGCACCATGGTCCCCCGCGAGGAAGCAGCCAAAACCACCTACACGCAAAAAGTCGACTTCGCCAAGCTGCGCAGCGAGCTGCTCTCCGCGGACAGCACCGAGTCCAACGCGACGCGCGCGGCGCACGAGAAGCTGACAAACGACATTGCCAAGCTGAGCAGCCGGCTGCGCGACGAGATTGGGCGCACCCAGGCGAGCGTGCGCCTGGACCTGAACCTCGAGAAGGGCCGCATCCGCGAGGAGGCCGTGAGCCAGGAGCTAAAGATCAAGGAGACCGAGACCAAGATCGAGCAGGAGGCGGCTGCGCTGAGGCAGCAGCTGGAGCAGGTCAAGTTTCAGACGCTGCAGTGGTTGATGGGTGTGTGTACTGGGTTTGCGGCGCTGTTGTTGGGTGCTTGGAGGTTGTTGATGTGAGGTGTGTTGGATGGAATGGTTGGATTTTGTTAAGATACCAGCAGCTGAGCGAAGCCAAGATTTGTTCTACTTTAGCCATCATCTTTTAACACTGCTGGAAATGTGGGTGGTGGTGCATGGTATGGCTATTGACAGGGGTCCGGAGCAGGATGGTTCAGGGGCAACATGTCAAGGTAAGTAAGACTCACGTTCAACACAAGCGGTTGGTCTCCCAGTTGGAATTTACAGCTAAGCAATCCATGTACAGGTTTGTTTTTTTGATCGACAGGCCATCCCGCAGGCCCTGCAATATATTTCCCACCCTCGGACCAGAGATATACAAAAGAGTGCGACTACCAACGTGTAGCGCCATGCTTGGTATTAATGCTTAGGCTGTTCAGCCGTGCCTGTCGTGCGGGTTTTGAAACTCAGCACTCCAAAAAAGAATGGAAGAGATGGTGATGTTATGCGCATGCCGCCGTCTATGTTTCCAAATATTTACCCGCGGAAGGGCAGTTAAGGGACCAAGCCACGCTTTTGCCTTTCATCCTGCGATCAGGCGAGCCGACCCGGGCGAGAGGGCTGTGCATCGAAGGAGAGCGCCTGTTTTACCAACCGTCAGCATGCTGCGGGCAGCGAAGAGAAGAGATGAAGAGGGGTGAACTCACTTAAGCGTTGATGATGGCGCGGGTAGCGTCGTGCATGGCGTGGAGGTCGGGGGTGGTCTTGGTGCAGTCGCCCGAGGGGCCGTGGCAAGAAGCCCCAGCCTCGGCGGAGCGCTTCCAGCACGGCTGGCCAGGGAACCGCTGGCAAGAGTGAGCAGCATCGGCGTCGCGCCTCTCCGTCTTCTTGTCCTCGGCGGTCTAGTTGTGGGCGCCCCACTCGAGTCCCTCGTCCCAGGAGTCGGGGTGGCGCCCTCGACAGAGCCGGCGACCGCCAGGATTGACGGGAAGAGAGAACTTCATGGTGTTGAAGGACGGTTACGGAAAGAGTGTTGTCATTTCCGGAGGAGTGAAGTTGGGGGTGTGTTCCGTGTGATGAAGTTGGTGTCGATGACCCTTTGATGATGTGTTTGTCTGTCGGTGGGTTATGAGAAGATAGGACGGTGGAAGAGGTTGACGATGGACTTGTTATAATCATGATGGACGAGGGCTTTTTCAGGGGTTGGAGGTTATTGTCTCAATGAAGGACAGAGCCGTATCGGGCACGAAGCATACATCTTGCTCCGAGAAACCACAACGCTATACCCCGCTCGCCATAGGTGGCAACGCCGCCCTGCCATGCCATGCCACCAGTTCTCTCTTGAATGATCAGCCAAACAAACACCAAAATGAAATCTGTAGTCGAGACCAAAGGTCCATCGCCCTCGGGAATTTCCAGTAAAGAGCTATTCAACTCCCGATGAGGCAACTGTGTGCCTCCAGGCTGGGAAGGCTTTCTCTTTGAACAAAGAATCTCGAGTTGACTGTCACGGTAATGGCGAATACCAAAAACATGCCATCATCTAAGCCCGGCTGTAAGGGCTGTTCGCATGGAGCCGAAGCCCAGACCAAGCCGTTGCGACGTTGGGGTCCAAATTTGGCTGTTTTGCTGCTTAGCAGTCGTGGGAGCGGTTTCCGAAGCATCCCCTATTGAGTGTTTAGTTAATCAGACCCCTTTTGGACGTTGAAGCTTATTGACAACAACACCAGCCAACCAGCACCACAACTCTTCCTCGGTCTTGTCCGTCTCCCCTGTCAAAACCTCTCCCTGAATTGCTCCGGAAGACTCATAGAATCCCAACAGAAGTTCTTCTGCAGCACAGCCACAACGTGGGTAACCGCGAAATTGGAACCAAGCCGAGAGTTAGCAGTGCTGATTTGGGCAAAGGTTTGCTACTAAATTCCTCTCTCTTTGGCACTTTGAGAAGAAGTTCTCAAGCATGAACATCTGATGATCATGAAGTTACACTAAATCACCCCTTTTGCGCTGCGACTATTTAGCAAATCAACTCTCGTTATCTCACATCTAAAGCTTCAAACACACCCAAGCCTGGGTATTTTCGCCAGCGGGCATCTTGATTTCCGTCCCACCCCGTCCATGTTCCACCGCCGGCGTAGAAAATTCCCCTTCCTTGCCCCCGGGTAACCCCTAGCCGAGCATCTGTCGATGATGCCAGACCCTGCACCCCTACCCCCTCTGACAGGTTAGCTGTCACTGTCATCACCCTCGTCAACTAACTTCCGAGGTAGTACCCCGCCGGCTTGCCGTTCCCAGAGGGAGGGAAACGACGGGGCTGGTGGTCACCTGTCGTGTCACCACCACCACCCACACTCACCGTACCTACCACCACGTTTGCTGTCCTCAGTGAGCGCTGTCCCTGACGCCGCCTGAGAAATGTTTGGTGCGCCAGGGTGTTACAAGGAGCGGAGGGAAGCTGTTCCGGCTGCGGCCTTGCCGGCGGTTGTTGCTGTTGTGTGACTTCCTGAGGTATGTAGAGACTTAGTTTTGGAGGTACTAGAGGCGGCAGCTTTTGGAAAGCGGGAGGAGACATCGTTTGTAATTTTGGAAGGGGAATCAGGAGAGGGGTTCGTTGGCTGGGAAGCGTGGCCCTGTCATCCCCATATGCAAACGGGGATTTACGGTGGCTGCTGGTTGTGATGGATGGGACCAAGGCCACGGCCCTCAGGGGTCCGTTGCAAGAGAGGAGGTGTTGGTGTCCAGCGATCGGACGGTGAGAGTGCCACCTCTCGATCTCTGGACCACTCACCCTGTTTAGTGGCTCTGTAAGCCAGGCTTCTGTGTTCGGTAATGCGACAGAGCGCAGAACGGGGTGCTGAGAATGGTGAGGAAGAAGAGACTGCATGCTCTCGTCTTTGTCATAGGGGGCTGGAATTTTGTTTAAGTCGGCAGCGATGATGTTCCTCGTTACAAACTTCTTCTGGTTTGGAGCAAATCCAGGATCTTTTGGCACCTTGAACTGATGTGCGCTGGCATTGAAAGATTGATATGGAATGTCAAGCTCCAGTGCCCCGTGGTGTACAGTCATTCTTTGACGTTTAATTGACCTTGCGCTGGATGATGAGCCGTCTGCTGTTAAGCCGCTCCGACCTGACGTGGTCTGGCCGCCTTGGAAGGAAATCTCAGCGGATACTGGCCACTGCTTGGAGCTTTTGGGATACGACGGAATTGATTGCTGACTAGAGACCGGAACATTCGAGTGACGGAGATCAAGTGGCCACTCATGAAGAGGACAACCTGGAAAGGGCCGGCTCTTGGGGATCGGAGTTACTGGCGATGGCACAGTTACTGATCCAAGCTTCACGACCCGAATAACATTAAATGACGGTTCTTTGTTTCCACTTCCATACATTGACTTGGCCCAGTCAATGGCGTGAGGAGCAGACGGGTTGATGGTCCAACTTATTCTTGGTTGTATCAAAGAACGCTCTTGTGACTGGTGTCTGTCCATAACTGGTGTTGTTTGCATTATACACAGTGAATTAGAGAGCATGTGTTGGTTTTCGGGCTCTAGAACGGGTTGTGCTCAAGGGGTTGGTTGGGAGGAGAAAAGCAAAACCAGTTTGTCGCTCCCTCGGAATGATATACAGATGATTCTTTGAAAGACTTGGGAGTTCTTTGTTGTGATCAAAGAAGGGACTCTCTGGCCCCGAAAACAATAACCTTGTTCTTGTGTTCTTGTTGAGTTAGAACAGACGCATTGTTCTGAAAACAGTGGTTTTGGCTTGTTCTTTGCTGGTCCATCACAATGGCGCACCAAGCAATTTTGGAATGGGAAAACATAGGTAGGATCACTCTTTGATAACGGCGATTGGTCTAGTGGACTTTTCGCATCAAAACCATATTGTTTGAGTTTTGGGTTTTGTGTTAATTGAAAAGATTCCAAAAACATGTTGAAGTGGGTAGACCATAGAGCTTGCTCTTACTGAAGCATGCAGTTGTTCAGTTTACTAATTAATAACTATGAATGTTTAAGTTAATAGCAACTGTTGTAAGCTTTTGGCTTTTTTTGACATGATTGTTAGGAACCCCTGAATCAACAGGAATCATCAAGAGTGGAATCAAAATAGTCATTTTTGAGTCACGAAGGTATCTATCACAATAAAAATGCCCTCCAGTAACTATATCGTTTCTTAATAGTTAACTATAAGTTTTCCCATTTCCACCTTCAGTTTATACTGGCTGTGCGATATGCCACTTATTGCCAATATCTTGTCAAGTAGTTGGTCTTTGAGACTTGAGACCCATTCCCTCAGTCGAAGTTTCTAAAAGAGGACAAGGCTCTTCCGACTAAATGAGAAACGGCAAACCTCTGCAGCTATCTAACGCACTCACATACCTCTTTAACTCGGTACACAGTTACACTCTAAAGACAGGCCTTCAAAGACCAGCTAACCGTTAGGACAACGCATCATGACTACCAGCCGGCGCCATACACTCAATGTTTTATGACCTGTGACATGTATGTTTAAGCCAACGCACACAGTCAATTGTTTGCACTCAAGTTTTCCTTTGTGCCACCTCGACGTCTGTTACTGTTGTGTCTTTGCCAAATGTCATGGCATTTGGCGGAAGCGTACCCCTGGCTCAAGGGGGCGTTTCTGATCACAGCTGACGATTTGCAACACGGCAACTTCACCTAGAGGCAATAGGGCTGGACAGACAGCAACCAGCCGGTACTACATCCCGGCTATGGAGTTGTTAAACTTTGAAAATAGCGTCATGTGATGAAAGCCCCTGGGTGTATTTACCTAAAACTTTTCCTCTCGGCCCTCTTGCCTCGCCTTTTCTTCTTCTCCTTTACCACCACAGTTCCTCACTACCACTCCAAGCCCTCAATTAACCTCTACTGCACCCATTCTCTTCTTTCAAGGTTCACCATGGTTCTTAAACGCCCTGACCTCTGCGGCCTCCTTGGCATCAGCAGCTGGACCGCGATCCAGGTGTGGCTCGGTGAAGTCGTCACGCCCGCCTACACGGAGCTTATCAACGACTACCTTCGCGGGTTTGAGAGCAGCGGTGACAGAAACCCCATTGGTGACAAGGCCATCAAGGAGTGCTTTGTGCGTCATGCTCAGCAGATGGAAAATATGGTCGAGCAGCGCGTGTCTGAGATGCAGAATGGGATACAGCTGATCTTCGACAAAGCGCGCTGTGAGTAATTTTAATACAAATTGTGCCTGCCGTCTTTGCAGTTTCTTTTGCTAATGCAAAAGTGGCAGGGATTTCCAGGAATCACTACGAGCACTTTATCGTCGAAGCTGTTGCCTTGGACCGCATCGCTGAGCGCAAAGAGCCGCAGCACTATTATATCGCCAACAAGGCGTGGGCACGCGACCCCGTAAAGCTCTTTGGCAACATGTTCGAGCTCACGGATACCCTCTGCTACAACTGGTGGTACGTCTCGCTATTTTCTTGCAGTTAATTTTCCTCGAGCTTGGTCATTTAGGTTCAGAAGTCGGATGTAGCCTGGATCAGATGGCCAACAGCTGGACCTTCGCTCATGCCTACTGCTGCTTACAATCATCCCTACTACCACCCAAAATTATTTGAGAATGCTCCAAGAGACCAGATTGCTCATTATTTTTTTATTTAAAAAAACTGCAGGAAGACGGCCGAGACGGAGCTGTGGGCATCCGACGACTCTGATGTCCCCTTCACGAATGCAGAGGACGTCCCTGGCCACGCCGGCCAGGCTTAAGAGCAGAACCACAAGAGCCAAGGGCAAAGAGTTGCACTGATCCCGCCGAGTCTTAATGGGGCAGATTAAAATGCGTAGTTAGGATCGAACAGGGTGGAGATACTGGGGCATGGAAGTGGGTTGGAAACTGGAGGCTGGCAGTACCTGGAGGGAGTGAGTTTTATGGTCGACTGGTTCTGCGTTTGCCCTCTTGGTTTCTTTGCCCTTCAACCAAATCTACTCTGATTCTGCGCTATCTCGTCGTCGAAATGACCATTATCATTCATCATGTTGACAGATTTGCTGTGTGCACAGTGCTTCCAGTCCCAGATGTGTCGCGCGGACTTTCGGCGGTGGCTGGAGAGGACTGGCAAATGGATGCGAGAATAGAACGGGGGAGAGTTGGATTTAGAGGTGGGGGGGTTTTGGTATCACAACGCTGACTGGCTCGCAATCAGCGGCTGACTGACTATAACCCTAACCCTGCCCCGCTTTCCCATGCGATATTGGCAAATATCCACACGGACGTGATGCCCGGCAGTGTGGGATCTCTGGCCCTCTGATTCGTCAATTTGAGCCATCATGAGGGTGTTCGATATCGTGGATGCCCCCTCTGGATGCGGCGCATTGCGTGCATTCTACATCCTATACGCGCAGGCTGTAACATGGCCCGCCGAACGCTCCGCAAGCCAACGCCGGCGCCGGCGCCGGCGCGAGCGATCCTGCCGTCTATCACGGTCCTTACAGGGTCTTCGGAACCGGAAGAACCCGGCCCCAGCAACGCGGTCGCGGCGCCGACGGCCTTAGGCAGGGTCTGCCCGGAACCGGAACATCAACATCAGCAACGACGTCGAGTTGGAAGACAACCTCCACCGCATACATACCACTATTCACGCTGAGCGACCGATGACTACAAAGCGGGCCTATACGCCGAAGCAGGAGGAGTTCCGGAGCTTCTGCCGGGCCCGGGGCTTCCAAGACGGGGACACGGTTACGGAGAGCAAGCTCCTCTTGTTCCTTGAAAAGGAGGTCGTACATCGCCCGCTCCGAGGTCCGAGCCGGAAGCTACAGCCCGGTTTCCCGGCTAGCGAGGCCCGCTTACACTGGCGGTCTGTCCGGGCGTACATCACGGCAATTACGGATCTGTGGCAGCAACAACGGACCCTCGGCATGAATAACCACCTGTCGCCCCGGGAGACTACAGCCCGAGAGTATATACGAACCCTACAACGGCAACATGCAGCCCAGAGCCGGTCTGTCTATGCCGACAAAGGTCAAGATACACTTCTCGATGGCTATTCGGAGCCGGAGCTTCGGAGGATTGCCGAGAAACTATGGGGCCAGCCCGCCGAGAGCCCGGCAAACACCGAGCAGTACCTCCGGACATTAACGGACCTCCTGCTCAGCCACTACATGCTGGCCCGGGGCAACGACCGGAGGGCGGCTGAGATCTCGGACCTTTTTACATTCGAATTCCCCGGCGAAGGCCCGACCCAGTGTATGCCTCTGATCTTTACTACCCGCGCCGGGAAGACGAACCAACACGGCCGGCTCGAGACAGCCGGAGCGCTTCGGAGCCGAGACCCCGGGATTTGCCTTCTCGGTGCTCTTGCCTTCTATCTACTCTTTCGGTGGGACCTCTCGCCAGAGCCGTTCCCAGATTTCGGGAGTCCCCGGCGTTGGTATAGCACCCGTGTGATCAAGGCCGCCGGTACTGATCCATCTGCTGGGATCTCCTATAATACTCAACGGAGCTGGGTCAGCCGGGCTTTCGACTATGCCGGCGTCGTCTCTGCAAAGAAGACCCACGCCGGGCGGAGCTCTGGGGCAAAGACTGCTGAGTTGCGGGGGGTAAGCGAGGCACAGATCCGGCGTGCCGGGCGGTGGAATCCGGACCAGATGGTTGGGTGTTACCTGGATGCACTACCCCGGAAGTTTATGCGGAGCATTGCCGGCCACCCAGCGCAGATGGGGTGTTTCAACCTACCCCGGGCTGTGCCGCCGCCGCCGGCGCTTCTATCGATGATCTGGCCAGAGCTAGACCAGTGGCTTGAGAATGCCCGGAAGCCGAAAGATCTTGCCGGGACTGGTATAGTCAACCTCCTTGCCTATCTCCGTGAGGTAGTCCTCCAAGACTCGGCATTCTTGATCGACCGGTACCCCAGAAGCCCGGTATGGAGCCACCCAGTCTTCCAGCACCCCGAATACCGGCCCTTTATACGCCGAGTACTAGCCAGGGCCAACGGTAGCGAGGAGCCGGACCGGCTTACGCTGCTTACCCAGGCGCTCCCGCAATTTACGGAGCATCTATTAACGGCAGAGGCACGGCATACCGCACAACTCGCAGAGACAACGGCCGCTTTGACTACCGAGATCGCCGGGCTAGAAGCACGGCTTACAAGCGCCTATACTTACCACCTCCAGCAGACTCTCGCCGAAGCTACACTCCAGATCCGGCTACCAGAGGCCGGGCTCACGCCAGCGCCGGCACCGGCACCAGCACCGGCTCCGGCTGTGGCTACGGTTACAATGCCAGACCTCGAGCTCGAGCCAGGGTTGGCAGATGACTTCCGTATCCCCGGCGCCGAAGAAACCCCACCCGAATACCGGATGAGCCGGGCCATCAAGACTGTCGAAGCCCTCTGGCAGGAGTGGATGACCGGCTTGCCGGGACAACCAGCTATCTCAGCATTAGATGCACGGTGGGAAGCCAGTGGCGGGCCGGTCGACGATCGGAGGTACAGTGGTACTCTCTCCGCCTCGAAATTATACGGGAGATCCGGCGTATAAGCAAGTCCCGGCGCATCTCCGAGATCTCGGCGATGCATGCCGTGGCGGCGGACCACCGGCAGTCCAGCCGGTCGTTAGATGCCTTCTGCAAGCAGCTCCGGGCGAGCCGCAGTCTCCGCGACGCCGGGCAGCGGGTCCCTGCGAGAACGACGGCTAAGAACCATAGATAGATTGATCAATTTGAACGCATTTTGGCCATGACCACAGTGATGCCCACGACGATGTAAAAGCCTCTGCTGGTCGCCTTGTCGGTCAACTCTGAATGGCAAACTTCAACCGTGCCAAAAAGCCAACCTCGGCTGCCCGCCACCATTGAAGGTGGTGAAAAGTTCATCAAAAGCAAAAGTCTTGCCATCCGGTCAATTGAGACAGCTTAAGATCTGACCGAGAACCTGTGAACCCGAGAATCTCAGAATCGACGAGCGAGGGAAAAGTCGTCCCACAAGACGTTTGTCCTCTGGAGACAGGGGCCAGGGGCTGTCTATCTAACGTTAGGTCCCTTGTATGAAGCAGCATCACCGGGAGCATCTGTATTCAAGCGGCCAAGCCCATGAATTCAGAAAAACTCCCTTTCAAAAGGGAACCAAAAACGACAAGGAAAAGAGGTGGGGACAATGAAAGAAGGTAAATGGAGTGGCCTTCTTGAAAATTCTGCTAGAACATGACTGGCATGACAAACAAACGAGTCAGATTGTTTGAGTACATACGACCGAGATGGTGAGGAATCGCAGGAACACGAGTTACAATAAAATCCACCTCTCTCTCTTTCCTCACAGCCGCACAGATGTATGGTATAACGTTATGCTTTAGGCTATTTTCGGCCCTCTGTCCCGTTCGTAATCGTGACTGAGAGCAAAAATGACGCGGTTGACTCCGAGTCGAAGAACTCGCTCCTGATGCAACACACCAGGTTGATATTATCTTTCTGCCTTGGTCACGTTCTACTAGTGCAAGAAATTGTCAATAACTTAAGTGCCTGAACCGTAGCATCCCCCCCTGTTTGCACCATCCATCAACCATTTCGACCCCGGCTGGACTGGCATAGTGCTGCCTTATTGGCACGAGCTCGGGGCCCTGCTCACCGCTGAAGAGGTTTGTTGCATAAGTTTCCGAAGGGGTACTGTCCGAAGAGACCGAGTGACCGACTGTTCTCCGATCCCTTGCTCACGGAAACGACCCCAGCATTTGCTTACTCCCTAGTAACAAAGCAACAGAACGCATCCAAATTTTCAAACCCTCAAGCGTATTATATATCAACCTCGCTTGCGGCCTAGGCTATTTCTCTATGCAGACAATAGGGCCTGCCGGGCCGGTGATATTGCCGACATTGACCTCGCCCTTCGACTCGGCGCGTCTATTAGCGCTGTTCCAGTGGCCTCTGCTATGATCAAGATCAAACCCATTCCTGTCATCGGCGACAGCCCGAGCAATAATGGCAAGAGGGCGAGGAAAAGCCGGTCGCAAAGGTTATCGGAAAGGTTATCCGACAACGGGCCGACTGCCATGGGCGGCACGGTCATCGTCAAAGCCGTCACCCTCCAAGTAGCGGCCAGGGGCCGTCAGGTCGAAACATTCGCGCGCCACGGTCGAGCAGCAAACGGACAAGGCCGGGTGAGAGTGTGCGCACAGTAGTGGAGAGCGCCGATGTGGAAGTGGCTTTGAGGGCGGAGCCGTAAAAGGAATTCGGGCTCGCTCCGGCCTCGAGCAGACCGTGAGCGAAGCGGACGTACTCATTGAGTGATAGGGTCTGTGACGAGCGCGAGGGTATGCAGCTTCGTAGTAATCCCATGAACGTCTCTCCTACGACAGATAACAGACTTGCTCGTGAATCGTGGTGCGGATATCAACCTCTCCGTGCCGTATCTCCAGCCGGGCCGCCATTACATCTCTTTCACGAGCACTGTAGTCGTCTTTTTTAGATGCAGTCGAAGACTGGGATGACGATGCCGGTGGGCCACAAGCTCTGGACACGCTCAAGTTCTTGCTGGAACGCGGCGCAAGCCCCGACGGCCCGCCCAGATACTCGTCCCATGATATGTACTGGCTCGACCTTCGAACCACCTATCCGGCCTTATTTCGCATTGGGAACTGTTACGCAGGGAAGTCCCGGGAGCCCATCCGAAACCTGCTGGACAAATGGGGCGTGGGAAAGCTCTCATCGGCGTCCTTCGTCTCGGCGTTGGAACTCCTCGGCGGAAACCCTAATCGCAGAGAGGGCGTTCGCGCCGTAGTCAAGGAACTTGCGAAGTATGACTATACCATCCCTCGTCCAACTTCATCGTCGACATACCCCCTAGATATAGCCATCGCCACCGGCGAGGCCATACTCAGCGCCTGGCGGCGCATCATATCCGCAACCGTCCGCCAGCTCACCCCGCACAAACTAGACGAGTTCCTCCACGTCTACGCCTTCCGCAAAGGGACATGCCCGAAGGGCCGCCCCTGTTTTAGCCACTGTTCCGAGGACGACGAAATCGGCGACCTCGCCAGGGCGACAGTTGAGGTCCTGCTCGCCGTAGGGGCCGACATCAACCATCGTCATCACGAGGGCGAGAGACGTTACCGCGTCGAATGGGGGCCACTCCCAGTCATCGATCAAGCAGACATAACTACACCCTTCTTTGTCTTAATGCTGTCAATCCAAGGTACAAGGGTTAGGGTTACCCCCTCTCTTTACCCCTGAGTCGCCGAACAAAGACAAAGAAAACGAGACGAGGACACAGCCCATGAAGTTTGAAACAGTTTATTGTGGTCCATGTTTGGTGACTCAAGAAGACAGTCACAACATAATCCGTAGTTCGTTGTTCTTCAGTTTTAAAACCGTGAGGGGATAATTATGTACTTCATTAGAGCGAGCTGTTGTGATGATTGACGGAAGCCCCGTTTCCATTATCAGTGACATTGAAGGCCGCTTGAGGATCGGCTGCTGCCTGAATTTAAAGACCGCCTGTCGGTAACGGCAAACTGGTAGCTCAGTACATAATGCAACACATATGGTATACACCACTGAACAAGTGACAGCCCAAGAGCTGCCAGACCCAGCACTCTTCGTGTAAATCCCTAGTGAGAGAGAGCAATATAACTCCTTGCGAACACCAGCCCAGTTCCTCTGGATCTTCCTCCCAGCAAACCAAGCCCATGACCATGACCCAGACCAAAACCCAATACCCATGCACACATTCCTACTATGCATCGATACCACGATGAACCGCCGTAACCTCATGCAAAGCGCGGAACCAAGCCAGGAAGCCGTTCCCGCCTGTATCATGACCAAAAACCAGCACCAAAAGTGCCCAAGAACAGCTCCATTAACCAAAACCCAAAATCACGCTAGATAGCGGTACGCAGGCGTAGCGCCGTCGACACGCTCCAGATACTCCCCTCACCAGCAGCTCCTCAATCCGCTTCTTGATCATCGAGATCTCAGGCTTGAACCTACCGGCCAGCTGGCTAATCACCTCAGTGGTGAGCTGGGTGTGCGTGAGCTCCTTGCGTTGCCTGTTGGCCGAGTTAGTAACCAAACCCAATCAAGAGAATTGTAGAGAGAAAAAAGAGAAGGGAAAACATACTTCATGATCCGCACAATAGCCGCATCGACCACGTGGGCCCTGGTCTGGTCATTCTTCCTCTCTGTCTCCTTCCTCTCCTCGCTGTCCTCCACCTTGGAAGTACTGCTGACGACGGGCGCTTTGATCTTGATGGTTTTGCTAACAAACTGCGCGTTGAACGCAAACCGGTCGGTCGGCTTGACATTCTTAGACATGGGCTCTTTGGCGAGCACCCGCGACTTAGGAGGGATGGACAGCGAGCCGAGTGTGCGAACGAGGTCCTGTGTGGGGATGTTCGTTTTCGCCTGGACCTCGGCGAACGTCAGCGACTCGCCCTCGGCGAGGTCGTTGAACAGCTCGAGCACGATCATGCCGTAGGTCGAGACGTTGAGCTCGTACCGCCTCTCTTTGCTGAGGGGGCCCGACTCCTTGCCAGGGACTTTGGGGAAGACGCATTTGACGTCGGCGCTGCCTGCCGAGGCAACCCAGGTCAGGACGCGGCCGCTGCGGTCTTTGAGGTAATAGGCGAAGAAGCTTTCTTGGAGGCGTTTGATGGCTGGTGGGAAGACGCATTCTATGCGGTTGCCATCTTCTTGGTTAATGGGGCGGTTCATAACCTCGGGCGGCCAGTTGTTTGTGGTAAGGACGTGGATGCCGAGCTCAATTTTCTTGGTATCGACGTCCCCGAGGTTGCGAACGTGGCCGCGGTAGCCCTCTGAAAGGTCTTTGGACAGCTCCATGTCCTTGAACATGCCCTCGAACTTGGTTGTAAAGTGATGGCCCATCTCGTTCTTCATCCTCCGCACAAGTTCCTTCTCGGTGTGCATTTCAGACTTGGCATGGAGTAGCCTCCGGGCCAGGTGCTTCTGGTAGTAGCGCTCAAACATGTCGCGGTCGACGAGATACCTGACAAGAACGATGGCCTTTTGCAAAACGACCTCAGTATCTTCATCCGACTTGCCCCTTAACCCCCGTTTCAAGCTGTCGTCGATGAAGAGCGAGACAAATTCGGAACTCCGGCGGAACATGTTGATGAATTCGGAAAAGCTCTTGGTGACAGCAGACGTGAGAACGAGATCGTCCTCAAAACACTTGCTCGAAATGTTGTCAAATTTCTCCTTGAGTTGCAGAACATCGTCAACCCATTTGATCGCAGTCGCCGTCTGTTGGGCTGCTGCACTCAGGGGCGCGGCTTTAATCTTTTCGCCAGCCTCAGCGGCCTCCTCCCCCTCAGCAGTGCCAGTAGCCGGGGCAGAGAAATCTGTACTTTTCAGAGTCTGCTCAATCTCGAGGCCGAGTTCCATAACCCTGCTCCGCAGGAGGTTCTTCAGCGTGTTTTTCGTTTTGTCGACCCTCGAGATCAGCTGATAGAGGATGCTTAGGTCCTCGTAGCGGTCGTTGTCAATCATGCTCTTGATGCCGCTGCTTTCCATGGCAAGGAACTCATTCAATTTTGCAACAACGAGCTCGTCCTCAATAACCCTCGCAATGTTGTCCGTTGTGAGTAATGAAAGTGATGTCTCGCAGCGTTCCTGCTCCTCACGCAGTCTCCTTTGGGTGTGTCGGAGCCAAGCACTGGCATCGCCCTCGCTGAGAAGTTTCTGGCACTCGGTCCTGTAAAAGTCTCGACTCGCGCTGAGGAATTGGGGCTCAAAGATAGTCAAGTAGAGTTTCGCATTCTCCAGCTCGTCGTCCGTCTCGTACAGGTCCTCCAGCATTGACGTAATTTTGCGCACTAAGCTCCGGTCGATGATATCACCGTCTCTCTCCATGTTGACCAAGTCTAGCACCACGGCGTTGACGAGATCGAAGATGATGAAAGGGCGATCCAACTGTTCTGCAGCGCTTCCTAGGGTGTTCCGGAGGATGTGATCCCTGAAAAGGCCTATTGTGGCTGAGAAGATGGACGGCTGTTTTGATTCGGCAGTAAAGGAGCGCTCGAGGTACATGAGAATGTCGGCGACCATGTTCATGGACATGTTGTGATCCTCCCAGGTGCTCCGAATGCCCCTGAGAAACCGCTCACCCGTCTCGCGCCGCTCGTGAGCACTCGAGCCGGGCATCTGGATCAGCGCAATGCTGACGAGGTTGGTCGAGATGAGCTCGGCGATGCGAGGTAGAACATGGTCACGGAACCATCCTTCCTCGAAGGCCTTGACCCTGTCGTATAGAAGCTGGCCTTTCTTCCGAAGAACAATCTTGTATGAGGCTCGGTAGAGGTTCTCGAAGGAGAGTCGGCTCGCGTTTTTGTTGTGGATGTCGGTCAGGGCGCTCTTGAGGGTATCCCAGCATGGCTCGAAATCGCTAGAGTCTTTATTGATCATCGGCTGGGCATGTCAGCGGCGTGTCAAATTTGCCTGAATGTGTCCACGGCTCACCTTCCGGATGGGCCGGATTTTGTTCGGTCTGGAAGCCATTGTGAGAGTGTTGGACCTTTGGCGCAGAGCGGCGCTGGGTGCGGGTTGTGAGCGAGTTTGGCGAAGTGCGGAGGATGGATGCGCCGGGCAGTGCGGTCCAGGGAAGATCCAACGTATCGAAGGGTCTTGGGGCCGCCAAGCGAGGCTTCGAGAATGCTGCCTCCCGTGGTTCGCACAGCGATGCCTTGGAGGCGGCCAGGCTGATGGGCGAGGAACTACCCAGCAGGGTGTCAAGAGATGAGGCTGCGAAATCGACCAGGGCAGTGTGTCAAAGGGACACCATCTTTGTTCGAAGCGGGTTCTGGTCTTGGGGGGATCGGAACTGGTGAGAAAATAATTCGAGGTGGCGAAGAAAAGGCTGAAAGATGAAAGACAGAGAGAGAGCACGAGTGTGATCAACTGCCGTGCTTGGGTCCAATGTCGCGGAGTGCCTGATTGGAATCTTGGAGTCTGGAATCTGGAGCTGCCTGGTCGCCGACTCGCCGGAAGCTGTTGCAGGATGATCTCCACTTTGTTGCCCCTCCATTGGCCGCCAAGACCAACCCTGGGCCCCTTCCAGCATCTTTCCCGTTATCGATAAACTTTTCTGGCTGCTTGATCCCAGTCTTGTCAACGACACATCCAAATCGTCCAACTGCTTCTGTCGCCTTCGCTTGATCATCAACAGATGAAAACCCGACAGTCAGTCCGTCTCCCAGTAATCCCACGCATCAATTATCTCCCGCCATGGCTTCCAAGCGCGCAATCACCGCCTCAATACCATCTTTAGCTCGGCTCTGCTCCGCAGCACCAGCTAGAGCTGCCCTCCTCCAACGACACACCCTCCTCCCATCCGTCACCATCCGCCTCGCCCACGGCATCCCCAGGCCACGCAACTTCTCCCCTTTCAAACAAGAACAACAACAACAGTTCAATCCCACACCAACTCCCCAACCCTCAGAAACCACCCCATCAACACCCTCCTCCAAACCACCCTCCCCCTCCGACCAACTCCCCACCCCCGCCCCCCGACAAAAAACCCCCCAACGTCCGCCAACAACCCCACTACGAACTCACCTTCACCTGCCGGCCCTGCGGCGAGCGCTCGCGCCACCGCGTGTCCAAGCAGGGGTACCACCACGGGTCGGTGCTGATCGCGTGCCCGGGTGCCGCAACCGGCATGTCATCAGCGACCACCTGCGCATCTTCGGGGACACGGCCATGACGGTAGAAGATCTGCTGCGCGAGCGCGGCGAGTTGGTCAAGCGCGGGACGCTTGGGGAGGATGAGGATATTGAGTTTTGGGAGGATGGGACGACGAGCGTGAGGGAGCCGTGGGAGGAAAGGGAGGCTGTGGTGGATGATGGGGCGGTGCCGGGGGCGAGTTTTAAGAGCGTGAGGCCGGGGATAAGAAGGGGATGATAAGGGGAGGCGGAATAGGGGTTGGGGAGAGAGGGATGGGTGTAGGATCATGGTGGGCGGGATAGAGAAAGTTGTACGATGGCGGGAATGGGATACGAACGGCGTTGGCATACCCCGGGGAGAACGCAGTTTCTCCCGTGTAACATAAAAATCTCTTTTGAACCTCAGATCTATAAATCACCCAAACAATCAACTAATACCAAAACCACTCACAATTCCACACGCGCTAGACTTCTCCAGCCTACTGGTATATCCTCCTCTTCTCCCTCTGTTCCTGCCCCCTCTCCTTCCGCTTCTCCTTCTTCTTCTCGAACTTCTTCCTCTTCTCCCTTCCGTACTTCTCGGGCGCCGTCATAGACTCGATCTTGCGCTTGCTCGACCGCTGCTCCCGCCTCTCGCGGATGCGCTCGCCCACCGCCAGCAGCGCCTTGGTGTACTCGGCGCTGCCTAGCCGCTGCTGCAGATTCTCCATGACGAGCTGCGCCTTGCTCTTGAGCGTCTCGAACCGCGTCTTAAACACCTCGTTGAGTGAAAATGGCTGCCGGATGGAAGGGTCGGTCAGGTTGCGCAGTGGGCGGAGGATCGTCTTGGCCGAGGCAAGCAGTGTGTCGACGGGTGTCTTGAGCGTGAACGTCTCGAGGAGGTCCATGGCGGCCAGCTTGCTGACGAGCGCCTCGGGCTTGGGCTGGCGCTCCTTGCGGATGATAGACGCCAGCTTCCAGAAGAGGTATTGCATGTCGGCGCGCTTGGTGGTTTCCTTGACGTCCTCTTCGTCCTCTTCGGCTTCGTCGTCTTCCTGCTCAGTCTTGTCGGACTCAAGGTGGCCACCGAGGAACATGATAATCTGGACGGCCTCCTGCGCGAGGGCCTCGTCGACTTCGGGGGCGGACAGAATGCCGAGCGGGAGACGGACCAGGTCGTTCACGTCGTCTTCGTCGAGCTCTAGGCCGTAAGAGCCCGCAAGCGGCAGCGTCTGGCCCTTGGTAGCGTTCCTGGCAAAGTCGGCCAGATACATGCTGAGAAGTCTGATGGAAGTGAGCTTGACGGTGGTGTGGGAATGCGCCAGGCAAGCCTGGACCTTGGACCACAGCTCGCTCGACTCCGGCGCCAACACCTTCAGCGGGTGCTTTTGCACCAGCGTCTGGAGCGTCGTAAGAGCCGTGTTGGCAAGCTCCCAGTTTGATTCAAGCGCCTCATCGTCCCCAAGCACCTTGTCCAGGTTGGCAACAACCAGCCCGAGGTCCTTGTTATCCTTGGCACTTGGCTCCCGGCCCTCGAAGAAGAGCCCCCACGCATGTAACGCAAGCCTCAGTACCGCTGGGTTACCGTCCTGCTCGACCCACGACCGCAGCAGCGTCATGAACTTGGACAGCCTCTCCCTGTCTGCCACACGGAAAGTCTCCTTGATCAGCTCGCCCGCCGCCAGTCGGCACTTCTCGCTATCATCATTCGCCAGAACAAACACCAGCGGGATGAAGCACGTAGCCGCCACCTCCTGCGCAAATTCGTCCGCTGACTTCTTCAGCAGCAGATTCACCACCTCCATAACAGAGAGGCGCCCACCCTCGCGCTCGTACTTGAGGTTCGCCACAATGAACTTGAGCTGCTTCTCCCAGCGGTTGCGCTTCTGTGGGTACTCGCGCAGGAACTGGAAGAAGGCACCGCGCGCGAGGTCGCGCGTGTCCTTGTCGTCATTGGTAATCATAATGGTGCCGACGTGGTCGAGCGTGTCGTACACCGACGCTGACTCCAGCTTGCGGTCGAGGACCGAGCGCAGGAAGTTGAACGTAACATGCCGGTACATGGGCTCCGTGAGGTCGTCCTTGAGCTTGCTGAGGAGCATGTCGAGCGCCGCGTCCTTCATGGGGATCTCGCGCCGGTCGCGGAGGATGACTGAGATGAGCTTGAGGGCGGATTGGGCAATGTCGGAGGAGGTGGTGGGAGACATGGAGATGGCCTTGATGGCCTCCTTGTGGGCAACCTTGTACAGGCTGCTTGAGTCGTCGTTCTTGAAGGGGACCTTGACCAGAACAGTGAGGATCTTAAACGTGGCAATCTTGACCTCCTCCTCAGCTGACAGCACAGCATCACCGAGAATGGGTAAGAATCCAGTGATATTTGCCGCCGTGCGAAGGTTGTCGTGCTTCTTCAGGATGGACCGGAGGATGTCGATGGCGAACTTGACCAGCTTGAAGGTGTACTTGCTGGTGACACTGCCATCGCTCTTCTTTGCGGCCTTCTGCATGATGTACCTCTTGAGACGGGGATCGATCTTGTGCTCTGCTTGCGGCTTCTGGCTCTTGTAAACCTCCTGAACCACCTCATAACAAAACACCAAGATATCCTGAGAGTTGGCGGCCGGGTTCTCCAGAAGACCCTTCGTGATCCGAGTAAGCAGATCGTCAATCTTCCGAACCGTGCGAATGTCAAGCTTCTCCAGGAGCAGAGACTGCAGGGGCATGGTGAGATCACCAAGACGGGTGATGGATGCCGTCTTAGCAATCAGCTCCATGGAGTCTTGGCTCTTGCTGCTCTTGACCTCCTTCATCTTGCTCACGTACTCCGCAGCATCCTTCTCCTGACCCGTTACTCCAAAAATGTCATCCATAATAACGGACATGATGGACGGCAGGCAGTAGTCGAGGTCACCCTGCTTGAAGGCAGGGATGGCGACGAGCAGGATGGAATGCAGCGTGTAGGAAAGAACGTGAAGCTGATAACCCTTGAGCAGCGCGCCGCGCAGCTCCTTGAGCACAAACTCCAACTTGTCGGGGCCGAGAATGCCGGTGACCTTGGCGAGGGTGTCCCGAGCCATCTCGCGCGACTCCCACGACTTGCTGCGGAGGATTTGGCAGATGTCGGTAAGAACACCCGGGAGTTTCTCGTTAAGCAGCTGTTCCGACAGCAAAGTCAGAAGCTTGGCGATGATGACGCCCACCGGCACTCTCGCGCTAACAGTCGTCTCGTCCTTGTCGTGGATGTACTTGAGCAGCGTGGGTAAGAAGTTGTTGATAATCTCGGCGCCCAGCTTGTCCTCGTCAGGAAGGCTGCTGGCAAGACGACGGGGCTTCGCCTCCCCATCAATGTCCATGGCATCGCCAGTCTTCTGAGAGACCGCAGTGCGCAGCGCGTCGACCTCCCTCTCCAGGAGACGGATGACACGCTTCTGCCACTCTGGCTTAGACTCGACATACGAGACAAACCGCCGCAGGATGGCTCTGTATTGCTGC
Source organism: Collariella sp. IMI 366227 (assembly GCA_027946355.1). Taxonomy (NCBI): domain Eukaryota; kingdom Fungi; phylum Ascomycota; class Sordariomycetes; order Sordariales; family Chaetomiaceae; genus Collariella; species Collariella sp. IMI 366227. The sequence continues at coordinate 1,706,426 of JAPEUS010000008.1, forward strand.
CACTCGAGCGATGCGGTCAGCGCGGCGATAGTGAGTGTCGCCTGTGCGCTCAGGCCGTGGTCGTCGCCACCCTCGGGGCGGTCGAAGATGAAGTGCTCCAACAGGGGGATGAAAAACTGGCTGATATGTTTGCTGCGTAGCTGGTTCTCCTCGTTTGCCGCCTCAAGGAGACGGAGAGCTTGAAGCTGCCTTGAGACCGCCGGGCTCAGAACGTGGAAGAAAAAGGCCTTGTCGGAGTCGTCAGACTCAGGCACCAAAGCAGTCAGATCAGCAACGGGCTCCCATTGGGGCAAGTGTGCAACCAGGAACCCGAAGAGCCGCAGAATCTCGCGGCGGACAGTCTCCGAAGATTCTCTGGCCCCTGAGTAGATGGCAGGCAAGATGATCTCAGACAGGACCTTGACGTAAGCAGCCTGTTGCGGACCGTCCCACGCGGATTTTGCAGCAGAGATGAACTTGCAGAGGCCATCGGCCGAGTTGGTCGACAACACACCAAATTCCTCGTCTTGTAGGATGTAGTAGAGCAGGTTGTGGATGAGAGGCATCCACTGGTCGATCGTAAAAGGTGTCTCGCGGTCACGGGTAATTGCGTTGAAGGCCGAGAGTCGGGCGTTGTAGTTTGGCGCGTCCAGGCGTCTCTCGTTGTAGGCATTAAGGTCGCGGCAGAGGCCTGCGACCTCCTCAGCCCATTGTTCGCGAGAAGCGAAGACTGCCAGAACTTCGGCAAGCGTCTGCCGGTTCTGCTTGTCCTTGAAGAAGCCGAACAGCGAAGCAATGGTGTTGTAGACCTTGCTCTTCAGCTCCGCGTTGCCCTGGAGGTCTTCAAGAACAACGAACTGCTTCAAGATCAGTAGGATCGAACCCTTAATCTTGGGGCTAACCTTGCGCAGCGGCTGGTTCAACAAGAAAGTGGAAATCTCAACCATGTCCTGGACACTGGTTGACGTCTCTACGATAGGGGAGATGGCGACCACCGTATCGACAGCAGTGCCGAGCAGGTCCCGGCCAATTTCAGGTTGGTCGCGGAGGAGGCCACTAATCTCCTTGAGGATGAGATCGATGTTAGGGTCCAGAAGTTCACCCTTGATCGACTTGTTGAACTCTGACTCTTCCGCGGGGGCCTGGGCCAAGTTGATGAGGTTCTTGAGGATTTCCAGCGCGTAGACCTTGACCTCATCCTTTGCCTTCTCAATCCCAAGCGTTTCCACAACCTTGGGAACGATCCTCTTGTCGATAGAAAGAAAAATGGCGGATTTTGGGAGGGCAGCCCATGTACCCAAAAGCTTCCAGGTGGCAGAGATACCCTGAGTCGTCTCCGCCGGGAGCTTCTCAATTCGGGGGCTGACAATCTCCTTCACCATCAGCTCCTGGTATGGTGTCCAGTCAAAGTCTTCAGCATTCTGGAACAGTTTGCACAGAGATTTCAGGGCTGTTGTCCGCACAACCTTGAACAGGGAGGCGTTCTGGACCTGGTCGGCGTCCTCGGCCTCCTGATCCTCGGAGCTTCCGCCAAGCTGTCTACAAGCGTAAATGAGACAGTAGAGGACGGCATTGACAAGAACACCCATGTAGGAATCGACACTGTTGCCAAGCTCGTTGATGACAGACTCCATCATGTTCAGCAGACCAACTTGCTTCCGGACGGGGAGGGTCTCGTGGGCGAAGGCAGCCTCATGAAGACCCTGGGCGTCAACAACACGGATGTTGCGGAGCTCGCCGAGGGCGATGTCGAGAAAACTGCCCATGTCCTCGACGCTGAGCTGCCGGATGACAGCCAGCCGCGTGGCATGAAGGCCATGGCGACCGCTAGCCGCGCCCTTCTTCGAGATTGTGCGACCGTAGAGGAGATGAAGGAGAACGGGCATGACCTCAGAGCGATGATCTGGCCGAATTTGGTTGTCTCCCTGGAAGAGGACAGTGAGTTCGTTCTTGAATCTGGACTCGTCCAGGAGATACTCGAGATTCTCCGAGTACGGCTTGACGGCGTCGTTTTTCCAGGCCAGGATCGCCTTGAGGGCGGGCTTCTGCAACTCGATATCGCCGTTTGCCAGCAACTTCAACAGGGACTGGTAGACCTTCTGGCTCTGGTATAGCACCCTTGGGTTGTTGAACTGGGCAAACACCCCGACGAGGGCTTTCCTGTCAGGGAGGGTCCAAGAGCCTTCGGCCAACTTCTCGACTTCGTCGTCATCCTCATCCGACGAGGTTTCGCCCCCGTCAGTGAAGGCAAAAAGATGCGGCACCAGCCTCCTGGACCGCTTCTCTCCCATGCTAGGCAAACCAGTGAATGCCTTCAGCGCCTTGCTGCGTGCCCTTTCCGAGCAGGACTCGATGATTTTCTGACCCTCCTCAAAGACTGTGAGCATGTCCTGAGAGGGATCCTCCAAGATGCTGCCCATGGTCCCGGACGTCTCACGCAGGCTCATGAGATTGAGACAGTCGAAGTTCGTCAGCGGTCCGTGATGTTCGTCGGCTGGCGGTTTGTAGGGTCCGGTCCACTGCGGTGACGGGACGTTCAACCACTCGAAGGCAATGTCGGCCAAAGCCTCTTCTCCCTGTTTGCTCTCGGCAACCTTCTTCATTGCCTCTACCGCGTCATCCCAAACAGGCGAAAGCGGCACTGTTGTCATACCGAACAGGAACGCGGGGATGGCGCGGATTATCCAAGAGTCTTGGTCAAGATGGGAGTAGATCTGGCCAAGCTTGCGGAGGTGGACGGCGATAGCCCGGACGCCCTGCAGATTGAGAGGGAGTTCCTCAGCCTGGAGCATTGTTGCCAAAGCGGAGTTCGCATCGGGCGTGAATTCGAGAATTTCGAGGATTCTTAGAGAGGCAAGCCGGAGCTCGTGAGATGCGGTGGAGAGGTTGTCGGTCAGGCACTTGATCAGAGGATCCTGCTCCTCCTTCCGAGTCTCACCGCTGTTTGCGTCGGGAGACCTTTGAATCCTGCCCTTGACCTCCTGCTCGTAGGTCAGGAGCGCTTCGAGGAACGCTGGGGACCGACAAAATCGTGGCGCGGCGGCTCTCAACAGGGGCGCCAGGCTTGGGTCTACGGACCCGGCAGCGGCGCACATCCGGAGATAGGCGCGGAAACCATCGCTGAGGATGAAATTCGCCTCATCGGTCGGTAGTGACGAAGATGGCCGGAGTGCGAGCTTCAGCTTCTTGAGCAGAACCTCAGCGATCCTGGCGTTCGTCGAGGGGTGGACGGTCGTTGACTCCAGGACTCGTAACCGTGCTGAGTACTTTGGCAGGCACTTGTCCCTCCAGGTCTCCGGGTCTTTGCCAAACCCGCCGCTCTCCGGGAACGGCGTGTCCTCGAGTCTGACAAATTTGCTAACAATCTGGTCCTGCCAAGATTGCGGGAGCTGGAACGCATCCTTCCCAACACCAGGGTAAGGAAGCCCTCCCGCTTCCACCATGCGCGGGAGAAGCACACAAAGAATGTCTTCATTCGTGCCCTGAGACCAGTGCGCAACAACAAATCTAAACGAATTAGCAATAGAATCACTACCGGGTTGGGAGTTGAACATACTTCTGGAAGTCCTTGAGAAACAGGCCACGGAATCTTTCCGAGTTCAAGTCGGCCAAGTATGAGCAGAACAGGATGTACCACCGCATCAGCGGCTCCTTGGTCATGAAGTCGTTGAAGGTGAAAAGGGCGGGCAAAATCGAGTCGATGGGGGCTCGACTCCATACAATCGCAGTATTTACGACAATGCTCTCCCAAACCTGAGATGGATCCATCGCCTCAACCTGTTCCTTCTGAGCCGAGAGCGAGACAAGCGACTGGTTGAGCGTCTTCACAAGGGTCGGCCAATCATGGATGCGAGTGCCTTTCCGCACACCAACCATGACCCCCAGGATCTGGATGAACAACGCTGGCCTTTGGGCAGCCAATGCCTCCTCCAATATCCTCGTCTCAAGGCTCCTGAATGTTTCAACGTTGGAATGGTGGATGACCGAGGTGAGCACACCACAGCAGACATCTGTCCAGACCTTCCTCTCAGGCAACCCCAGCTCCTCGTCAGGAACATGCCGTAGGAGGCCAGCGAAGATCTCGGAGCCCGTCGAATGGATGCCAAATCCCACGCCCTTGATGGCCTCGGCGAACATGGTCATGATGCCCTGGCTGTACAGCTCAAACTGCTTCGCCCCAACCATGCTCTCCAAATCTTTCCTCACATGTTCCACAAACAGCGGCAGTGCCTTGTCCTTGTGACTGGGAGCAGCGGCCTTTTTGACCAGAAAACTCATGGCCTCGGCCGCGAACCGAGCAATGTGTCCGGGGTTCCTCGCCTTGCCCATTAGGGGGGAAACGGCGTCGTATGTCGGTCGGAGGTCGGGGACAATAAGTCGCGAGAGGTACTTGAAGAGGAAGGCCAGAGCGGCAAAGGTCCACTCGATGACCTCGACGTCGTGAATTTTGCTCGCGAGGTTGACGATCAGGTTCAGGGCGCGCGGATAATGCTTCTCAAAGCGCATGCCGAGGTCGTGGGCAAATGCTGTCACCAGGTCCAGAAGTGGTTCGAGGGATTCCTTCTCGTGGCGCGCGATGTACTCGGCGAGCAGGTCCATGATGCGGTCCTCATGGTAAAGGATCTGGGCGAGGGATTCGGTGAGGGGGTTGACGTCCCGCTTAAAGAGCATGTAGGGGCGGGAGATGTTGAGCTCGGCCCATTTGTCGAGGCCATTGCGAAGGTAGGAGGTGGTGGCGTCGAGGTCTTCGGCGTCGAGATCGTGGCGGCGTACTCTGCGGAGGATCGAGGGAATGCAGCTTGGAGATCTTGGTGCTGAAGGACTCCCATCGGTGGTTTTTTTGATGGGGGGTCTTCTTGGACCCCCGCTGAGTTTTGACAATGCGGCCGGAGGTTGTGGACGGCATGGCGGCGGT